>JARQOC010000002.1:194574002-194966908 GCA_033576535.1 Allobates femoralis
AGACACCATTGTACCTATTCTTGTACGAAAACATGATACAAAACCCAAAAAAGCCACAAGTTTGAAAACAGAGAAAATTTTGGAAATGATTGCCTCTTTGTAAAACAAATTCCCAAAAATTTAAAAAATTTTTGGGGCAAAAATCAAACTTGGAGGGTGAACATTTCCTCAAAAACCTTAAAAAACCCTCTTAGGGGTATAGGTTTAAGGTCAATGTTAAGAAAGGAAAAAAAATAGTAAAAAAAAAGGTTTTTTTTCGGAAAAAAGAAAAGTGCATTTGAGCTGAACGCACAGGAAAACGTTGCAGACAATGTTTTCTTGTGCCCTCAGCTAAAGCGTACTTCCTGGGGCTCTGTGTGTGGCCGCATCCAAGGTAAACTATGGGTTACCATGAAAAAGCGTTGCTGATCAATGATCGACGTTAACGCTAGTTGCTACAGCAGACTTTGCTATGCGTTTACCGGATCCATGGAATGTGGGTCACCCTCCAAGTGTAACCCTAGCCTAAGGATTGGAAAACATCTGGGAGACATCCACATCAAATAGGACACAGCCATTGCACATCATGTAAATACTCAGCATGATCCTAAATCAATTCGCTTCAGGAGTATTGAGGTAGCACACTGCCTGGAGAGAAAAGGTGATTAAGACAGACTACTCCTCCAGAGAGAGACAAGACGATCTCTTAAATGGAGTAAGTGCAAACTCAGTTTTAGAAGCTCAGTTTAATGGTCATATATACAGTTGTGGCCAAAAGTATTGACACGCCTGCAATTCTGTCAGATAATACTCAGTTTCATCCTGAAAATTATTGCAATCACAAATTCTTTGGTATTATTATCTTCATTTAACTTGCTTTCAATGAAAAAACGCAAAAAGAATTATCCTAAAGCCAAATTGGATATAATTCCACATCAAACATAAAAAAGAGGGTGGACAAAAGTATGGGCACTGTTCGAAAAATCATGTGATGCTTCTCTAATTTGTGTAATTAACAGCACCTGTAACTTACCTGTGGCACTTAACAGGTGTTGGCAATAACTAAATCACACTTGCAGCCAGTTGACATGGATTAAAGTTGACTCAACCTCTGTCCTTGTGTGTACCACATTGAGCATGGAGAAAAGAAAGAAGACCAAAGAATTGTCTGAGGACTTGAGAAACCAAATTGTGAGGAAGCATGAGCAATCTCAAGGCTACAAGTCCATCTCCAAAGACCTGAGTATTCCTATGTCTACCGTGCGCAGTGTCATCAAGAAGTTTAAAGCCCATTGCACTGTGGCTAACCTCCCTAGATGTGGACGGAAAAGAAAAATCGACGAGAGATTTCAAGCAAGATTGTGTCGATGGTGATAAAGAACCTCGACTAACATCCAAACAAGTTCAAGCTGCCCTGCAGTCCGAGGGTACAACAGTGTCAACCCGTACTATCCGTCGGCATCTGAATGAAAAGGGACTGTTTGGTAGGATATCCAGCAAGACCCCACTTCTTACCCCGAGGCATAAAATAGCCAGGCTGGAGTTTGCCAAAACTTACCTGAGAAAGCCTAAAACGTTATGGAAGAATATTCTCTGGTCAGATAAGACAAAAGTAGAGCTTTTTGGGCAAAGGCATCAACATAGAGTTTACAGGAGAAAAAAAGAGGCATTCAAAGAAAAGAACACGGTCCCTACAGTCAAACATGGCGGAGGTTCCCTGATGCTTTGGGGTTGCTCTGCTGCCTCTGGCACTGGACTGCTTGACCGTGTGCATGGCATTATGAAGTCTGAAGACTACCAACAAATTTTGCAGCATAATGTAGGGCCCAGTGTGAGAAAGCTGGGTCTCCCTCAGAGGTCATGGGTCTTCAAGCAGGACAATGACCCAAAACACACTTCAAAAAGCACTAGAAAATGGTTTGAGAGAAAGCACTGGAGACTTCTAAAGTGGCCAGCAATGAGTACAGACCTGAATCCCATAGAACACCTGTGGAGAGATCTAAAAATGGCAGTTTGGAGAAGGCACCCTTCAAATATCAGGGACCTGGAGCAGTTTGCCAAAGAAGAATGGTCTAAAATTCCAGCAGAGCATTGTAAGAAACTCATTGATGGTTAACAGAAGCAGTTAATCGCAGTTATTTTGGCTAAAGGTTGTGCAACCAAGTATTAGGCTGAGGGTGCCAATACATTGTCTGGCCCATTTTTGGAGTTTTGTGTGAAATGATCAATGTTTTTCTTTTTGCTTCATTCTCTTTTGTGTTTTTTCATTGAAGACAAATTAAATGAAGATAATAATACCAAAGAATTTGTGATTGCAATAATTTTCAGGAAGAAACTGAGTATTATCTGACAGAATTGCAGGGGTGTCAATATTTTTGGCCACAACTGTATCCCCTGGAACTTCTAATTCCAGCCTAGGCATTAGTTTGTCCCAAGTTGGACAATAGGCCTGATTGATAGGATTCACTATAATATGAGTGGTCTGATTAGCTTTATCCAAGAAGTATTGATATGACAACACCAAATATAGTGTTGAGTCACTGTGGTACTTTAATAAAGTGTTTATAGGAAATTGGCTATACCCTCCTATACCTGTGTGTTTAAACGTGAAATATTATATCTTAGGATATGGATTGATCTTATCCTTTTTAAATAAATGACCCTAACTAACTACAGTCCCTGACAAAAGTTATGTCTCTTATCCAAATTATGTAAATAAAAGCTTATAATCTGACATTAAATTCATCTATTGATTTTATAAATTACTCCTTTGAAAGCTGAAACCCTCCCAAATGTGGTTTAGGTTAAGAAAATAAATTGCTGAATGCTGAAATATTGAACATTTTATGAACACAGAATGGTCAGATTTTGGCAAGACAAACGTTTTGTTGCTTGGTCATATAATGCACCCAATCCTAGTTTACATCCTCACCTGTGCTCAGTAAATGATCAGTTAATTAGTGGGTGTCTAAAAAGAAACTCAGCACCCCAGACCTTCACTTGAACTGCAACTTGAGCTCTGACAACATGTCAAAAATCCACCCTGCGACCAAAGCCTTGCTTATCAAGAGGTTGAAGACCAGATCCACTGCAGAGTTGGCTGGCACCTTTAATGTGTCTCAGCATCAAGTACAAGAATTAAAAAAAGATTTAAAGAGACTGGATATGTGTTTGACAAGCCCAGGTCCAGCAGACCCCACAAGACAACTTCTCAGGAGAAACATTAGTTGGTTAGAAAATCCAAAGCAAGCCCCTCTTCCACTGCAGCAGAGCTCCAACAAGCCTGGTCACCTCAAGTCCCTGTGTCAACTAGAACAGTTTGTAGGATTCTGTCTTGAAATGACCTCCATGGTCGAAGCAGTGCCCAGAAGCCAGCACTAAACAAAAGGAAAATAAAAAAGTGTGTGGCATTTGCAAAGTCCCACAACCTGCTAAACAGATGGATGCTGGAAAAGTGGCAGAAGGTGGATTTTCTTGATGAATCTTCAGTGGAATTACACCACAGCCGCCGCAAATACTGCAGGAGACCTACTGGAGCCTGTATGGATCCAAATTTGGTGGTGGAAAGATCACGGTCTGTAGTTACATTCAGTATGGGAGTGTGCAAAACATTTGCAAGGTGGAAGGCAATATCAATAGGCTAAAATATCAAGAAGTATTAACTACCTCTTACATTGCAAATCATAAAAGGGGTCAAATTCTGCAGCAGGATGGTGCTCCATCTCATACATGCATCTCTACAACATAGTTCCTCCAGGCAAAAAAGATCAAGGTGCTTAAGGAATGGCCAGCCCAGTCACTAGACAGGAATATCATTGAGCATGTTTGGGGTAGGATGAAAGAGGAAGCTTGGAAGACAAAACCAAAGAATCTAGTTGAACTCTGGGAGGCATGTAAGATTGCATTCTTTGCTATTCCTGAAGACTTCATTAATAAATTGCATGAATCATTGTTGAACCGCATGGATGCAGTCCTTCAAACTCTTGGAAGTCACACAAAATGTTAAAAATGACTCTAATAGTACCACAAGTTCATTCACCAATGTTATGCAGGAAATATTTGTATTTTAAGTTAATTATTTGTCTCAATATCACATTACTTTCTGTGGGTAACAAAACTTTTGTCTTGCCAAAATCTGACCATTCTGTGTTCATTAAATGATCAAAATTTCAGCATTGATGCCAAGTTATTTTCTTAACTCAAACCACATTTGGGAGGGTTTCAGCTTTCAAAATAGTAATTTATAAAACCAATGGATAAATTTAATGTCAGGTTATAAGCTTTTATTTACATAACACGGATAAGCGACATAACTTTTGTCAGGGTCTGTATGGCTAAAATAGACAAATATTAATCAGAGCAAAAATTAGAAGTCCGGAGGGTTAATCTCCTTACTAAAGAGAGGGCTCTTTGCTTCCTCTAGGATATATTATATGCTATCTAGTAATTATTGAGGTCAGTTTCTGATGATCATTGTCACCATATAAGGAGTGATATTATTGAAGCAAAATATATGGGATTTCTAATTATATGCCTGGCACCTCCCCATTTCCATAAATACCTCCTCTTATCTTAGAGCACAATATGGAAGGCTCATACTTTTTAATATACTCCCTTGCTTGTAGAAGTAAAGACACCTTCATGCTTGCACTAAATGGAAAGAGAAGGTCAGGTACAATCATGCTTCCACATTTCCACTCTGTGAAGTGCATATGCATTCCAGGGCCTGGACATGGGACTTCCGACAATCACTTTCGTGGATGCAGTGCTTTCAGCCTATGGAGCACATCTATTACTCAACGGGCACAACATAAAGCTTCCGGTGGCGTCCTAAATATGGTGAGTTACAAGTGGATAAAAACTCTGCAATACAAGTGGGTAGTATATCACTATGTTTGCCGGCATTCTCCTAGGGATATCTAACCTCCTCTTGGGTGGAGTAAATACTACGGCATCATACATTGCATTGTAGCTATATTAGACAACAGAAAATGCAAGTACCCTATACAGGATTTAAATAGCTCTCTAGGACACTACTTTATTAATGTTTTGGACTTTTTGGAACAAGCCAAGTAAAATGTGACCCGAAAAATTTAGAGTTGGCAGAAAGACCAGTGTTTTTTCAAGGACACCAGAAAATGTAAGTACTCTATTTGACAGCATTTAAATAACTCAGTAGGACACTGTTAATATTTTGGACTTTGTGGAGCATGTCAAGCAAAATGTGACCTCAAAAATTAGAGGTGGCAGAAGGAACAGTGCTTTTTAAAGGACACCAAAAAATGGTGCTACTCTATTTTATAATACTATGCAATGTGCCCTGAAAATGTAGCTTTAAAAAGAGCTTTTGGTCTAATATGCAGGTACTGGAACTCTACTCTGCTTCTTCTGTCTCTGCTTCAAAAACTGTCCCTACACTATTCTAGTAGAGACTCAATGTAGCTCTTAAAAGAGCTGTTGTGCTATATTTTGGTGGCAGAAACACTCTTCTTAGATGCTGATCGCTCAGTACCTATATTCACACTATGCTGTTTTCGGATGCAATGCATGCAAAATGTTCACAGCAGGGATAACCAGTGATTGCCAAATTCTTCAGTTTGCACTAAAAAGGCATTTTTTTCCCTCCAAGCAGTATTGCAAAATCCTTCAGTTTAACCTAAAAAGACTGTGTTTGGCCTCTAACCAGTTAATGCCAAATCCTCCATTTTGTACTAAAAAGGCTGTGTTTAGCTTTAAAAAGTGCTTTCCAATTCTGTGGGCATAAGACATGAGTGGGAAATTCGGAGGTTTTGGTGTAAAGGGTAAGGAGAATGAGACTGGTGGAAGGGGGAGTAGGATTGATGTTCAAGGTGTACGTGGGGTAAGTGCTAATGTTACTGAAAGATGGTTGACCAAACATTGGATCATCATATACCAAGCAAAGTGGCAACTTTTGTTCTGGACAGCCTACTCCAGTCTCTTTGTTTGACAGCAGTGGAGCGATACGAGTTGTGAATGGAGCCCAGAAAGAGCTTATGCTGCAGGTTATGGTAATCACAGCATCACATTGTCTTTCCTCCTGTTCACACCACCTCAACATCACAAAACATAGTCCTCAGAGGTGGCCCCTCAATTACCCATGTGTCACCCTGTTCCACAACTATCCAACTGCACAAATGATTGTGAAGAAATACAGATGTGTGATTCACTCATTCTATTTCATGGGCATCAGAGTTCTGCTCCAAAGATTTACATAATACATAGGCACCTGCATCGATGCACAAAATGCTTTAGACATAGATCCAGGGAGGGACAAAATAGGGTCCCAGCAGAATCCAGACTTTCGTCACCAGATGTTACCCACCCCCGGATGTGAAGGTGATAATGATGATGATGAGACTCAGATACCAGAGGGTATGCACACCGTACTGTGTGTTCAGTGCAGGAGAAGGAGTGAGGGTGACCTCAGGGTTCATTGAAGGCATGAAGCAGCTCAGCAGAGGAGGAGGAAGACCAAAGCCCTGATAAGAACTTCACTCAGTTCAAAGACAGGAAAATCCATGCACTACAGGAGATGACTTATGCCAAAACTGAGCCCACTAAGCTTTCAGCAATTCTGTACCACCAGCGGGCAGCGTCCTTGCCTCAAACACCAGTTGAATCATATGCTCAGATGCAGAGTGATGACTCCACTGCAGATCTGTGCTTGCAATTACAGGAATTGATTAAGGATAAAACTGCATTGCTTAAAACTGTCCAGTCTCCACAGGCATCTTCCCTTACAGAGACGATCCAGTTAGCATCAAGCCCGGACGACCAGCCATGGCAACAACATTGGAGGAGACAACTTATCTACCCCAGGAGAAGGCCGACAAACCCCTTTGATCCATCCGGACGACCCATCTGCCGAAACCACGACAAGGTTGGTCACATTGACAGAGAGTGTCTTTTAAATGAGCAACACTTGGGTCAGCGGACTAAGCCCCAAGAGTAAAACAACATGGTCCAAACAACTGGAGAGACAAGTATATTTGAAGACTGCCGATTCTACCCATTGTGATGAATGGCATCCTCTTAAATGCGCTCTTGGAAACAGGTTCTCAGGTAACCACTATGCCTCACTTACTTTATATACAATATTGGGCTGATACTGACTTTACTCACCGCCCTGATGGAAACTTAATGGTGATAGCGAGTAATGGTCAGCCCTTGCCTCAGGTGGGGTATAAAGAGGTTACCATTAAGGTGGGAGGGTGAAACTTGACAAACGTGAATGTAACCCTATGATAACACTGGGTACAAATTTAATTGAAAACTGTCTTAGTGAAATCATTGTCCTCCTGCAACAAGTAGCTGAGACAGCTAACTACAGACAACAGGGGGCCCTTCACAAGGAGATTAGAGCTCTCATGCCATGACCACAGGTAGAGCTGACAGGTGGAGAGATTTCTAGTGTAAGGGTGAGTGACCCCTACCCTATTGTGCTTCCCCCAGGAATGAGACAATCATATGGTGCAGAGCAGCCATAGGTATCAGTCCCCGAAACTACCAGGCCTTAGTGGAGCCAGTCTACTCTGACAACAGACCCACTGTCATGACCATTAGAGAGGTGGTGGATGTCAGAAAGGGAAGAGTGCATGTATGAGTGCTGAATAGTGGGGGAAAAGAAGCTAACTTGTCAAGGTATCTACTGTAGTCAAACTCTTTACTGCCATTAACAATGCTATCCAAGCAGTAGAACCCTTGGACCCATTTGAGTGGATGGAGGACAACAGCTCCTCAAGTAAGTTGGAGGACTTGTGTCAGAAAATGCACATTGGCATTCACTTCCCTCCTTCACATCAGAAGGAAGGATTATATTGGGTAGTCCAGGAGTACAAGAGGGTTTTCAGTAAGAACCCCCTCGATTTTGGACAGATCAAGGGGATTCAACATCACATCCCTACAGGAGATCACCCACCCATTAAAGAGAGGTATTGTCCTGTCCCTCCTGCTCATTACCAGTGTGCCAAAGTAAAGGATATAAAAGATGCAGGAGTAATAAGAGACAGCTGCAGCCCTTGGGCAGCTCCGTCGTATTGGTTAAAAGGAAAGATGGTACCATGCGTATGTGTGTAGATTATAGGCAAATAAATAAAATCACTCACAAAGACATTTACTTTTGCCAAGCATAGAATAATCACTAGTGGTATTAAAATCAGCCAGATATTTCTCAACTCTAGACTTCACCAGTGTGTATTGGTAGGTTCCTTTCAGCAGCATACCTAGGCGGCATTGTAATTTTAAGGCCGGAGGCGAAGAGTCATCTAAGAAAGGTTCAGGTGGTGTTTGAAGCTATAACGAAGACACGGTTTGCTATTAACATAAAGAACAGTGCCATAGGAAAAAAGTATGCCAAATACCAAGGTTATGAATAGGTATATGATAAATCAAATCCCAAATAAAGATAGCAATCTAGAATTTTCTGAAACTGCTTTCAAAGAAGCAAGTTAGGGCCTTTCTTAGGATTGTGGGATACTTCCGATAGTTTATTCCAAAGTTTACCATGATTGCCACACCTCTGATTGACCTCCTTAAAGGTACAAAGTTGCTGTGGCCTGGTGAATTTCAGAAGCCAAGATAGTTTTTCAAGAAATAAAGCTAGCTCTCTTTAATCAACCATTCCTGGTGGCACCCAATGTTAAGAGGGAATTTGTGGTCCAGACAGATGCCTCAGAGGTTGATTTAAGAGCTATGTTGCTTCAGGAATTAAATGAAAAAACAATATTCTACTTGGTTATATAACTGTCACCCAATGAAAAGAACTATTCTTAGTTTGAATGCTAAGATATTTACCTTGCAAGCAAACAGTTTAGGTTAGTCCCAAGCTATGCCTACTCAGGTGGATAAAGAGAAAGAAAGCAAAGATGGCATTTATCTTTCGAATACTTACATTTGCATGTTGAACATTGGTCAGGGAATTGCTTGGCAATGTGGATGTTTTATCAAGGCTCAATTGTGGATTGTCAGAAGGTGCCAAGCCCATGGCTTTGTGAAAAAGAGGGTGGTATGTAAGATGGTTACTGGACAGGATTTCAACTGGAGATATGTATAAACAGAGATGGTTACCTCTCTGATGTAAGCCGGAAATCAAGCTCTAAGAAGTCAGAAAGCAATTACCCCTACCCTTGGGCCTGGAATAAGAGGTAAAATGGAGGCCATTGCTCTCATTAAGGTGTCTGTGTGAAGCCTCCTCTGGTATTACTCTTGTCAAAGAGCCAAGCACTATCCAATGCGGGCGGATCTATAGTACCATATGGACTTGATGTTTTATCTTACCACCTTCATGATCAGTTTCTTTAATTTAATATAACATGCATTGCAGATTCCATTGTGGCACATTGTTATCAACTTCCTTCTCAATTTAAGATATGATAACTATGATATTAGATTCCGTAAGATCAGGGTTTTTTTTGTACTGGAATGGGCCGGTACGCCGTACCGGAAAATCCGGGAAAACCCGGAATATCTGCTGCCTGCTGCCGCCCCCCCCATCTGTGCAGCCCTGTAATCCCTCTCGGCCTCCCCCTGTGGGAGAAATGCGCTGCGCCGCGGAGTAAGCAGCAGCAGGACCTGGCTGCTGTGTGTCTCCACCGTGGGCGTGGCCGGCTGCGCACTTCCGGCCCGGCGAACACCGCTGATGGCAGCGGTGCAGTTTCTGCAAGCCAGGGCCAGGACCAGCACTGTCTGCCGGCCGAGTGAGGAGTCAGAGAGCGAACTCCGGAGGAGCGGGCGGGAGCCGGCGGCATGGTGAACAGACGGCAGAGGAGATGAAGAGAGGACAGCAGAAGTTGCAGTGTGCTGTGCAGCCAGGTTGTTGTGTGCAATGTGTGTGTGTGGCTTTGTGTGCAGTGTGTGTGGCTTTGTGTGCAGTGTGTGTGGCTTTGTGTGCAGTGTGTGGCTTTGTGTGCAGTGTGTGTGCAGTGTGTGTGGCTGTGTGTGCAGAGACAGAGCAGCCGGGAGGATCACAGTGAGTGTAAAATAAATGTAATGTAAATAAAGATAATGTTGGCTTCACTGTGCTTGTGATGGGGGCCTCCAGCCTCTGTCCTCCTGCCCTCACCCCTCCAGCCTCCGTCATCCTGCACTCACCCCTCCAGCCTCTGTCCTCCTGCCCTCACCCCTCCAGCCTCCGTCATTCTGCGCTCACCCCTCCAGCCTCCGTCCTCCTGCCCTCACCCCTCCAGCCTCCGTCCTCCTGCCCTCACCCCTCCAGCCTCCGTCCTTCTGCCCTCACCCCTCCAGCCTCCGTCCTCCTGCCCTCACCCCTCCAGCCTCCGTCATCCTATACTCACCCCTCCAGCCTCCGTCCTCCTGCGCTCACCCCTCCAGCCTCCGTCTCCTGCACTCACCCCTCCAGCCTCCGTCCTCCTGCCCTCATCCCTCCAGCCTCCATCCTCCTGCCCTCACCCCTCCAGCCTCCGTCCTCCTGCGCTCACCCCCCCAGCCTTCATCCTGGTCTAACCGCCTGCCCACCATATACTGTGCTGCTAACCACTGAGCCATCATACTTTGCTAACCACAGAGACATCGCGCAGTGCTAACCACTGAGCCACCGTACAATGCTAACCACTGAGCCACCATACTGTGCTAACACTGAGCCACCGTAAAATGCTAACCACTGAGCCACCATATACAGTGCTAACCACTGAGCCACCATATACAGTGCTAACCACTGAGCCACCATACAGTGCTAACCACTGAGCCACCATACAGTGCTAACCACTGAGCCACCGTACAATGCTAACCACTGAGTCACCATACAGTGCTATTCACTGAACCACCGTATACAGTGCTATTCACTGAACCACCGTATACAGCGCTAACCACTGAGCCACCATATACAGTACTGACCACTGAGCCACCATATACAGTGCTAACCACTGAGGCACCATACAAAGTGCTAACCACTGAGCCACCATACAGTGCTAACCACTGAGCCACCATACAGTGCTAACCACTGAGTCACCATATACAGTGCTAACTATGAGCCACCATACAGTGCTAACCACTGAGTCACGTATTACAGTGCTAACCACTGAGCCACAATATACAGTGCTAACCATTGAGCCACCATATATAGTGCTAACCACTGAGCCACCATATACTGTGCTAACCACTGAGCCACCATATACAGTGCTAACCACTGAGCCGTCATATACAATGCTAACCACTGAGCCACCGTATACAGTGCTAACCACTGAGCCACCGTATACAGTGCTAACCACTGAGCCACCACATACAGTGCTAATCACTGAGCCACAGTTACAGTGCTAACCACTGAACCACCATATACAGTGCTAACCACTGAGCCACAGTATACAGTGCTAACCACTGAGCCACCACACAGTGCTAACCACTGAGCCACCATATACAGTGCTAACCACTGAGCCACCGTACTGTGAGTGTATGCCCCTGTGAGTGTATGCTTCCCCCTTGAAAATAAGACCGGGTGCAACGTTCGGAGAAGATATATTAATATATTAAATATATTAATCTCGCCCGGCCCTGACGGCAGCCCGCCCCCAGGCCCTGCCCCCCTAGGCTCCGAGAAGCGTACCAGGAAATATTTTTTACAAAAAAAGCACTGCGTAAGATATAAAACATTTGAAAATAATTAAGGGTTGTTCAGCTAAAAATGCTGGCAGCATTAAAAGTAACATGATCTTTTTAATATGTCGTAAGTAACAAATCTATTTAGAGACTGTAACCTAAGTACTCTGATGCTTATCACATTGGCTTTATAATAGTAAAGGAAGACCATACAAGAGTTGCAATAACATTTTAAAGTGCTTTTTATAATCGAACTAGCTGTAGTTCCTCACATTGAAACTGATAGTAACTAACTCTTCTTAGCTATAGCAAAATAAAATGGGTTAACAAAGTTTTTCTTCTCTCTGGTGAGATACACAGGCTGCAAGTGTAGTATAGGGGCTATGTGTGGGCTCCTGGTGTGACCCAGGGGCTATGTGTGGGCTCCTGGTGTAATACAGGGGCTGTGTGTGGGCTCCTGGTATAATATATATATATGTGAGCACAAGCTGTAAGTGTAATACAGAGGCCGCCTGTGGGCTCCTGCTGTAATACAGGGGCGGGTCATTCCATGTCAAGTGATCCAAAAATGAATATTTTTTTTCCCTGACGTCCTCAGATTTTTTAAAAAATTTTTCTATATGAAGAACAACTTTATCTAATTACAAAAAAAAAGTTTTGAATTTTTTTCTTTATCAGTTAATTTTTTACAGATTTTTAAAGTTTTAAAAAAGTGCGAATTTTGGCCTGGTATGGCTTTACATTTTCTATCATATCTCGGGCTAGAAATAAGATAGAGAAACAAAATAAACACCAATCTACTCAGAACTGTCCAGGCTTTCATCAGATATGTCACAAGAGGATCTTTGTTAATATTTTACCCATGTGATCGCAAGCGCAAAACTTTAAAACGCATTTCCGAAAAATCGGCGCGCTTTAAATATTTCAAAAACTGTCCATGTGTCTGCTATGCTCTTAGCCACATCTGTACCAAATTTCAAGTTGGGATCGCAATGGGATCATATTTTAACATATTTTACTAGTAATAGCGTCAATGGGTCATTCCATATCAAGTGATCTAAATATGAATATTTTTTTTTACCTGACGTCTTTAGATTTTTTTTATTCTTTTTCTTTATGAAGTACTACTTTAGTTAATTACAAATTAAAAGTTTAGAATTTTTTTCTTCATCAGTTAATTTTTTACAGATTTTTAAAGTTTAAAAAAAGGGTGAATTTTGGCCTGGTATGACTTTACATTTTTTTATCTCAGGCTAGAAATAAGATAATGAAGTGGGAGGCATCATTTTACTCAGAACGGTAACAGCTTTCATTTGAGATGTTACAAGACTATGTTTCTTTATATCAAATTCAAACTATTGACGGGCAATTGTGAAAAAATGACTGATTGTGTTCTTGGTGATTTTTGAATTGACACTTTAATAGTTAAATATTTTGCACTTAGGTCCAATGAATGCGTCCATGGGGTCAAGCTGGGACAGAGTCATCACAAATTAGCCTTATTTGCAGATGACCTGCTACTTTACATCTCCCAGCCCCTGGTCTCCATCCCTTCGGTCTTAATGGAGTTTGAACGGTTCGGACAATTGAGCAACTTTAAAGTGAATTGCTCCAAAACCGAGGCACTCAATGTTTCTTTGCCTGGAGAATTGGTTTCTCATCTATCTAAACAGTTCCCATTTAAATGGAAAGTAGAAGCCATTAAGTACTTGGGAGTCCTTATACCAAAAGATCTTAAACAAATATTCAATTTAAATTATCAACCCCTTTTGACTAACGCGGAATCGGCATTTACCTCCTATAGACAATTAAAGCTATCCTGGTTCGGGAGAATAAACGTAGTCAAGATGGATGTCTTGCCCCGACTCTTATATACTTTTCAGACAGTTCCTGTTCTATTGGATAGAGGCTTCCTCTCCAAAATGCAATCTATGATCCTTAGATTTGTCTGGGGGGGCAAGAGGTCCAGATTGCGAATGAATATCCTATCCTTGCCCAAGACCAGAGGAGGGGTTGGACTACCCAACATACGAGCGTACTTTGTGGCTTCCTCTCTTGTTAGAGCTCTAGATTGGCATTATCATGCGTCCTCCAAGAAATGGGTAGGGGTGGAGCAAGAGGGTTTGGGGATTCCGCTGAAACACCTGCTTTGGATTTCCCCTAAAGACTCCACAGACCTAGTACCTTTGACAGACATGACCAGAAACACCTTGAAGGTATGGCACCTAGTGACGAAAACCCTCCGCTTAAACGACAGACTTAGCCCTTTGACTCCCCTTTTTTCCAACCCATCTTTCCCACCCAGATTTGACAGGCAGAGATTTTTATGTTGGCGGATTGTGGATGACACCCGAGTAGGACAGACTCTGTCCAGTGGTGGTTTGCCCCCGATGGCAGAGCTACAACTCAAAGAACCTACGAGACTCTTAAGTGATTCGAATTTCTCCAATACAGAGCATACTTATATTCAGCTGACCACTCTTGCAGGGTAAGATTGACGCCCAACGTATTGGAGAGGTTATTCCAACTGGAGGCTCCACCGAGGCGCAAAATATCAGTTCTATACCAGGCCTTAGGGTCCATGAGAGAACAGGGCACCCTTTACTTCCAACGTGCTTGGGAGAGGGAATTGGGGTGTAGCATTTCAGAAGCTAATTGGCAGAAATGCTTTATATTTACTCACTCACTAGCTAGCGCTTGTTCTGCACAAGAAAGAAGCTATAAGCTGCTCACTACATGGTACTTGTGCCCGACGACACTCCGGAACATGTTCCCTGGAACCCCTGATACCTGCTGGCGCTGTGGGGAAGAGAAGGGTACAATGATACACATTTGGTGGAGTTGTGGGGAAATCCGGCGGTTCTGGTCTGAGGTTTTCAATGCATACGCCCGGATAACAGGTAAACAAGCCGAATGCTGCCCAGAATCGGCAATGTTATCCATTTTTCCAGGTCCTATTGGGCTACAGAAGAGGGATATTCTCCGCTTTTGCATCTTGGCTGCTCGTGCTGTGATCCCGAGGTTCTGGAAATCAAGCCGGGCTCCATCTCTACTTGATTGGTTCAAAGAATTGATGGACATATATCAAATGGAGGAGCTCGCAGCTGATGCGTCGGGATCTCGGAACAAATTCTTAGGGATTTGGGTTGAATGGATTCTTTTTCACGACTCTGAAGAATTTAGGAGTATCTTTTCCAGCACAGATAATATGGCTCGACCTCTGGCTGATGGGGAGCCAGTGGGATGAGACCCTTTCTCCTTCCCATACCTCACCCGTCCCCCCCCCCTCCTTTTTTTCTTACGTGGCTTTTCTTTCCCAGTATAACTTTTTCTAATGGTTTTTGTTTCTCTTCTCTCTCTCTTCTTTTCTATCTCTCTTTTCTTCCCATCTGATACATTCAGTCTAGGTATTTCCTTTCTACACCTATACCTTCAGAATTCTAGTGAACATTAGACAGGTATCGGAAAATCTGAGCTGTGAGTAGATCATTAATATTTCGGCCTTCCTTTCCGGTAAACTAGTCGATAGACTATTCCAATTAGGTCTCAACGGGTAATGACCCACTTACGTGGTCAACCTGTTAGAAGGGGCCAAGTGATAAAAATCATTCTGCTGGGGCTGCTTGTCCCTTGACATCAGAACATCTCAAAACCCTGAGAAAGGTTGTATACTTGAGTGTTTGGAATTATATTTAGATTGTAGTATATATTGCACCAGAGATAAGCGCAAAAGTAAATTTGCAGCTTATCTTAAAGTTACTAATAACTTTGTGAATTCTCTTTTTGTATATTTTATATGTCTCAAGATTTTGTTAAAAGATTGAATGTATGTCTTTCATATGTTTTTTCAAAATTTAATAAAAATTAGATTAACCATAGTTAAATATTTTAAAATATGATCCCATCACGATCCCAACTTGAAATTTGGTACAGATGTGGCTAAGAGCATAAAAGAAACATGGGCAGTTTTAAAAAATTTTTATTAAAACGTTTTTTCGGAAATGCGTTTCAAAATGTTGCGTTTGCATTCGCATGGGTAAAAAATTAAAATTAACAAATATACTCTTGTGACATATCTGGTGAAAGCCTGGACAGTTCTGAGTAGAATGGTGTTTATTTTGTTTCTCTATCTTATTTCTAGCCCAAGATAAAAAAATGTAAAGTCATACCAGGCCAAAATTCACCCTTTTTTTAAACTTTAAAAATCTGTAAAAAATTAACTGATGAAGAAAAAAATTCCAAACTTTTAATTTGTAATTAACTAAAGTAGTACTTATAAAGGAAAAAAAAAAAAAAAAGACGTCAGGTAAAAAAAAATATTCATATTTAGATCACTTGATATGGAATGACCATTGACGCTATTAATAGTTAAATATGTTAAAATATGATCCCATTGCGATCCCAACTTGAAATTTGGTACAGATGTGGCTAAGAGCAAAGCAGACACATGGGCAGTTTTTGAAATATTTAAAGCGCGCTGATTTTTCGGAAATACGTTTTAAAGTTTTGCGCTTGCGATCACATGGGTAAAATATTAACAAAGATCCTCTTGTGACATATCTGATGAAAGCCTGTATGGTTCTGAGTAGATTGGTGTTTATTTTGTCTCTCTATCTTATTCCTAGCCTGAGTTATGAGGAGAAACGTAAAGGCAGGCAACAGCGAAATTCACACTTTTTCCGAACTTTGAAAATCATTTAAAAAAAAAAAAAATTTTTTTTAATTTTTCTCTTCACATTTTGCATTGTCTGACATGCTATTATCAAATAACAAAATCTCAAAAGAATTAAAAATATAGAGGTAATAATCATTGGTTCACTTGACATGGAATGACCCGGGCTAAGTGTTGCACAGGCTCTAATATAGGGGCAATATGAGGCTTAACTGTAATACAGGAGCTATGTGTGGGCACAGGCTGCAATATGGGGGGCTATGTGTGTGTTCTTGCTCTAATACAGGGGGCTATCTGTGAGCGCCTGATGTAAAACAGAGGCTATGTGAGGCCTCCTGTTGTAATAATGGGAACTGTGTGAGGCTTCCTGCTGTAAACTGGGGGCTGTATGAGGCCTCCTGCTGTATACTGGGGCTGTGCATGGCTTCCTGCTGAAACACTGGTGGCTGGAAGCTGCTCCCCGCTTTAATACAGGGGGTTATGTATGGCCTCATGCTGTTAACTGGGGAAGGTGTGTGACTTCCTGTTGTATACTGGGGGCTGTGTGCGGCCTTCTGCTGTATACTGGGGGATGAGTGCGGCCTCCAGTTGTATACTGGGGTTGATTTTGACCTCCTGCTGTATACTGGGTGTGGTGTGTGACCTTCAGTTTTATTTTGGGGGCTGTGTATAGCCATCTGCTGTATACTGGGGGCTAAGTGTGGTCTCTGGCTATTTACTGGTTGCTTTGTGGGTATCTGCTGTATACTAGGGGCTGTGTGTGGGCTCCTGTTGTATGCTAGGGGCTTTGTAGTTGGCTCCTGTGGTATACTGTTGGCTAGGTGGCTACGTGTGCTGCTATATTTCTTCTTTTACCTCTATGGATCTGTCCCTCTGTGCTAATCATGTTACCTATCACATGATCTTTCAAAAGTTGATCATATTAAATGTCACATAATACTTGGAGTTGGGGGAGCTCTTATCTTCTAAATAGCTTGTGGCCCTGACTACTCTTAATCCACTCCTGGTTCTCACTGAGATAGGTTTTGTGCTTTTTCAAAATCTCCAGTGGATTTGAAATTTTACAAACTGTTAGAAGAACAGCAAACTTTGAGGTTTATGTGGCTGCTGTTTCACTGACAGTCATGTCTCAATCCATTGTGCGGCATTTTCCAGAAGTCTTTGTCTTCAGAAAGCTTCACTGAATGTTTCACAGACATGCATAAGCTGTGTTAAACTATGAATGTCGAATCAGAAGCTGAGCTGTGATTGGTTACTATAGGCCACCTGATATATATCCAGGCTAACTGTCAAAACAGCCAATGCAGTATCTATTCAGTCACACATGTAAAGAGTATAAGCCTTTTTTTAACATTCCCTGAGTCAAATAATGTGTCTGTGTAATTATTCGTGATTGTAGATGCAGTGGTGCAGATTCCTCTAGTGGGCAGATTTCCCTAGGGGGTGATACAGATTTCTGTAGGGGCAGATTTTTCTAGTGGGTTTTTAGTGGGTGGTGAAGATTCCTCTAGTGGGCAGATTCCTCTAGTGGGTATGCATACACACACACATTATATATATACACTCTGCTTTATATATTAAATTGTTTTGTGTAGTAATTATTATTGATTATTTTTAATCTACCCTTGTTCATGATAATAATTCAGAAGGTGTCTGTTTTTAATAATTATATGAAAATAAAATCACAATTTTGTTTGATGAGATGAATTATCACATTTACATTTTTGTAACTTTTTAAAATTCAGTCAGAAATTTCCCAAAACCAGCCCGAGGCTTCCCGTCTTACAATTTGCAAAGTTCTCAGGAATCTTTCCAATTCTAGTCTTAATGATTCATTCTTTCTTTCAGGGAACACTTGTGTGTGCATTCATTTCTTATCTAAGGCTAGGGTCACATCTGCGTTTATTTATTTAAATCCTGTTCCAGTTTTGAGCTTTCAAAAGCTCAAAACTGGAGCAGGAAACGCTGCTCATAGGAGCCCATTATGGTAACCGGATTGCTTTACAAGCAATCCGGTTACTGGCTCTGGAACTGCAGCCTGCATGAAAAATCATGCAGGCTGCAGTTTTCACAGCGGTTCTAGCATCCGCAATGCGGTAACAGCATTGCTCAAATGTGTAAATCTGAGCAATGTGGTTACCGTATATACTTTGCTTTTTAAAGTTTTTAACTGTTAAAAAAACCTTTAATATCAATAATAATTGCTCCTTTCATGTCTCTAGGGGGTGCCCACCCCCCTAGAGACATGCTTCCTACTCAGGTGGGCATGTGAGGGGTTAAAAACCCCTGTACAGTAAGCCGACTCCTTTCGGCTCTGTACAATTTTGTGAATGAAGTCGCCTGCTCCTCCGACAGCTGCGCACATACTATACGTATTGTACGTATAGTATGTGCGCTGTCCGAGGTCCTGTAAGCAGTTACAGTAGATCTGTGGTGCTGCGCTGCTTACTGTACAGGGGTTTTTAACCCCTCACATGCCCACCTGAGTAGGAAGCATGTCTCTTGGGGGGATGGGCACACCCTAGAGACATGAAGGGAACAATTATTATTAATTTTAAAGGTTTTCCCACAGATTTAACAGTTTGCTCATCCCTGTGGCAGCAGGGATGAGCAAACTGTATGTGACCGATTGCTCCGGATTACACATCCGGAGCAATATGGTTACCGGATAGCGGCTTCAGCAACACATTTTTCTTGAAAAATGTGTCTGAAGCTAATTGCGTTCACCGCATCCAGATCTGGATACGGTGAACGCAATTCACTGTAAAAGTGTGACCCTAGCCTAAAACAGTCATTTTTTCAATTGCTGGAATAAAATATATAAGAAGCCACTTGTCCTCCTTATCTTGATAGCTGTGATTTTTTATTTTTTTTTTTAAACTGAGAAGTTGTAGAGAAGTCAGTTTTTCTTTCATAAAGAACATTTTCTGCTAATCTTTCCTCAACTCAAAATCATCATTAATCTCATGACTATTTTTTTTGTTATTTTGAGGAAAATGTAACTTTCTCTGCAGAACTGCAATGCCATTTTAGTTCGCTGCTAAATAATAAGATGTGCTGCCTCTGCATTTGCTTAGCTAATGATGTCTTCAAGAAAAGCTTAAGTTCTAATTAGCGTTGACTCTTGTAAATAACTGAACTACCCTTATTTAGATGCTAATCAAGTCGAAATAAGAGGCAACATTCATACTCTAAATGGGTATTGACCCATTTAGACACTGAAGAATCGTGTTCTTATGTTCTGTATTCATTTGTAACTACAGATGTAGCTGAGCTGATTTTTGCATTCAACTATCTTTTCAAATCTCAATTCATTTTCAAGAAAAGCAACAAATTATGATTACAACATATGTATATGTGCATAATCATAGAATAAATGAGTATTACAAACCAATAAAGCCTAGTAAAGCTAGTATTTATGGCTAGTAATAATTAAGGACGTGATATAACATTGACAAAGTTACAATGCTATGATTAAAGATAGTGCAAAAAAAAAAATAAAGAGGGGTAACCTCAGAAGAAGTTTAAGGGTCAATAATTTTTATGTTTATTAAAGGGATAAATGATAAGTTAACTTGTAAGTTTAGAGTGCAAAATTAGTCTTCAGTTTGGGGATGCCTATACAGTCCCTACCAAAAGTTATGTCGCTTATCCATGTTATGTAAATAAAAGCTTATAAAAGCTTATAACCTGATGTTAAATTTATCCATTGGTTTTATAAATTACTCTTTTGAAAGTTGAAACCCTCCCAAATGTGGTTTAGGTTAAGAAAATAAATTGGCATCCATGCTGAAATATTGATCATTTAAGGAACACAGAATGGTCAGATTTTGGCAAGACAAAAGTTTTGTCGCCCACAGAAAGTAATGTGATACTCAAACAAATAATTAACTTAAAATACAAATATATCTACTATATAATTGCCTAATGGCCACTTCTGTCTGAGGCCGAAATCGGCGCTGCGCGGGTCTCCTCACAACCCCCCCGCTCCTCCTGCCCGCGCTCCCTGCGGTCCCCCGCTCCTCCACAGTAAAAGTAAAAATAAAATAATCTATAGTGACGATACTCACCTGTCCGTCGGCTCGCTCCGACCCCCGGCACCGGTACCCGTCGCCTCCCTCCTCGCCTCCTGCTGTTCTCACCTGTCTTCTCCAGCCAGCTACCCGCCACCATCCTGCACCCCTGCCACCATCCTGCCCCACCGGCTCCATCCTGCCCCCACCACCATCCTGCCCCCGCTTGCTCCATCCTGCCCTTCCCGACTCCATCCTGCCCACCTCCACCATCCTGCCCCCCGCCACCATCCTGCCCCCCTGCCAACATCCTGCCCCCGGCTCCATCCTGCCCCCACGCCTCCATCCTGCCCCCTTGACTCCATCCTGCCCTGCTCTATTCTGCCCACACTTATTAGTCGCGCCCTGAACACCGACATCGCCGCACACAGACACCGCCACACAATACGTACATCGCTGCACACCGCAGACACTGCTTCACACCGACACCGCTTTACACCAACACTGCTGGCTCTATCCTGTCCCGCTGGCTCCATCCTGCCCCGCTCGCTCCATCCTGTCCCGCTTCTTTCTGCCCCTGCTGATTAGTCTCAGCGGCGACCAATCAGCGGCGTGGGATTTAAAACCCCTGCCAAGCCATGCTCTACTTCACTGATTGGTTGCCTCTGCCTGCAGCGATCAATCAGCAAATCATGTTTTAAAACATGCACCAAGTGCGCTGCTTGGTCATCGCGGCTGGCGGTGACCAATAAGCGGAGCACGGCTTGGTATATTGGCGCACAATTTCAACTGCCGCTCATAGTGTGACGAACTTCTCCCCTGTTTACAAGGCTGTGAGTCATAGTGTCACGCAGTTCACTCCTGTTTACAAGGTCTGTCAGTCATAGTGTGACACAGTTCCCTCCTGTTTACAAGGTATTCTAGAATACCCAATGCATTAAAATTGGGCCACCATCTAGTGTTGCAAAACATTGGTGAATGAAGTTGTGGTGCTATTAGAGTCATATTTAATACTAGCTGTGAGCCCGATGCAAATGCATCGGGATTCTAGAGCGTGCATTAATTTGATTATAGTAGTTATAGCTGTTAGCCTGATGCAAATGCATCGGGTATCTAAATATGTTTATTGTTTTTTTAAAGTTTTTTAAATAATAATCGCATCATCAATAGCAATAATATAAGCCATAGCATTATTATTAGCAGTAATAGCAGTATTAATAGCATTATTAGCAGTATTATGAGCATTAATAACAGTATTAATAGCATTAATAGCATTATTATTAGCATTAATAGCATTATTAATAGCATTATTAGCATTAATAATAGCATTAATAACATTATTAATAGCATTGATAGCATTATTATTAGCATTAATAGCATTAATAATAGCATTATTAGCATTAATAATAACATTAATAACATTATTAATAGCATTAATAGCATTATTATTAGCATTAATAGCATTAATAATAACATTATTTGCATTAATAATAGCATTAATAACAGTATTAATAGCATTAATAGCATTATTAATAGAATTAATAGCATTATTATTAGCATTAATAGCATTAATAGCATAATTAATAGCATTAATAGCATTATTATTAGCATTAATAGAATTATTATTAGCATTAATAGCATTAATAGGATAAATATTAGCATTAATAGCATTAATAGCATAATTAATAGCATTAATAGCATTATTAATAGCATTAATAGCATTATTATTAGCATTAATAGCATTAATAATAGCATTATTAGTATTAATAATAGCATTAATAACATTATTAATAGCATTAATAGCATTATTAATAGCATTAATAGCATTATTATTAGCATTAATAGGATTAATAATAGCATTATTAGCATTAATAATAGCATTAATAACATTATTAATAGCATTAATAGCATTATTATTAGCATTAATAGCATTAATAGCATTATTATTAGCATTAATAGCATTAATAATACCATTAATAGGATAAATATTAGCATTAATAGCATTAATAGCATAAATAAGAGCATTAATAGCATTATTAATAGCATTAATAGCATTATTATTAGCATAAATAGCATTATTAGCATTAATAATAGCATTAATAACATTATTAATAGCATTAATAGCATTATTATTAAAATTAATAGAATTAATAATAGCATTATTAGCATAAATAATAGCATTAATAACATTATTAATAGCATTAATAGCATTATTATTAGCATTAATAGCATTAATAGTATTATTAATAGCATTGAATAGCATTATTAATAGCATTAATAGGATTATTATTAGCATTAATAGCATTAATAATAGCATTATTAGCATTATTAATAGCATTAATAACATTATTAATAGCATTAATAGCATTCATTATTAGCATTAATAGCATTAATAATAGCATTATTAGCATTATTAAAAGCATGAATAACATTATTAATAGCATAAATAGCATTATATTAATTAGCATATAATAGCATTAATAATAGGATTATTAGCATTAATATTAGCATTAATAACATTATTAATAGCATTAATAGCATTATTATTAGCATTAATAGAATTAATAATAGCATTATTAGCATTAATAATAGCATTAATAACATTATTAATAGCATTAATAGCATTATTATTAGCATTAATAGCATTATATTAGCATTAACAGCATTAATAATACCATTAATAGGATAAATATTAGCATTAATAGCATTAATAGCATAAATATAAGGATTAATAGCATTATTAATAGCATTAATAGCATTATTAATAGCATTAATAGCATTATAATTAGCATAAATAGCATTAATAATAGGATTATTAGCATTAATAATAGCATTAATAACATTATTTAATAGCATTAATAGCATTATTATTAGCATTATAGAATTAATAATAGCATAATTAGCATTAATAATAGCATTAATAGCATTATTAATAGCATTAATAGCATTATTATTAGCATTAATAGCATTATTATTAGCATTAATAGCATTAATAATACCATTAATAGGATAAATTTAGTTAGCATTAATAGCATTAATAGCATAAATAATAGGATTAATAGCATTAATAGCATAAATAATAGGATAATAGCATTATTTAATAGCATTAATAGCATTATTAATAGCATTAATAGCATTAATTTATTAGCATAAATAGCATTAATAAATAGCATTATTAGCATTAATAATAGCATTAATAACATTATTAATAGCATTAATAGCATTATTTATTAGCATTAATAGCATTAATAGCATTATTATTTAGCATTAATAGCATTAATATACCATTTAATAGGATAAATATTGACATTAATTAGCATTAATAATAGCATTATTATGCATTAATAATAGCATTAATAACATTATTAATAGCAATTAATAGCATTATTATTAGCATTAATAAAATTAATTAATAGCATTAATTAGCATTAATAATAGCATTAATATACATTATTAATAGCATTAATAGCATTATTATTAGCATTAATAGCATTAATAATAGCATTATTAGCATTATTAATAGCATTAATAACATTATTAATAGCATTAATAGCATTATTATTAGCATAAATAGCATTAATAATAGGATTATTAGCATTATTAATAGCATTAATAACATTATTAATAGCATTAATAGCATTATTATTAAAATTAATAGAATTAATAATAGCATTATTAGCATTAATAATAGCATTAATAACATTATTAATAGCATTAATAGCATTATTATTAGCATTAATAGCATTAATAGTATTATTAATAGCATGAATAGCATTATTAATAGCATTAATAGGATTATTATTAGCATTAATAGCATTAATAATAGCATTATTAGCATTATTAATAGCATTAATAACATTATTAATAGCATTAATAGCATTATTATTAGCATTAATAGCATTAATAATAGCATTATTAGCATTATTAATAGCATTAATAACATTATTAATAGCATTAATATCATTATTATTAGCATAAATAGCATTAATAATAGGATTATTAGCATTAATAATAGCATTAATAACATTATTAATAGCATTAATAGCATTATTATTAGCATTAATAGAATTAATAATAGGATTATTAGCATTAATAATAGCATTAATAACATAATTATTAGCATTAATAGCATTATTATTAGCAGTAATATTATTATTAGCATTTTTTTTTTAATTATTATTTATTATTTGTTATTTATTTTTTAATTATGTTTTATTTATTTTTTTATAATTTTTTAATTATTTTTTAATTATTTTTGTATTATTAAATTTATTATTTAGGCTGAGAGGCAGTTGTCATTCAGGTGCGCTAAAGGGCTGATCTTATTAGCATATATTTTATTTTTTTATTATTATTTTTATTGAATTTTTTATTATTTTTAATTAATTTTTTTATTATTTTTTAATTCTTTTTTAATTCTTTTTTTTATTATTTAATTTATTATTTAGGCTGAGAGGCAGTTCTCATTCAGGTCCGCAAAGGGCTGATCTTATTAGCATATATTTTATTTTTTTATTATTATTTTTATTGAATTTTTTATTATTTTTAATTTATTTTTTTATTATTTTTTAATTCTTTTTTAATTATTTTTTTTATTATTTAATTTATTATTTAGGCTGAGAGGCAGTTCTCATTCAGGTCCGCAAAGGGCTGATCTTATTAGCATATATTTTATTTTTTTATTATTATTTTTTTGAATTTTGTATTATTTTTAATTCTTTTTTTTTATTATTTTTTAATTCTTTTTTAATTATTTTTTTTATTATTTAATTTATTATTTAGGCTGAGACGCAGTTCTCATTCAGGTCCGCAAAGGGCTGATCTTATTAGCATATATTTTATTTTTTTATTATTATTTTTATTGAATTTTTTATTATTTTTAATTTTTTTTTTTTATTATTTTTTAATTCTTTTTTAATTATTTTTTTTATTATTTAATTTATTATTTAGGCTGAGACGCAGTTCTCATTCAGGTCCGCAAAGGGCTGATCTTATTAGCATATATTTTATTTTTGTATTATTATTTTTATTGAATTTTTTATTATTTTTAATTATTTTTTTTTATTATTTTTTAATTCTTTTTTAATTATTTTTTTTATTATTTAATTTATTATTTAGGCTGAGACGCAGTTCTCATTCAGGTCCGCAAAGGGCTGATCTTATTAGCATATATTTTATTTTTTTATTATTATTTTTATTGAATTTGTTATTATTTTTAATTAATTTTTTTATTATTTTTTAATTCTTTTTTAATTATTTTTTTTATTATTTAATTTATTATTTAGGCTGAGAGTCAGTTCTCATTCAGGTCCGCAAAGGGCTGATCTTATTAGCATATATTTTATTTTTTTATTATTATTTTTATTGAATTTTTTATTATTTTTAATTAATATTTTTATTATTTTTTAATTCTTTTTTAATTATTTTTTTTATTATTTAATTTATTATTTAGGCTGAGACGCAGTTCTCATTGAGGTCCGCCTTTGTTTTTTCCCATTGAAATGCATTAGCGGTGTGTCGGCGATTTTATGGCCGACCACCTGGTTCTATTTGTCGGCCCTAAAATCGCGGACACACCGCTAATGCATCTCTATGGGCAGTCAGCCCGATTTCGGATTGAACGGCGACCAATCAGAATTCGAGCTGACTTGCCCATAGACATGCATTAGCGGTGTGTCCGCGATTTTAGGGCCGACAAATAGAACCAGGTGGCCGGCCATAAAATCGCCGACACACCGCTAATGTATGTCAATGGGAAAAAAGACGGACCTGAATGAGAACTGAATGACGGGCTCTTCTGATTGGCTGAGGTCAGCGACCAATCAGAAGAGCCCTTCACATTTCATTGAGATACAATGGCGGATTGATCGTCCATTGTATCTTAATGTTAGTTGAAGAGGACGTCGGAGCTGGAAGTTGGCGGAAAGAAGACAGAAGATCCCCGGGGACGGACGAAGAGGCGGAAAGAAGAGAGAAGACCCCCGGGACCGGAGGAAGAGGACGCCTGGCCGGACGGACGATCAGATGACTTGAAGGCATGTAAGTGATCGACGGGGACGTTAGGGGACGGGTAGGGCCTTAGGTGTTAGGGAAAGCGGCGAGGCTTAGAGGGTAGGGGCTTAGGGCGGCAGGGGTTTAGGTGCGGCTTAGGGGGTAGGGGTAGGGGATTAGGTGCAGCTTAGGGGTTAGGGGCTTGCGGCGGCAGGGGTTTAGGTGCGGATGCGGGGTAGTGGCTTAGGGGGGTAGGGGTTTAGGTGCGGCTTAGGGGGTAGAGGTAGGGGATTAGGTGCGGCTTAAGGGGTAGGGGCTTGCGGCGGCAGGAGTTTAGGTGCGGATGCGGCGTAGTGGCTTAGGGCGGCAGGGGGTAGGGGGTTAGGTGCGGCTTAGGGGGTAGGGGCTTAGGGCGGCAGGGGTTTAGGTGCGGTTTAGGGGGTAGGGGTAGGGGATTATGTGCAGCTTAGGGGTTAGGTGCGGCTTAGGGGTTAGGGGCTTGCGGCGGCAGGGGTTTATTTGCGGATGCGGGGTAGTGGCTTACGGCGGCAGGGAGTAGGGGGTTAGGTGCGGCTTAGGGGGTAGGGGCTTAGGGCGGCAGGGGTTTAGGTGCGGTTTAGGGGGTAGGGGTAGGGGATTATGTGCAGCTTAGGGGTTAGGGGCTTGCGGCGGCAGGGGTTTATTTGCGGATGCGGGGTAGTGGCTTACGGCGGCAGGGAGTAAGGGGTTAGGTGCGGCTTAGGGGGTAGGGGCTTAGGGCGGCAGGGGTTTAGGTGCGGTTTAGGGGGTAGGGGTAGGGGATTAGGTGCGGCTTAGGGGTTAGGGGCTTGCGGCGGCAGGGGTTTAGGTGCGGATGCGGGCTAGTGGCTTACGGCGGCAGGGGGTAGGGGCTTCGGCGGCGGGGTAGTGGCTTAGGGGTTAGTGGCTTAGGGGTTAGGGCGGCAGGGGGTAGGGGCTTGCGGCAGAGGGTAGTGGGTGCGGCGGGGTAGTGCGGCAGGGGGTAGGGGCTTCGGCGGCGGGGTAGTGGCTTAGGGGTTAGGGCGGCAGGGGGTAGTGGCTTCCGGCAGAGGGTAGTGGGTGCGGCGGGGTAGTGCGGCAGGGGGTAGGGGCTTCGGCGTCGGGGTAGTGGCTTAGGGGTTAGGGCGGCAGTGGGTAGGGGCTTGGGGTTGTGTGGCTTGGTTAGTGTACGCGTAGTGGCTTAGAGCGGCAGGGGTCTGTAGTGTACAGCGCGATGGTATACTACAGTCCCATGGCGCTTATGGTCATGGGACTGTAGTATACTATAGCGGTGTACACTACAGGAGTATGGGCTTCGGCTTCGGTGGCTTGGTTAGCGGTGTAGCGACTCGCAATGCCCGCTTCGCGGGCATTGCTTCGCTAGGCTGCAACGACTCGCAATGCCCGCTTTGCGGGCATTGCTTCGTGAGTCGCCTTGGCCGCTACGCGGCCACGGGGAGAGTCCAGGAGAAGCAGCTCGGACTCGCTAACCAAGCCACCGGAAGCAGCGCCGCTCCGACGGAAGTCGCTACGGCAATTATATTTAATATTTTGTGTGACTTCCATGAGCTTAAAGGACTGCATCCATGCGGTTCAACAATGATTCATTCAAAGAATGCAGTCTTACATGCCTCCCAGAGTTCATCTAGATTCTTTGATTTTGTCATCCAAGCTTCATCTTTCATCCTACACCAAACACGGTTAATGATGTTCATGTCTGGTGACTGGGCTGGGCAGTCCTTGAGGACCTTGATCTTTTTTGACTGGAGGAACTTTGTTGTAGAGATGAATGTATGAAATGGAGTACCATCCTGCTGCAGAATTTTACCCCTTTTATTATTTGGAATGTAATAGGTAGTTAATAGTGATGAGCGAGCATGCTCGCCACTACTCGGTACTCGCACGAGTATCACTGTACTCGGGCGACTCGCCGAGCACCGAGTAATCTCGCGATACTCGTGCTGTGCTCGTGGTCATCATCTCTACATGTTGGCGCTCTTTTGAGAGCCAGCCCACGTGCAGGGATTGGCTGGCAGACCACTGCAATGCCACAGCCCTGTTAGTTGTGGCATTGCAGTGATTGGCCGGCCTGTACAGCGTGACCGAGCCTTTATAAGACCCGGCCGCGCTGTGCTCGACACACAGCCATCCAGACAGTGAGTGTAGGGAGAGTGTCTGCTGCTGCTTAGGGACAGATTTGCGGCCCTCATAGGTAGATCCAGAGCAGGGCTGCAAACTGCTGCTGCTGACCACAACAGTCCTTCTCAGGACTAATCTAGGAGGATATAGGCAGGGTGATCCAGATCGGAGTCCAAGCTTTCCAGTGACCAGAACAGTCCTTCTCAGGACTAATCTAGGAGGATATAGGCAGGGTGATACAGATTGGAATCCAAGCTTTTCTGTGACCATTAGAGTCACCACACTCTTGTACTTACTACCTTAATACAGGATAGGGACTAAAATCCTCTCCTGACACCATTACAGTCACCAGACAGGTGTACGTACTACCTTAATACAGGTTAGGGACTAAAATCCTCTCCTGACACCATTACAGTCACCAGACAGGTGTACGTACTACCTTAATACAGGTTAGGGACTAAAATCCTCTCCTGAAACCATTACAGTCACCAGACAGGTGTACGTACTACCTTAATACAGGTTAGGGACTAAAATCCTCTCCTGAAACCATTAAAGTCACCAGACAGGTGTACGTACTACCATAATACAGGTTAGGGACTAAAATCCTCTCCTGACACCATTAAAGTAACCAGACAGGTGTACGTACTACCTTAATACAGGTTAGGGACTAAAATCCTCTCCTGACACCATTAGAGTCACCAGACAGGTGTACGTACTACCTTAATACAGGTTAGGGACTAAAATCCTCTCCTGACACCATTACAGTCACCAGACAGGTGTACGTACTACCTTAATACAGGTTAGGGACTAAAATCCTCTCTGAAACCATTACAGTCACCAGACAGGTGTATGTACTACCTTAATACAGGTTAGGGACTAAAATCCTCTCCTGAAACCATTAAAGTCACCAGACAGGTGTACGTACTACCTTAATACAGGTTAGGGACTAAAATCCTCTCCTGACACCATTAAAGTCACCAGACAGGTGTACGTACTATCTAATCCTAATCCTAATCTCTTGTGATCTCAACAGTCACCACACTGGTGTACGTCATACCTTGATACAGGTTAGGGAACTAAAATCCTAATCTCTTGTGATCTCAACAGTCACCAGACTGGTGTACGTCATACCTTGATACAGGTTAGGGAACTAAAATCCTAACCTCTTGTGATCTCAACAGTCACCAGACTGGTGTACGTCATACCTTGATACAGGTTAGGGAACTAAAATCCTAACCTCTTGTGATCTCAACAGTCACCACACTGGTGTACGTCATACCTTGATACAGGTTAGGGAACTAAAATCCTAACCTCTTGTGATCTCAACAGTCACCACACTGGTGTACGTCATACCTTGATACAGGTTAGGGAACTAAAATCCTAATCTCTTGTGATCTCAACAGTCACCACACTGGTGTACGTCATACCTTGATACAGGTTAGGGAACTAAATCCTAACCTCTTGTGATCTCAACAGTCACCAGACTGGTGTACGTCATACCTTGATACAGGTTAGGGAACTAAAATCCTAACCTCTTGTGATCTCAACAGTCACCACACTGGTGTACGTCATACCTTGATACAGGTTAGGGAACTAAAATCCTAACCTCTTGTGACCTCAACAGTCACCACACTGGTGTACGTCATACCTTGATACAGGTTAGGGAACTAAAATCCTAATCTCTTGTGATCTCAACAGTCACCACACTGGTGTATGTCATACCTGGATACAGGTTAGGGAACTAAAGTCCTAATCTCTTGTGAAACTCAACAGTCACCAGACTGGTGTACGTCATACCTTGATACAGGTTAGGGAACTAAAATTCTAACCTCTTGTGATCTCAACAGTCACCACACTGGTGTACGTCATACCTTGATACAGGTTAGGGAACTAAAATCCTAATCTCTTGTGATCTCAACAGTCACCACAGTGGTGTACGTCATACCTTGATACAGGTTAGGGAACTAAAATCCTAATCTCCTGTGACCTCAACAGTCACCAGACAGTTGTCGCTCTATACAGGCAAAATGCGCAAAGGCGTTGGCAAGGGCGTTGGCAAGGAACAAGGAAGTGGACGTGATGGTGGTGCAGGCAGAGGCCGAGGTCGTGTGCAAGCACTAATTTCGCAACAACAAAGGGCCACATCTCCTCGCTCGCACGTCCTGTCCAAAATTCTTGGGGCCCGCAGCAGTACACCACTGTTGAACCAAGACCAGTGTCAACAGGTTGTTACTTGGATAGCGGATAATGCTTCAAGTCAGATGGGCACCTCCACAAACACCCTGTCTTCCACACGGTCAACTGTCAGTAGCCGTGATACTGCACCGCACATTTCCCAACCTGATCCTCCTTCCTACCACCTGGCCGAGTACAAGTCCACGGACATTACTGATCCCACACTAGGACACTCGGAAGAGCTGTTCACATATCCATTCGCAGAATCTGGCCTGTCGCCACTCCTCTTGAAGTGGGTGATGAGGAGATGGTATGTACAGATGCCCAAATATTTGAGCAGCCACGTTATGACGAACGGAACGTTGTCAAAGTGTCTCAACAAGGGGTGGACGATGATGAGACACAATTGCCAGGAAGTCAGGAGGAGGATCAGGGTGCGGAAGAGGAAGACGACGTGGTGGATAATCCAATAGCTGACCCAACATGGCAGGAGGATATGCAGAGCGAGGACAGCAGTGCACAGGGGGAGGGAGGCGTAGCATCCCAACAGGCAGTACGAAGCAGGGTTGCGTCCGCAGGCAGAAGGCAGGCAACTGTTCCCCGGAACAACAACACGACTCAAGGTGCCTGTGCAAATGTTCGGTCTTCCCGAGTCTGGGAGTTTTTTAAGTTGGCTCCAGAAGACTCTAAAAAGGCCATTTGCCACACCTGCCATGCCACTATAAGCAGGGGTACGAAAACTAGCAGCCTGACCACCACCAGCATGATCAGGCACATGTCAGCCAAGCACCCGACTTTGTGGGAAGTACAACAGAGTCGAGGAGCGGTGCTTGCTGATGTCACTGCTACGTCTTCGCCTGTTGTGCATGTGAGCCAATCCCCTGTCCATGCTGGCCGCGAACAAGCCTCCGGCCCTGCACCTGAAGTTGCCCACGCACAAATTACACCACCATCAAGCACGTCCTTGTCCCAGCGCAGCGTTCAATTATCCATTCAGCAAACATTTGAACGCAGGCGCAAATACGCTGCCAACGCCCCACATGCCACAGTCCTGAATGATCACATTTCGCGACTCATAGCGCTAGAAATGTTGCCTTTCCGGCTGGTGAAGACGGACGCATTCCGCGACCTAATGGCGGCTGCTGTCCCACGTTACTCGGTCCCCAGCCGCCACTATTTCTCCAGATGTGCCGTCCCCGCATTGCATAACCACGTGTCCAACAGCATCACACGTGCCCTGAACAATGCTGTTTCAGCCAAAGTCCACCTAACAACAGACACGTGGACAAGTGCTTGTGGGCAAGGCCGCTACATCTCCTTGACGGCACACTGAATTAATATTGTGGAGGCTGGGACCCAGTCTGAGCGAGGGACGGAACACGTCCTTCCCACACCAAGGATAGTAGGCCCTACCTCTGTCAGGGTTTCACCGACACTCTGCAGCTCCGGAATGTCATGCTCTTCAGCCTCCTCCTCCTGCACATCCTCATCCACTGTACCCTCTACACCAGTCCCAAGCTGGAAGCACTGCAGCACTGCCTCTGCAAAGCGGCAACAGGCTGTGCTGAAGCTAGTCTGCATAGGTGACAAACCCCACAATGCAGAAGAGGTGTGGACAGCTCTGAAAGAGCAGGCAGATCACTGGCTCACACCTCTGAACCTAAAGCCAGGAAAGGTAGTGTGTGACAATGGCCGGAACCTGGTGGCAGCTTTGAGGCGAGGGCAGCTGACGCATGTTCCATGCGTGGCCCATGTGCTCAACCTGGTGGTTCAGAGGTTTGTGAAGTCATTCCCAGAGGTGTCTGACCTGCTGGTAAAAGTTCGGCGTCTGTCTGCACATATTCGCAAGTCACCTGCTGCTTCAGCCGGCCTTGCCGGCTTTCAGCGCCGTTTGCGTCTTGCGGCCCACAGACTGGTGTGTGATGTCCCCACGCGTTGGAATTCAACTCTGCACATGTTGGTCAGGATATGTGAGCAGAAGAGGGCAGTTGTGGACTACCTGCATCACCTAAGCCGTCGGGAAATGGGTCAAACTCCACACATAACACCTGAGGAGTGGAGATGGATGTTGGACCTATGCACCGTCCTCCAAAACTTTGAGGACTCCACCAAGATGGTGAGCGGCGATGACGCCATTATTAGCGTCACCATACCACTACTCTGCCTTCTAAAACTGTCTCTGCTGAAAATCAAAGAGGATGCATTGCAGGCCGAGCGCGATGACTTTGAGCAAGAAACAGTAGTGGGTGTGGGTGAAAACACACAGCCCAGCCTCATCTCATCACAACGTGCAGTGGAGGACTATGATGAGGAGGAGGAGGATGAAGACATGGAGCAACTCTCTGGCCAAATTGAGGATATGACATGCACACCAGTCATACCCTCGATTCAGCGTGGCTGGCCAGAGGACAGGGGAGATGAGGAGGAGGAGGAGGAGGACACCATGTTCAGTCATCGTGTTGGTCTGGATACTGAAGTGATGGCTGTTAAGAGTCTGGCGCACATGGCTGACTTTATGGTAAGCTGCCTGTCTCGTGACCCTCGCGTTCAGAACATCTTGGCCGACAATCAGTACTGGTTGGCAACACTGTTAGACCCATGCTACAATGAGAACTTTATGTCTCTCATTCCTGAGGCGGAGAGGTCAGCCAAAATGCAGCAGTTCCACAGGGCCATAGTCACGGAAGTAGTGAAAGCATTCCCCTCACAAAACGCTAGCGGCATAGGTCAGGATTCGGTGGACAACCAAGGCGTACGGCCGAGAGGGAGGGGAACTGTCTTTACGATGTGGGACAGTTTTTTCAGCCCCTCACGTACCACAGCCCCTGAGGTGCGGGGGTAGTGCCACCAGAAATGCTAAGTTTGGGCAGATGCTGAAGGAGTACCTTGCAGATCGAACAACTGTACTGCTAGACTCCTCTGTGCCTTTCAATTATTGAGTCTCCAAGCTCGACACGTGGCATGAATTGGATCTCTACGCCTTGGAAGTCCTGGCCTGCCATGCCACTAGCGTTTTATCAGAGCGTGTTTTCAGTGCTGCAGGTGGAATCATCACTGATAAATGCACCCGCCTGTCAACTGAAAATGCGGACAGGCTGACTCTGATCAAGATGAACAAGGGTTGGATTGGGCCAGATTTCACCACACAACCAGCAAATGACAACTGAATTAAAATTTTGTTATTTGAATTTGACATGTACCTCCACTCATCCATGGGTACACACTTCCGGACTTTGGCTAATCGCTGGACTGCTCCTCCTTCTCCTCATGTGACACCATGATGACCGTTACAATAGTTACGCTGTTGTTTGAGGTATACCCGCAGTGGTAAATTTTTTCGCCCATTCTTTTAGAATGGGCATTACAACGACAGTAGACCCGCTCCTTTTCAATGGGAATAATGTTTTGAGGCCCTCCTGCACGTCTCTATACAGGGACAATGTGGAGCCTCCCAATTTTTGTCTGCCCTGACCAAAGGGCTATACTACAATACACCCACTTGAGGGTTACAGGCCCTACTGCATGTCTGTATGCATGGGTCATTGTTGAACCTCCCAATTTTTGGCTGCCCTGACCAAAGGGCTATACTACAATACACCCACTTGAGGGTTACAGGCCCTACTACATGTCTGTATGCATGGCTCATTGTTGAACCTCCCAATTTTTGGCCGCTCTGACCAAAGGGCTATACTACAATACACCCACTTGAGGGTTACAGGCCCTCCTGCACATCTCTATACAGGGACAATGTGGAGCCTCCCAATTTTTGTCTGCCCTGACCAAAGGGCTATACTACAATACACCCACTTGAGGGTTACAGGCCCTACTTCATGTCTGTATGCATGGGTCATTGTTGAACCTCCCAATTTGTGGCTGCCCTGACCAAAGGGCTATACTACAATACACCCACTTGAGGGTTACAGGCCCTACTGCATGTCTGTATGCATGGGTCATTGTTGAACCTCCCAATTTTTGGCTGCCCTGACCAAAGGCTATACTACAATACACCCACTTGAGGGTTACAGGCCCTACTGCATGTCTGTATGCATGGGTCATTGTTGAACCTCCCAATTTTTGGCTGCCCTGACCAAAGGGCTATACTACAATACACCCACTTGAGGGTTACAGGCCCTACTACATGTCTGTATGCATGGCTCATTGTTGAACCTCCCAATTTTTGCCTGCCCTGACCAAAGGCCTATACTACAATACACCCAGTTCTTCTTTACAGGCCCTCCTGCACGTCTCTATCCAGGGACAATGTGGAGCCTCCCAATTTTTGGATGCCCTGGCCAAAGGGCTATACTACAATACACCCAGTTCTTGTTTACAGGCCATCCTGCATGTCTGTATCCGGGGGAATTGGTGAACCTCCCAATTTTGGACTGCCCTTGCAAAGGAAGATACTACAATAGACCCAGTTCCTCAAAATGGGCACTTTATTTCTAGACAGGGCTTCATGTACGTCTCTTGTCAGGGTCATCGGAGTGTCGCACAATGTTTTCACGTAAAATCTTTCATGTAATCACAAAAAGTGACATACACCAGCTGTATCTCACTATTGGGTATGTTCCCTTAACATTTCCACCCTAAATATTCATTTTGGTGTCATTTTGGAAGGTTTTCTGGTGACTCCGTAAAATTGGCGTGAAACTCGGACAACATTGTTCACAGCTGTGACTTTTGAGTGAGAAATGCTTCCAGGGGTCTTCCCCATGGTGTTGCCATGTCATTTCAGCACTCTTCTGAGACTTTTGTGACATTTTTAGGGTTTTTCCATGCTGCCGGCAGTCATTTCATAAAAATACTCATGTCTCCCTTAGGATAACATTGGGCTCGTTACTCGGGCCGAGTACACGAGTATCTCGGGATGCTCGGCCCGAGCTTTGAGCACCCGAGCATTTTAGTACTCGCTCATCACTAGTAGTTAATACTTCTTGATATTTTAGGCTATTGATATTGCCTTCCACCTTGCAAATGTTTCACACACCCCATACTAAATGTAACCCCAGACCATGATCTTTCCACCACCAAATTTGGATGCATACAGGCTCCAGTAAGTCTCCTGAAGTATTTGCTGCGGCTACGGTGTAATTCTACTGAAGATTCATCAGAGAAATCCACCTTCTGACACTTTTCCAGCATCCATCTGTTTAGCAGGTTGTGGGACTTTGCAAATACCACACATTTTTTATTTGCCTTTTGTTTAGTGCTGGCTTCTGGGCACTGATTCGACCATGGAGGCCATTTCGAGACTGAATCCTACAAACTGTTCTAGTTGACACAGGGACTTGAGGTGACCAGGCCTGTTGAATCTCTGCTGCAGTGGAAGAGGGGTTTGCTTTGGATTTTCTAACCAACAAACGTTCCTCCTGAGTAGTTGTCTAGTGGAGTCTGCTGGACCTGGGATTGTCAAACACATCTCCAGTCTCTTCAAATCTTTTTTTAATTTTTTGTACTTGATGCTGAGACACATTAAAGGTGCCAGCCACCTTTGCAGTGGATCTGGTCTTTTGATAATCAAGGCTTTGGTCGCAGGGTAGATTTTTGGCATGTTGTCAGAGCTCAAGTTGCACCTCAAGTGAAGGTCTGGGGTGCTGGATTTCTTTTTATACACACCCACTAATTAACCGATCATTACGGAGCACAGGTGAGAATGTAAATTAGGATTGGGTGCATTATATGACCAGATGACAAAACCTTTGTCTTGCCAAAATCTGACCATTCTGTGTTCATTAAATCAATTAGATCAATATTTAGTCATTGATGCCAATTTATTTTCTTAACTTAAAACACATTTGGGAGGGTTTCAGCTTTCAAAAGAGTAATTTATAAAAACCAATGAATAAATTTAACGTCAGGTTATACAGTATGCTTTTATTTACCTAACATGGATAAGCAACATAACTTTTGTCAGGGACTGTAAAGAGAACTTTACTAATCATAAATAATCTGTCAAAGTATAACTACACTAAACATATGTACTTGTACAGATTTTATAGGTGCAGATTTTAAAAATGTCATCCAGTTATACCGGGCAGTTAAATGGGGCAGGAGACGGGTAAGTTATGCAAGAGAAATATGTATCTTGTTCATTTGAGCTGTGTAATGCATTCACTATGAGTATTTGTATCATTCATGTGCTAGCTGTGTAATTTCCTTCTATTTCTGCCTCTTCTCACACTCTGAGCAACTTCATCCATATCAGTCCCTCTCTTCTCCCCGGTCCTATGTACAACTAATCAACAAGATCATCATCAACTGATCACAACCTTCTTTCATTCTTGGTCAATAACTGTCAACCTATCAAAGACACTCCCTACTACTACACATATAGGAATATACCTGCCATCAATAACCAGAAACGTATAAAGAATTTGCAGTCTTTATTAGTGAAAATCTCCTCCTTCTTATATGCTGACCCTGCTCTGAAACATTATAATGAAACACTGCATATCACCCTGCCTGAAGTTGCACCTCCTACACCTAAAACAACTCAGCACCAATAGAGGCAACCCTGAAAAATGCTGCAAACACAGTTTCTCCAGCGGTGCTCCAGATGCACTGAAAGCCTTTGGTGAAAATCCAACCTGCCTGAAGACTTCATTCATTATAAGGTTATGCTGAAAACATACAACACTGCTCTTCACCTTTCCAAACAAGCTTTCTTCAACATCCTTATTACTTCACTAGCTAACAGTCCTAAAAGACTCTGTGACACTTTCCACTGCCTTTTTAGTCCAACAGTAAAGGCCCAATCACCAACCTCAGCACTGTCAAACTTCCCAACTTTTTGAAAGAAAATATTCACCACATGCAACAGGAAATTCCTGCACTTCATCCATCTCTCTTTTAGTTTTCAACCTGGACACAGAGGAAGATAGTATCGGGCTCCTTACATCTTCTTGTCCTACCACCTGCACCAATGACCCTATTACCTTACATCTCCTTCAATTCCTTTCCTCAGCTGTCACCACTCACCTAACTAAAATATTTAATCTCCCTCTCTCCTCTGGTCTCTTTCCCTCCTCCTTCAAACATGCCTGTATACACCTATTATTAAAAAAAAACATCCCTCAACCAGAACTGTACTGCTAACTAGGGACCCGTATCTAATCTGCCCTTCATCTCTAATATTCTGGAACATTTGGTACACTCTCGTCTGATTCGCTATCTCAGTCTCTTCTTGACCCTCTACAATCTGGATTCTGCTCCTTACAGTCTACTGAAACAACCCATACAGCCCATAATAAGTCTCTAATGATTTACTAACAGCTAAATCTAATGGTAAATACTCAGTGCTTACTCTTTTGGATTTCTCTCTGCTGTATTCAATACTATAGATCACCAGCTTCTCCTCTCTATGCTCTGCTCTATTGGGCTCAAGGAAAAGGCTCTCTTCTAGTTCTCTCCAAACTCTCTGATGGCTCCTTTACTGTCTCTTTCACCATCTCCTCTTCCTCTCCACTTCCCTCATGATTGGGGTTTCTCAGGGTTCAGTCCTAGGTACCTTCTCTTCTCTCTAGACTCTGGCCCTATTGGACAAACAATCATTAGATTTGGTTTTCAGTACCATCTCTATGCTGATGACACCCAGTTATACACCTCTTCAAATGACATCACCCCTGCATTATTAGAAAATACCAGTGATTGTTTTCTGCTTTCTTTAACATCATGTCCCTTCTCTACCTTAAACTGAATCTGTCAAAAACTGGACTTCTCATGTTTCCTTACTCTGGAAATCTTCCTAAACCCAATATTGCTATTTCCGTGTGTGGTTCTAACATTACTCCCCAGCAGGACACCCACTGTCTTGGGTTTATATTTGACTCAGATTTCTCCTTCACTCGAGTACCCAGTAAAGATTACTTGCTTGCTCATGTCACCTTCACCTCAAAAATATCTCTAGAATTTGACCTTTTCTTACTGTTGACTCTGGGAAACGTCTAACTGTTGCAAATATAATTAGAAGAAAGAGGAGCACCACAAGGTTCTATTCAAATAAAAAGGTGGGTGCTCACCATGTCATGAAAACAACACATGAAAACAGCAGAAAGAGACATGACATATTAGAAAGTATGGGAGCACACCTGTAATACTACAAAATATATACAAAATTTTATTGGAACAGTGTACAGACAAAAGGAAGTTAAAACCATTTAAAATTGGTAATGAAACCAGACAAGGGCACCATTATATATGACAAATGTCAGATCAAACAAATTAATTGCAGCAATTTGTACATCAGCATAGACAGTCAAAAATAAATAAATAAATCAGGACCCAGCGGGGCTCAGAATTTAATGTATAGGAAGCATAGGAGGTCACTCCATAGGTCAGGGGATCAATCAATCTGGAAGTGAGAGTGTATCACTCCAGTTGGCAGTATAGTCTCTCTGAGCTTTACAATGAAATACCACTATCTATGAGGGTTCACAGACCTCTTACATGAATCTAGCACTATATAGTCAGAGAAACAACTCAAGGTTAAAACACCCTGTTGAATAATCACGTATATATTATAGTGAGAGTATACCCTGTTGTGGACCCCTCAGTAGGGTAAATATTAACAAATAAACAATATTACCAGAGGTTCATGGTGGTACTGGGGTCTACAGTGTATACGCCTGTTAATGGGTGACCAACAAGTCCCTGATACAAACAGTATAAGCTGTCTAATATATCTGTGAGGCTGCAATTAACAACTGGCATCACTGGTATCTATCACTTCAATATCCCCACACACAGCATATTATCAATGCAACAGCCCTGATCATAGTATTACAAATTGCATATCACTGCACATCAATCTATCAGGGCTGTGCTTCCCTGCTACACATGAATGCCATAACAAGGGCTTGCATTCAGTAAGCATGTGCTGTGTACTGACCAGTTGGTCAGAAGGACAGGGGGAGAAGGGAATGAGAAGGAGAGAGATTACCAGTCTGTGATACAGGTGCCCGAGTGGGAAAGGACCCCACCGGTATCGCTGCCTCCTGTGCAGCTTCGTGTTGCAATTATTCATTCTAATCAAGATTATTGCAATTCTCTTCTATAGGTATTAATATTGCAATTATCTACTGTAATGGAATAAGTCTTCCATTTACTAAACTCTCCAATCCTTCCTGAATGCAGCAGCCAGGATCATACTCCTCTCCAAGAGCTTCACAGATGCCAAGATCATGTGCCAGTCTTTGCATTGATTGCTACAGAGTACAATATAAAATGATCACTCTAACCCACAAAATCCTCCATAATTCTGTACTGCTCTACTTCTCCTCTCTTATGTCTGTCTATCACCCTATACATCACCTTCGTTCTACAAATGACTTAAGACTGATATCATCTACAATCCGAACCTCACACTTCTGTCTCCAAGATTTCTCGTGAGCTGCGCCAATCCTATGCAATGTACGTACCAAAAATAATTCAATAATTTCCCAACACCCATAGTTTTAGGCGGGCTCTAAAAATGCATTTTTTTAGACGAGCATGTCACCACACCTATCTAACTGTTTCAATTCTGCCATTTTCCAAGTAGGGCCCTCACTCCTCTTGGTATCTTTTGAATTTTTGGCTACTCTGCAAATTGTATTTGCATGTATGTCCTCTCTGAAATGTAAAGGGCTGCAGAATATGTTTGGTGCTATATAAATAATAATAATAATAATTTATAATTAATAATATAAAAATATAATAATATATAATAATAATATAGAAAAATATAGGTGACTTAGCAACAACATTTATAGTGTAAGCATGCAACTGCACATTGCATTTTATATATGTAGCTTCCTATGGGCAGTTGGTTGAACTAGTCCGCCTAAACTCTGCTCTGTACTATATATATTGAGATTGGTTGCCACAAGGGGAGGTTTCAATACTAGAGGCTTGGGCCATTCTAATTTGGGTATACCTTGATGCAATGTGATGGAATTCACGATTATTTGTACAAAAACAATGATACTAAGTATTCTATGTTATTTAGATGTACTATTACTATTTACATACTTACTTCAGGGTACATATTCCTTTTGGATTTGTCTGTTAAATGGTCACAGTATGTATTGACCTATATCTTATATTAATTGTTTCTGTAGTTCCTTCTACTTTGTACACACTAGTGTGTGACCCCATTTTTGAGCTAGCATTTCATTTATGTATTTTCCCATGAGCAGGTGACTAAAGTAGTCAAGCCCCAATCCTGTTCTACCCCCAAACAACCATGAGGACAGTTGACAAAAGGTAAGGTTTCAATAGTAATATTTAGGAATATCCTGATTGCAGTACACTTTATTGCGATGGGATACTTGTTAGGCTTTTCTTATCATAAGCAGTGCACCTGTCAGAAGGTTACCACAATGGAAATTCCCCTCTATTTCAGGTGTAAGAAAATCACATGCACACTTGCACAGTTATGATATGATATGCTTTGCTTTCCAGTTAGCCGTACAGATTTTCTTTGGTCTTGATCTGCAAATGTTAAGCAGTTCTTTTGGTCTTACCATCTTGTGTTACCTCTGCTGCTTTTACATACCCCTCTGCTATAAATACTTACCTCTCAGATTGGGTAGTAGTCAATGATCCCTTAGTCTTGGTGTGGAGATGGGCTGTGAACAAAAAAAAGTTTCTTAAAGAGCTGTGCTCATAAATTGATGCTTGAAAGTTTCTTAGATGTCTACCCATCTTTTATTCCTCTTTATGGTTTGCCTCACTTATTTTTTAACTTTATTACTTCCTGTTGTCTAATGGGAATTGCAAGATTGCTGTTTCTTTCAGCTTTGCCTTTCTTTTTTTCACTTTTATGTCTTTATCCTAGAGTGACACTAGTGTTCATGCTGCCCTGTGTACTAATCAGGGTTGTATTTAGAGAAAGACAGGGATAAGTATGTGATTGTCACATGGGGTAAAAGAACCAGTCTAGGGACATCAGGGAGCTCAAAGTTGCTCAGGGTAATTGTCAGAGATTTCCCCTCCGTATTCTTTCCTAGTCAGATGGGTAATAGGGTGTTAATCTGTGCCTTCTTCCAAATAAACAAATTATACAAATCCTGGATAGTGATTTAGTGTCAATGCATTTCGGAGTGAAAACTCCTTCCTCGGGACAATCACATTGCAAAACACTTTTTTATTTAAGACCTTTATTTAAGATGGTTAGGTACATAAGATTGTATTTGTTTAATGATTGTTGCACAAAGCCCCTGGACACTTCTATTATGATTATGAATAGCACAGTGCTAGTGCAAACCTTGTAGTAAGAAACCTTAATGCACATTAAGCCTATGGAATCTAACCTCTGTTTATTGCAGAGACATTCAATCAGTTGTATCACATAGACTGACAGGTTAAATAACTTTGAAAAATCTCTCTATTGTAGAGTAATGTACTAAAAACAGCTCACCAACGGCATATCAAACTCCAACACAGACATTTGGGGAGATTGCATCTAAAAACCCTTATTGTTCTATATATATATATTTGAGTCTCTGGAAATAATTTTGCCAGATTTTAGCCTACTACAATAAGTATACAGTGACTAAAGTAGTCAGGCCCCATCCTGCTCTACCCCCAACCAACCATGAGGACAGTTGACACAAGTGTAGGCTCTTCTAAAGGATTTTTATGGAGAGGTTTACTCAAAACAGGTTCATTCAAAAGAACAGGTCAATATTATTAAAATATTTTCCAAAAAGCATTATTAGAACTTGTTTTAAATTACAAGAATCACTTAAGAAAGAAACTTCACATGTTTATCAGGTCAAATTGTGTAAGATGATTTGCATTGGAGGAAGCTCTTTGTATGATATTGGAAGGGCAATTTTGTTCAACAAAACAAAATTTAAATATCTTGGCTTGTGACTAGAGATGAGCAAACTTTCTTCAGACATGGTCGCCAATTTCAAAGTCAGTACGAAAGTTGCAGAATTTGGTCAGGATCGGAAACCCGAACAATTTAGCAAAACAAATCACTGAATGCGGTTTTGTTCTAGAAAACAGTTGGAAATTTAAAATAGCTTTAATACTTTCCCTGTTTGGGGCCAAAATGCTTGTTGGAAGACCTGTTGGGAACAACACCTACTACTCAAAAAAGGCAGCATCAGAAAAGCTTACCATCAGCAGCCAAAAACAAAAACCAACACTGCACTTACAGGATGCAGTCAGACCCCATTATTACAAGCACAGGTGCAAGAAGAGAAAATCACCTCTGCCTACAACAACATGTGGGAGGTGACTTGCCATGCACATAATGGGCTTGTATCAGTGTGATTGGCGTCCTAAGCAAGCACATTTTGTGCATGGCAAGTTACCTCCCACATGTTGTTGTAGGTAGAGGTGATTTTATCTGCTTGCACTTGGGCTTGCCTTACATAATGGGGTCTGACTGCATCCTGTAAGTGCTGTGTTGGTTTTTGTTTTTGGCTGCTGATGGTAAGATTTTCTGATGCTGCCTTTTTTGAGTAGTTTTTGTATATATTTTGTTAGGACTCATAAGCATGGGAATCCGTGACGTGGATTATGAGCTTAAGTGTCTTGGCCAATAGATTAACCAATACCCCATATAAAAGTTTTTTTGTATATCATAAAAAACATTTTGCACTTCTTTATTATTCTCACGGGGTGCATCTGGGCCCCATGGGGCGCCATTCATCCAGTGGTGTGGAAACATCGTACTTGTCGGCCCATTTGGTCAGGTGGCAGGACCTGAAGATAGATATCAGACACTCCACATCATATGTATCAGTGTGAATGGCGTCCTAAGCAAGCACATTATGTGCATACTTACCCCCCTCAGCCCCACTCATTCATCCCATTCAACTCATACTCACCACCCCTCAACCTGCACTCAGCCCTCCTCAGCCCACACTCACTCATCCAACACTCTCTCATTCTCCTCAGCCTGAACTCACCCTCTCTCAGCCTGCAATCACTCACCCCACCTCAGCTTGCACTCACCCTCTCTCAGCCTTCACTCACTCACTCACCCTCCTCAGCCCACAATCAGCCCTGCAGCTTGTACAAACCCACCCCCTCAACCAACATGAATTTATCCCCCTCAGCCAGCCCTCACCCCTTTTCATCTCACACTCACTCCTCTCAGCTCACACTCACCCCCTGCCCACATTCACTTAGGCCCCTCAGCCTTCACTTACCTCCCTCAGTCCGCACTCACTCTACACTAAGTTACCCCCCTTAACCCCACTCACTCACCCCCCTCAGTCTGCACTCTCTCATCCCTCTCAGCTTTCACTCTCTCACCCCCTTCAGCCTGCACTTACTCACCCTCCTTCAGCCTATACTCACTCACTCCCCCTCAAAGAATTGATATCAGGGTATTGTGATCGCCACTCCAAAACATTGATTTTCTTATTCTTAAGTCACTTTGTAATTACTTTAACAGTATGCTTTGGGCCATTGTCCATTTGAAAGACCCACTTCCACCCAAGCTTTTTCTTCCGGCTGATGTCTTGAGATGTGGATTCATTATTGCCAGATAATCCTCATAATGCCATCTATTTTTTGAAGTGCATCAGTGACTCCTGCAGCAAAACAACCCCACAGCATGATGCTGCCTCCCCTGTGATTCACAGTTGAGATAGTGTTCTAAGGCTTCCAAGCTTCTCCCTTCTTCCTCTAAATGTAAACGTGGTCATTTTGCCATACAGTTCAATTTTAGTTTTTTCAAACCACAGAACATTTCCAAATATGTATGTCTTTGTTCCTTTGTGTATTTGCAAAAAATAATCTGGTTTTTTTAGGTTTCTTTTGGAGTAATAGTTTCTTCCTTGCAAAGTGGCCTTTCAGCTATGTCGATACAGTACTCGTTTCACTATGGATAAAGACACAATCTTATCAGCTTCCACCATCATCTACACAGTCTTTTGCTTTTGTTTTTGTGTTGACTTGCACATGTCGGACTAAAGCATGTTCATCTTTGGGTCACAGAACCAGTCTCCTCTCTAAGCGGTATAATGACTGGACATTCCCATCTTCTTTGAACTTTCTTATAATTGTTTGTACAGATGAACAAGGCACCTTAAGGTCTCTATAAATTGTAGGATGAACAAGACCTGTGCGAGTCCACAGTTCTCTCTCTGATATGTTTGTTGATTTTTTTAGACTTTCCCATGGTTTGACACAAAGAAGTAGAATGTTTCACGTGTGCATTAAAATAAATCCACAGGTGTGTCTTTAATTAACTCAGATAAACCTATCAGAATTATAAACACATCAGATCATCATATGGTCTGTCTCAGATTGTTTAAAGGCATAGTAATTAGAGATGAGCGATGTTCGATTCGAATAGTTCGCCAATCTCAAATTCGAGTTGATTTTGGCGCTATTCGAGTCATTCGCCGAATTCGAACAATTTGGTTCAAATTCGGCGAATATCGAACATGTTCGATTTTGGTTCGAAAATGCGGCAGATGCGGTCAGAAAACCGCATCTGCCGCATTTTGAGCCAAAATAAACATTACCAAACTCAAATAAAGTGTTAAAAATAAAAAAATAATGTATGCACACCTGTCCGCGGTCCACCGAAGCCTCCAGTATGGTCCTGTGTCTTCCAGGACCTGTGGTGACGTCAGTTCTCACGGGAACTCCGGTCACATGACCGGAGTTCCGCGAGAACGTGACGTCACCACAGGTCCGACGTCAGTTCTCGCGGGAACTCCGGTCACGTGACCGGAGTTCCCGCGAGAACATGATGTCACCACAGGTCCAGGAAGCAATAGGACCTTGCCGGAAAGCGTAAAATATATATTTTTATGATTCGGACCCTTTCTTTAAGTAAAAGAAAGGGTCCGAATCATAAAAATATCTATTTTACGCTTTCCGGCAAGGTCCTATTGCTTCCAGGACCTGTGGTGACGTCAGTTCTCGCTGGAACTCCGGTCACGTGACCGGAGTTCGCGCGAGAATGTGACGTCACCACAGGTCCTGGAAGCACCGGACCTTGCCGGAAAGCTTAAAATAGATATTTTTATGATTCGGACCCTTTCTTTAAGTAAAAGTTACTTGAAGAAAGGGTCCGAAACATAAAAATATCTATTTTAAGCTTTCCGGCAAGGTCCGGTGCTTCCAGGACCTGTGGTGATGTCACGTTCTCGCGGAACTCCGGTCATGTGACCGGAGTTCCCGCGAGAACTGACGTCACCACAGGTCCTGGAAGACACAGGACCATACCGGAGGCTTCGGTGGACCGCGGACAGGTGAGCATACATTATTTTTTTATTTTTTACACTTTATTTGACTTTATTTCACTTCCACAATGTATGTATATACATTGTGGAAGTGAAACAGCCCCACAAGCCCGTTTTTTTTCGTGTTCCGGGATGTTCGACGGTGTTCGTCGAGCATTCGACGAACATTCGTCGAACACCCCGTCGATTCGGCGAATCGAATCGAACACAAACACCGAGGTGGCGGCTCATCTCTAATAGTAATCTTAGTGTATGTAAACTTGTGACTTTGCAAAAAGTAATAAAAATGCCTTCAACCATTTCTCTGGCATTTATCAACTATAAATAATTATGGTAATCCTAATTGACCTAACATCGGAAATGTTAACCCTGATTTCATGTCAGATAGTGAAAAAAAAACATGTATATGTGTTTATTTATATATTATATGTAAAGTTCTAGTTTCAATTGTAAATCTTTTCAACAACCTCTTCAGTTATGTTAGTCCTTTTGTTAAAAATGTGTTTCAACATACCTTGCATGCAGGTGTTGAATTTAGCATCCCATTCCTTTTTAAAGTCAGTGTCCTGTGAATAGGGAAGGTATGGATAATCATCAGACTCCTAGGGCAAAGCGAGTGAAAGGAACCTTGTAGCACATCTTTCAGCAAGATACCCAGCCAATTGAAAAGTCTTTTTATTCTATTGGTGTCCTCTTCTGAGGATGTAGCTAAAGAATTTTAATTGTTGTTATTGTCTAGAAAAATGGCAGGCAATGGCTAGGGTCACACATGCCAATCAGTTTTTCCACTGGTTTCAATAACAGATCAGTTTTTTTAAGGCTGGTTTTTGAGCCTCCTGTGCAGCTATGCGTTTTATGGACTTTGCCATTTTTTGCCAAAAAATGCAAGCAAAAACGGATCCGTTAAAGGATGGTGCATATATGTGTCATTTGTTAACGAATCTGTTTCCCATAGGGCTCCATGTAAAAAAAAAAAGGATCCTCTTTTTACTGCACCCAAAAAATGCTGCTTGCAACATTTTTTGGGTTCTGGTAAAAAATGCATAGCAGAGCAGTCACACTTGAGTCCAGGGTCCGTTAACAGTATCAGTTTTTGGACTTAGATTTCTAAAGTTGAAAAAAGATGCAAATAACGGATCCAGGGCTTATGTGTGACCCCAGGCAAAGGCTATTATTTTACAGAACCAGCAAGGAAGCAAATTACAATAGATCTGCATTTGGGCAAATGCAGAGTTTTGTAATATTGAAATAGTATTCAGTTGCACTCAAAGTTAGGCAAGGGTCACACTTGGCTGTGTTTTTTAAGGTTATTTTTGACAGCCTGCATTTTTGGGCTGCATTTTTGCTGTTAGGTCTGGAGCAGCCTTAAAAACATAGGCTAAAACGCATGTGAAAACGCATGGTACCATTTAGTGCCATGCTTTTTCGCATGCGATTCCCATAGGGCCCCATGTTACAAAAACGCATGCGATTTTGACTATGCACCAAAAAATGCAGTATGATGCATTTTTTGTTACTGAGCCAAAAAAACGTATCAAACAAACGCATGGCACTTTGGCCATGCGTTTTTTTGCATTGGGGTCTATGGATGCGGTTTTCCATGCTTTTTTCACAAAAGACAAGTGTGAAAAACACATGGAAAAAATGCATCCATGACATTGTGACCCTAGCCTAATTCACTCATTTCAAGCGCCCTATAATATTTTGCATTTCTCTAGTTTAGCGCTCTAAGCAAAGATAAGAAGATGCAATGAAGTACGAGACAAGTTATATGAGATGCAAAGGGGCCAGAGAGGTGAGTGGTAATGTGAAAATAAGGATTTTTTTCCTATTATGGTTATTAAGGATGAGCGAGTAGTGAAATATTCGTAACTAGTAGGTCGGGTAATCGTTACGAGAAGCGAGTCCAATGTAAGTCAATGGGAAATGCGAGTACTTTTGCACTGTATCTATATACACTGCAAAAGTGAAATAAAAGTTAATAAAAGGTGTTAAAAATAAAAAAATAACGTACTCACCTATCTGATGGCTGTCCCGGGACCCAAAAAGAACACATCCAATCGGCTGCCAGGACCTTAAGTCTGATGGCCAATCAGATGGCTGGTAGCGATCAGGTGGTGTGTGACAGCACACACTACACTCTTGCCTCAGATATATGCTATGAAGATCTCAGAGCTGCATCTTCTGAGAGAACACACCTCCTCCACCCTCCTTCCTCCTTGTTCTGCATAGAGATCAGAGGGCAGGACAGTGTAGTCATGCATGAATATTCCTTGGGGAGTGGGCAGCAGAAAAACCACTGTGATTGACAGGTGGAATGTATCGTTTATTTTGAAGTTTACAGAAGATAGGAGGGAAATATGAATAATAGAAATAGATGAATAGAGAGTTTAGAGAAAGAAATTAGATAATGATAGCAGTTACATATGGATTTTTGACCTGACAGATTAGTATGGAAACATTGAAAAAGGAGCAATATTGTTTAGTTGAAGAATATGAATTTATAGTGTTAAAGGATTTACTTTATATCCTCGGCTTATGATACATCTCTTTTTTGTTAGGGCACTTGAAGGCTACAATTTAAAGCAGCCAAAAAAAGTCGCTCTGCAGATCATATATTAAAAAAGAAATAAATGGTAACAATTTGGAGATTGAAATAATAAACACTCAGGATGACAGATGTCAGCTTTGCACATTTCAAAATGAAGTCCTTTAGTGTCAAATTATACTTAATATCTGAGAATTCTTCTTGCAAGTATGTTAATACAATTAATTGAAGTATATAGGTCAATGCTTTCAGCATTTTTTACTTGCAAGTATTCAAAGCAAAACAAAAAATGTAATTTTTAAGTTAATGTGGCTGTGACATTTAAGAGATATGATATTTTTTTTTATCTAACACACATACTATAAAGCAGCAAACACTGTAACTCAACATTCAGGTTGACATATCAATGGAATAGAAAAACAAAGCAAATGGTGCTCATTAGTTCAGCAATGTCTCAATGAATTAAATACAGGCATTAACATAAGACACTCACATACTTAGACGAGTTATGCTCATTGCTGAAGCACCTGGGACGGGGTTACAGAGAGGGTGGTCACTACTGGCTCACTCACATAGTGGGGCCCATGTGAAGTAAATGCACCTCTCAACTATTATTTTGCACAGCATTATTACAACTAAGTGGTACTTTTAGGGATCCTGTCACCTCCAAAACACCTCATAAGCTAGCAAAACATGTACCTGCAGCATCCCATCACTCATCTCACACTTCTTTTGTCTCTTAAAAGCATCCTGTGAAAGTGCATAAAAACGTTTTAATACTCACTCATTAGTGATTATAATTAGCAGGGGCTATATTCTTTAGTCACCAGGGCGGGCTGTTTTGCAGCCTTGAGGATCCACCCTCTCTCTGTCTGTGCTGCTGTGATGTGGGGCTGAAGGCTGGACTAATGATTTGCATTCTGTGAGTGATAGAGAGGGGGTAGGGTAATGCCTGCACAAGCAAAGCACACAGACAGAGAGAGGGTGGATCCTGGAGCCTTCAAAACAGCCTGCCCTGATGACTAAAGAATATAGCCCCTGCTAATTATAATCACTAATGAGTAAATATTACAACTAGTGATGAGCAAGTACTAAAATGCTCGGGTGCTTGAAGCTCGGGCCGAGCATCCCGAGATACTCGTGTACTTGGCCCGAGTACCGAGCCCAATGTTATCCTATGGGAGACCCGAGTATTTTTATGAAATGACTGCCGGCAGCATATAGAAACCCTAAAAATATCACAAAAGTCTCAGAAAAGTGCTCAAATGACATGGCAACACCATGGGGAAGACCCCTGGAAGCATTTCTCTTTCAAACGTCACAGCTGTAAACAATCTTGTCCGAGTTTCATGCCAGAAAACCTTCCAAAATGACACCAAAATGAATATTCAGGGTGGAAATGTTAAGGGCACATACCCAATAGTGAGATACAGCTGGTGTATGTTACTTTTTGTGATTACATGAAAGATTTTACGTGAAAACATTGTGCGGCACTCTGATGTCCCTGAGAAGAGACGTACATGAAGCCCTGTCTTGACATATTGTGCCTATTTTGAGGAACTGGGTCTATTCAAGTATTTTCCTTTGCCTGGGCAGTCTAAAATTGGGAGGCTCACCAATGACCCTGGATAGAGACGTGCATGAGGGCCTGTAAACCTGAAGTGCCCATTGTAAGGAAGTGGGTGTATTGAAGTATAGCCCTTTGGCAGGGCAGCCAAAAATTGGCAGGCTCCACATAGTCCCTGGATAGAGACGTGCAGGAGGGCCTGTAAACCTGAAGTGGGTGTATTGTAGTATAGCCCTTTGGCAGGGCAGCCAAAAATTGGGAGGTTCAACAATGACCCATGCATACAGACATACAGTAGGGCCTGTAAACCTCAAGTGGGTGTATTGTAGTATAGCCCTTTGGCAGGGCAGCCAAAAATTGGGAGGCTCCACATTGTCCCTGGATAAAGACGTGCAGGAGGGCCTGTAAACCTGAAGTGGGTGTATTGTAGTATAGCCCTTTGGCAGGGCAGCCAAAAATTGGCAGGCTCCACATAGTCCCTGGATAGAGACATGCAGTAGGGCCTGTAAACCTCAAGTGGGTGTATTGTAGTATAGCCCTTTGGCAGGGCAGCCAAAAATTGGGAGGTTCAACAATGACCCATGCATACAGACATGCAGTAGGGCCTGTAAACCTCAAGTGGGTGTATTGTAGTATAGCACTTTGGCAGGGCAGCCAAAAATTGGGAGGCTCCTCATTGTCCCTGGATAGAGACGTGCAGGAGGGCCTGTAAACCTGAAGTGGGTGTATTGTAGTATAGCCCTTTGGCAGGGCAGCCAAAAATTGGGAGGTTCAACAATGACCCATGCATACAGACATGCAGTAGGGCCTGTAAACCTCAAGTGGGTGTATTGTAGTATAGCCCTTTGGCAGGGCAGCCAAAAATTGGGAGGCTCCTCATTGTCCCTGGATAGAGACGTGCAGGAGGGCCTGTAAACCTGAAGTGGGTGTATTGTAGTATAGCCCTTTGGCAGGGCAGCCAAAAATTGGGAGGTTCAACAATGACCCATGCATACAGACATGGAGTAGGGCCTATAAACCTCAAGTGGGTGTATTGTAGTATAGCCCTTTAGCAGGGCAGCCAAAAATTGGGAGGTTCAGCAATGACCCATGCATACAGACATGCAGTAGGGCCTGTAAACCTGAAGTTGGTGTATTGTAGTATAGCCCTTTGGCAGGGCAGCCAAAAATTGGGAGGTTCAACAATGACCCATGCATACAGACATGCAGTAGGGCCTGTAAACCTGAAGTGGGTGTATTGTAGTATAGCCCTTTGGCAGGGCAGCCAAAAATTGGGAGGTTCAACAATGACCCATGCATACAGACATACAGTAGGGCCAGTAAACCTGAAGTGGGTGTATTGTAGTATAGCCCTTTGGCAGGGCAGCCAAAAATTGGGAGGTTCAACAATGACCCATGCATACAGACATGCAGTAGGGCCTGTAAACCTGAAGTGGGTGTATTGTAGTATAGCCCTTTGGCAGGGCAGCCAAAAATTGGGAGGTTCAACAATGACCCATGCATACAGACATACAGTAGGGCCAGTAAACCTCAAGTGGGTGTATTGTAGTATAGCCCTTTGGCAGGGCAGCCAAAAATCGGGAGGCTCCACATTGTCCCTGGATAGAGACGTGCAGGAGGGCCTGTAAACCTGAAGTGGGTGTATTGTAGTATAGCCCTTTGGCAGGGCAGCCAAAAATTGGGAGGTTCAACAATTACCCATGCATACAGACATGCAGTAGGGCCTGTAAACCTCAAGTGGGTGTATTGTAGTATAGCCCTTTGGCAGGGCAGCCAAAAATTGGGAGGTTCAACAATGACCCATGCATACAGACATGCAGTAGGGCCTGTAAACCTCAAGTGGGTGTATTGTAGTATAGCCCTTTGGCAGGGCAGCCAAAAATTGGGAGGCTCCTCATTGTCCCTGGATAGAGACGTGCAGGAGGGCCTGTAAACCTGAAGTGGGTGTATTGTAGTATAGCCCTTTGGCAGGGCAGCCAAAAATTGGGAGGTTCAACAATGACCCATGCATACAGACATGCAGTAGGGCCTGTAAACCTTAAGTGGGTGTATTGTAGTATAGCCCTTTGGCAGGGCAGCCAAAAATTGGGAGGCTCCTCATTGTCCCTGGATAGAGACGTGCAGGAGGGCCTGTAAACCTGAAGTGGGTGTATTGTAGTATAGCCCTTTGGCAGGGCAGCCAAAAATTGGGAGGTTCAACAATGACCCATGCATACAGACATACAGTAGGGCCAGTAAACCTCAAGTGTGTGTATTGTAGTATAGCCCTTTGGCAGGGCAGCCAAAAATTGGGAGGTTCAACAATGACCCATGCATACAGACATACAGTAGGGCCAGTAAACCTCAAGTGGGTGTATTGTAGTATAGCCCTTTGGCAGGGCAGCCAAAAATTGGGAGGTTCAACAATGACCCATGCATACAGACATGCAGTAGGGCCTGTAAACCTGAAGTGGGTGTATTGTAGTATAGCCCTTTGGCAGGGCAGCCAAAAATTGGGAGGTTCAACAATGACCCATGCATACAGACATGCAGTAGGGCCTGTAAACCTCAAGTGGGTGTATTGTAGTATAGCCCTTTGGCAGGGCAGCCAAAAATCGGGAGGCTCCACATTGTCCCTGGTTTTTTCTTGTTCCGGGATGTTCGACGGTGTTCGTCGAGCATTCGACGAACATTCGTCGAACACCCCGTCGATTCGGCGAATCGAATCGAACACAAAACACCGGGGTGGCGGCTCATCTCTAATAGTAATCTTAGTGTATGTAAACTTGTGACTTTGCAAAAAGTAATAAAAATGCCTTCAACCATTCTTCCTCTCATTTCTCTGGCATTTATCAACTATAAATAATTATGGTAATCCTAATTGACCTAACATCGGAAATGTTAACCCTGATTTCATGTCAGATAGTGAAAAAAAAACATGTATATGTGTTTATTTATATATTATGTGTAAAGTTCTAGTTTCAATTGTAAATCTTTTCAACAACCTCTTCAGTTATGTTAGTCCTTTTGTTAAAAATGTGTTTCAACATACCTTGCATGCAGGTGTTGAATTTAGCATCCCATTCCTTTTTAAAGTCAGTGTCCTGTGAATAGGGAAGGTATGGATAATCATCAGACTCCTAGGGCAAAGCGAGTGAAAGGAACCTTGTAGCACATCTTTCAGCAAGATACCCAGCCAATTGAAAAGTCTTTTTATTCTATTGGTGTCCTCTTCTGAGGATGTAGGTAAAGAATTTTAATTGTTGTTATTGTCTAGAAAAATGGCAGGCAATGGCTACACATGCCAATCAGTTTTTCCACTGGTTTCAATAACAGATCAGTTTTTTTAAGGCTGGTTTTTGAGCCTCCTGTGCAGCTATGCGTTTTATGGACTTTGCCATTTTTTGCCAAAAAAAGTCCTTTAGTGTCAAATTATACTTAATATCTGAGAATTCTTCTTGCAAGTATGTTAATACAATTAATTGAAGTATATAGGTCAATGCTTTCAGCATTTTTTACTTGCAAGTATTCAAAGCAAAACAAAAAATGTAATTTTTAAGTTAATGTGGCTGTGACATTTAAGAGATATGATATTTTTTTTTATCTAACACACATACTATAAAGCAGCAAACACTGTAACTCAACATTCAGGTTGACATATCAATGGAATAGAAAAACAAAGCAAATGGTGCTCATTAGTTCAGCAATGTCTCAATGAATTAAATACAGGCATTAACATAAGACACTCACATACTTAGACGAGTTATGCTCATTGCTGAAGCACCTGGGACGGGGTTACAGAGAGGGTGGTCACTACTGGCTCACTCACATAGTGGGGCCCATGTGAAGTAAATGCACCTCTCAACTATTATTTTGCACAGCATTATTACAACTAAGTGGTACTTTTAGGGATCCTGTCACCTCCAAAACACCTCATAAGCTAGCAAAACATGTCCCTGCAGCATCCCATCACTCATCTCACACTTCTTTTGTCTCTTAAAAGCATCCTGTGAAAGTGCATAAAAACGTTTTAATACTCACTCATTAGTGATTATAATTAGCAGGGGCTATATTCTTTAGTCACCAGGGCGGGCTGTTTTGCAGCCTTGAGGATCCAACTTCTCTCTGTCTGTGCTGCTGTGATGTGGGGCTGAAGGCTGGACTAATGATTTGCATTCTGTGAGTGATAGAGAGTGGGTAGGGTAATGCCTGCACAAGCAAAGCACACAGACAGAGAGAGGGTGGATCCTGGAGCCTGCAAAACAGCCTGCCCTGATGACTAAAGAATATAGTCCCTGCTAATTATAATCATTAATGAGTAAATATTACAACTAGTGATGAGCAAGTACTAAAATGCTCGGGTGCTTGAAGGTCGGGCCGAGCATCCCGAGATACTCGTGTACTTGGCCCGAGTACCGAGCCCAATGTTATCCTATGGGAGACCCGAGTATTTTTATGAAATGACTGCCGGCAGCATATAGAAACCCTAAAAATGTCACAAAAGTCTCAGAAAAGTGCTCAAATGACATGGCAACACCATGGGGAAGACCCCTGGAAGCATTTCTCTTTCAAACGTCACAGCTGTGAACAATCTTGTCCGAGTTTCACGCCAGAAAACCTTCCAAAATGACACCAAAATGAATATTCAGGGTGGAAATGTTAAGGGCACATACCCAATAGTGAGATACAGCTGGTGTATGTTACTTTTTGTGATTACATGAAAGATTTTACGTGAAAACATTGTGCGGCACTCTGATGTCCCTGAGAAGAGACGTACATGAAGCCCTGTCTTGACATATTGTGCCTATTTTGAGGAACTGGGTCTATTCAAGTATTTTCCTTTGCCTGGGCAGTCTAAAATTGGGAGGCTCACCAATGACCCTGGATAGAGACGTGCATGAGGGCCTGTAAACCTGAAGTGCCCATTGTAAGGAAGTGGGTGTATTGAAGTATAGCCCTTTGGCAGGGCAGCCAAAAATTGGCAGGCTCCACATAGTCCCTGGATAGAGACATGCAGGAGGGCCTGTAAACCTGAAGTGGGTGTATTGTAGTATAGCGCTTTGGCAGGGCAGCCAAAAATTGGGAGGTTCAACAATGACCCATGCATACAGACATACAGTAGGGCCTGTAAACCTCAAGTGGGTGTATTGTAGTATAGCCCTTTGGCAGGGCAGCCAAAAATTGGGAGGCTCCACATTGTCCCTGGATAGAGACGTGCAGGAGGGCCTGTAAACCTGAAGTGGGTGTATTGTAGTATAGCCCTTTGGCAGGGCAGCCAAAAATTGGGAGGTTCAACAATGACCCATGCATACAGACATGCAGTAGGGCCTGTAAACCTCAAGTGGGTGTATTGTAGTATAGCCCTTTGGCAGGGCAGCCAAAAATTGGGAGGCTCAACAATGACCCATGCATACAGACATGCAGTAGGGCCTGTAAACCTCAAGTGGGTGTATTTTAGTATAGCCCTTTGGCAGGGCAGCCAAAAATTTGGAGGTTCAACAATGACCCATGCATACAGACGTGCAGGAGGGCCTGTAAACCTGAAGTGGGTGTATTGTAGTATTGCCCTTTGGCAGGGCAGCCAAAAATTGGGAGGTTCAACAATGACCCATGCATACAGACATGCAGTAGGGCCTATAAACCTCAAGTGGGTGTATTGTAGTATAGCCCTTTGGCAGGGCAGCCAAAAATTGGGAGGTTCAGCAATGACCCATGCATACAGACATGCAGTAGGGCCTGTAAACCTGAAGTTGGTGTATTGTAGTATAGCCCTTTGGCAGGGCAGCCAAAAATTGGGAGGTTCAACAATGACCCATGCATACAGACATGCAGTAGGGCCTGTAAACCTCAAGTGGGTGTATTATAGTATAGCCCTTTGGCAGGGCAGCCAAAAATTGGGAGGCTCAACAATGACCCATGCATACAGACATGCAGTAGGGCCTGTAAACCTCAAGTGGGTGTATTTTAGTATAGCCCTTTGGCAGGGCAGCCAAAAATTGGGAGGTTCAACAATGACCCATGCATACAGACATGCAGTAGGGCCTGTAAACCTGAAGTGGGTGTATTGTAGTATAGCCCTTTGGCAGGGCAGCCAAAAATTGGGAGTTTCAACAATGACCCATGCATACAGACATGCAGTAGGGCCTGTAAACCTCAAGTGGGTGTATTTTAGAATAGCCCTTTGGCAGGGCAGCCAAAAATTGGGAGGTTCAACAATGAGCCATGCATACAGACATGCAGTAGGGCCTGTAAACCTGAAGTGGGTGTATTGTAGTATAGCCCTTTGGCAGGGCAGCCAAAAATTGGGAGGCTCCACATTGTCCCTGGATAGAGACGTGCATGAGGGCCTCAAAACATTTTTCCCATTGAAAAGGAGCGGGTCTCCTGTCGTTGTAATGCCCATTCTAAAAGAATGGACGAAAAAATTTAACACTGCGGGTATACCTGAAACAGCAGCCTAACTATTGTAACGGTCATCATGGTGGCACATGAGTAGAAGGAGGAGCAGTCCAGCGATTAGCCAAAGTCCAGAAGTGTGTACCCATGGGTGAGTCGAGGTAAATGGCAAATTCCCCTAACAAAATTTTAATTCAGTTGTCATTTGTTGGTGGTGTGGTGAAGTCTGGCCCAATCCAACCCTTGTTCATCTTGAACAGAGTCAGCCTGTCAGCATTTTCAGTTGACAAGCGGGTGCGTTTATCAGTAATGATTCCACCTGCGGCACTGAAAACACACTCTGACAAAACGCTAGCGGCAGGGCAGGCCAGGACTTCCAAGGCGTAGAGAGCCAATTCATGCCACGTGTCCAGCTTGGAGACCCAATAATTGTAAGGCACAGAGGAATCTCGCAGTACAGTTGTTCGATCTGCAAGGTACTCCTTCAGCATCTGGCCAAACTTAGCATTTCTGGTGGCACTACCCCGCACCTCAGGGGCTGTGGTATGTGAGGGGCTGAGAAAACTGTCCCACATCGTAAAGACTGTTCCCCTACCTCTGGCTGATTGGACTTGTGCCCCTCTCTGCCGTACGCCTTTGTTGTCCACCGATTCCTGACCTATGCCGCTAGCATTTTGTGAGGGGAATGATTTGCCTACTTCCGTGACTATGGCCTTCTGGAACTGCTGCATTTTGGCTGACCTCTCCGCCTCAGGAATGAGAGACATAAAGTTCTCCTTGTAGCGTGGGTCTAACAGTGTTGCCAACCAGTACTGATTGTCGGCCAAGATGTTCTGAACGCGAGGGTCACGAGCCAGGCAGCTTACCATAAAGTCAGCCATGTGCGCCAGACTCTTAACAGCCATCACTTCAGTATCCAGACCAACACGATGACTGAACATGCTGTCCTCCTCCTTCTCCTCCTCCTCATCTCCCCTGTCCTCTGGCCAGCCACGCTGAATCGAGGGTATGACTGGTGTGCATGTCATATCCTCAATTTGGCCAGAGAGTTGCTCCATGTCTTCATCCTCCTCCTCCTCGTTATAGTCCTCCACTGCACGTTGTGATGAGATGAGGCTGGGCTGTATGTTATCACCCACACCCACTACTGTTTCTTGCTCCAAGTCATCGCGCTCCGCCTGCAATGCATCCTCTTTGTTTTTCAGCAGAGACCATTTTAGAAGGCAGAGTAGTGGTATGGTGACGCTAATAACGGCTTAGGTGATGCAGGTAGTCAACAACTGCCCTCTTCTGCTCACATATCCTGACCAACATGTGCAGAGTTGAATTCCAACGCGTGGGGACATCACACACCAGTCTGTGGGCCGGAAGACGCAAACAGCGCTGAAAGCTGGCAAGGCCGGCTGAAGCAGCAGGTGACTTGCGAAAATGTGCAGACAGACGGCGAACTTTTACCAGCAATTCAGACAGCTCTGGGTATGACTTTATAAACCTCTGAACCACCAGGTTGAGCACATGGGCTACGCATGGAACATGCGTCAGCTGGCCTCGCCTCAAAGCTGCCACCAGGTTCCGGCCATTGTCACACACGACCTTTCCTGGCTTTAGGTTCAGAGGTGTGAGCCAGTGATCTGCCTGCTGTTTCAGAGTTGTCCACACCTCTTCTGCATTGTTGGGTTTGTCACCTATGCAGACTAGCTTCAGCACAGCCTGTTGCCGCTTTGCAGAGGCAGTGATGCAGTGCTTCCAGCTTGGGACTGGTGTGGAGGGTACAGTGGATGAGGATGCACAGGAGGAGGAGGAGGCTGAGGAGCATGACATTCCGGAGCTGTAGAGTGTCAGTGAAACCCTGACAGAGGTAGGGCCTGCTATCCTTGGTGTGGGAAGGACGTGTTCCGTCCCTCACTTAGACTGGGTCCCAGCCTCCACAATATTAACCCAGTGTGCCGTCAAGGAGATGTAGCGGCCTTGCCCACAAGCACTTGTCCACGTGTCTGTGGTTAGGTGGACTTTGGCTGAAACAGCGTTGTTCAGGGCACGTGTGATGCTTTGGGACACGTGGTTATGCAATGCGGGGACGGCACATCTGGAGAAATAGTGGCGGCTGGGGACCGAGTAACGTGGGACAGCAGCCACCATCAGGTCGCGGAATGCTTTCGTCTCCACCAGCCGGAAAGGCAACATTTCTAGCGCTATGAGTCGCGAAATGTGAGAATTGAGGACAGTGGCATGTGGGGCGTTGGCAGCGTATTTGCGCCTACGTTCATAGGTTTGCTGAATGGATAATTGAACGTTGCGCTGGGACAAGGACGTGCTTGATGGTGGTGTTATTTGTGCGTGGGCAACTTCAGGTGCGGGGCCAGAAGCTTGTTCGCGGCCAGCATGGACAGGAGATTGGCTCGCATGCACAACACGCGAAGACGTAGCAGTGACATCAGCAAGCACCGCTCCTCGACTCTGTTGTACTTCCCACAAAGTCGGGTGCTTGGCTGACATGTGCCTGATCATGCTGGTGGTGGTCAGGCTGCTAGTTTTCGTACCCCTGCTGATACTGACATGGCAGGTGTTGCAAATGGCCTTTTTAGAGTCATCTGGAGCCAACTTAAAAAACTCCCATACTCGGGAAGACCTAACATTTGCACAGGCACCTTGAGTCGTGTTGTTGTTCCGGGGAACGGTTGCCTGCCTTCTGCCTGCGGACACGACCCTGCTTCGTACTGCCTGTTGGGATGCTACGCCTCCCTCCCCCTGTGCACTGCTGTCCTCGCTCTGCATATCCTCCTGCCAGGTTGGGTCAGCTACTGGATCATCCACCACGTTGTCTTCCTCTTCCGCACCCTGATCCTCCTCCTGACTTCATGGCAATTGTGTCTCATCATCGTCCACCCCTTGTTGAGCCACGTTGCCACGTGAGAACGTGGCTGCTCAAATATTTGGGCATCTGTACATACCATCTCCTCATCACCCACTTCAACAGGAGCTGGCGAGAGGCCAGATTCTGCGAATGGATACGTGAACAGCTCTTCCGAGTGTCCAACTGTGGGATCAGTAATGTCCGTGGACGTGTACTTGGCCTGGTGGTAAGAAGGAGGATCAGGGTGGGAAATGTGCGGTGCAGTATCACGGCTACTGACACTTGACCGTGTGGAAGACAGGGTGTTTGTGGAGGTGCCCATCTGACTTGAAGCATTATCCGCTATCCAAGTAACAACCTGTTGACACTGGTCTTGGTTCAAGAGCGTTGTACTGCTGCGGGCCCCAAGAATTTGGGACAGGACGTGCGATCAGATGTGCCACTTTGTTGTTGCGAAATTAGTGCTTGCATACGACATCGGCCTCTGCCTGCACCACCATCACGTCCACTTCCTTGTTCCTTGCCAACGCCCTTGCCAATGCCCTTGCGCATTTTGCCTGTATACAGCGACAACAGTCAGGTGACTGTTCAGGTCACAGGAGAGAAGGATTTTAGTCCCTAACCTGTATCAAGGTAGTAAGTACACCAGTCTGGTAACTGTTCAGATCACAGGAGAGTAGGATTTTAGTCCCTAACCTGTATCAAGGTAGTAAGTACAACAGTCTGGTGACTGTAATGGTCACAGGAGAGTAGGATTTTAGTCCCTAACCTGTATCAAGGTAGTAAGTACACCAGTCTGGTAACTGTTCAGATCACAGAAGAGTAGGATTTTAGTCCCTAACCTGTATCAAGGTAGTAAGTACAACAGTCTGTTGACTGTAATGGTCACAGGAGAGTAGGATTTTAGTCCCTAACCTGTATCAGGGTAGTAAGTACACCAGTCTGGTGACTGTAATGGTCAAAGGAGAGTAGGATTTTAGTCCCTAACCTGTATCAAGGTAGTAAGTACACCAGTCTGGTAACTGTTCAGATCACAGGAGAGTAGGATTTTAGTCCCTAACCTGTATCAAGGTAGTAAGTACACCAGTCTGGTAACTGTTCAGCTCACAGGAGAGTAGGATTTTAGTCCCTACCACCGAGGGATTCGAGCGTCAGTCTGTGGACCTGAAGCAAAGATTCTTAGATCGGGGTTACTCTAATAGGTGCATAAAGCGAGGCTACTGGAGGGCAAGACATACACCAAGGGACCGTCTTCTTAGACCTTCTTCTAACATGACCGAGATTGAAGCAACACTGCGCTACATCAGCACATATAATCACGAGTGGAACACCATGAAGAGCATTCTCCAGCGACATTGGGGTGTCCTCATGACTGATCCTACTTTAAAAAAGTGCTTGCCGACAAGACCTCTTATGATGCCTAGGCGTGCCAGGAGCCTTAGTGACATCCTGGTTAGTAGCCATTACGTACCGTATATCCCTAATCCCTTCGGCTCTCGGGGTCCTACTTTGGGTTGTTACCCTTGTGGGAACTGCATTTCCTGCACCAATGTTGAGCGTGCTACTCACTTTCATTCTGCTGACGGCTCACATGGGTATGAGATCAGGCACAGAATTTCATGTACATCTACCCATGTGGTATACTTTGCCCAATGTGCCTGCTCCCTGATCTACGTGGGGTTAACGTCACGAGAATTGAGGGTGAGGGTACGAGAGCACGTCCAAGACATCATTGCAGCGGGTAATTTAGTTACCGTGGCGACATGGAACGCTGCACAGAGATTGCGGTTCCCATGGAGGGCTGTGGCGGGTCTTAGCTCCTCCCCTTCCGCTTGGTAGCGATGGTGACCCGTCCCATCACCAAGCGTCGGGTTGAGATGCGCGCAGACCGGTGCCCACCCCCTGACGTTGAGCTGCGAGTCTGTGCATGCGCGTGACGTCAGCGGAACCCGGAAGTGCCGAACACTGCACCTGGGTTCCCTGGCGCTATAAAAGCACGGTATTAGCTTCAGTTTGGTGTCATCTACATCCACACTCTCCTCCCTGAAGAAGCCATACTACCACGCTGGTGAAACATATGTAGGGGCCATTTCAAACAGGACCACGCTATTTTTGAGCTCTGCTCTCCCTTTATGGTTCTTATATAGGTATGCCATGAACAACCTGTAAGACTGTTTTTCTCCTTCTCCTTGCATTAACTTGTACTGTTTTGTTGGACTTCATATGTGTATGTATAGTCTAATGCTATGTAGCCTAGCTATAGAACCTGTTTTTTTCTAAGTACTGTATATGACCCATATGAAATTATGATGCACTTTGCACTTTACTAACCAGTGTCAACATTTTGTACTAGTTATATACCATGTATACAGTTAGGGCCAGAAATATTTGGACAGTGACACAATTTTGGCGAGTTGGGCTCTGCATGCCACCACATTGGATTTGAAATGAAACCTCTACAACAGAATTCAAGTGCAGATTGTAACGTTTAATTTGAAGGGTTGAACAAAAATATCTGATAGAAAATGTAGGAATTGTACACATTTCTTTACAAACACTCCACATTTTAGGAGGTCAAAAGTAATTGGACAAATAAACATAACCCAAACAAAATATTTTTATTTTCAATATTTTGTTGCGAATCCTTTGGAGGCAATCACTGCCTTAAGTCTGGAACCCATGGACATCACCAAACGCTGGGTTTCCTCCTTCTTAATGCTTTGCCAGGCCTTTACAGCCGCAGCCTTCAGGTCTTGCTTGTTTGTGGGTCTTTCCGTCTTAAGTCTGGATTTGAGCAAGTGAAATGCATGCTCAATTGGGTTACGATCTGGTGATTGACTTGGCCATTGCAGAATGTTCCACTTTTTTGCACTCATGAACTCCTGGGTAGCTTTGGCTGTATGCTTGGGGTCATTGTCCATCTGTACTATGAAGCGCCGTCCAATCAACTTTGCAGCATTTGGCTGAATCTGGGCTGAAAGTATATCCCGGTACACTTCAGAATTCATCCGGCTACTCTTGTCTGCTGTTATGTCATCAATAAACACAAGTGACCCAGTGCCATTGAAAGCCATGCATGCCCATGCCATCACGTTGCCTCCAGCATGTTTTACAGAGGATGTGGTGTGCCTTGGATCATGTGCCGTTCCCTTTCTTCTCCAAACTTTTTTCTTCCCATCATTCTGGTACAGGTTGATCTTTGTCTCATCTGTCCATAGAATACTTTTCCAGAACTGAGCTGGCTTCTTGAGGTGTTTTTCAGCAAATGTAACTCTGGCCTGTCTATTTTTGGAATTGATGAATGGTTTGCATCTAGATGTGAACCCTTTGTATTTACTGTCATGGAGTCTTCTTTTTACTGTTGACTTAGAGACAGATACACCTACTTCACTGAGAGTGTTCTGGACTTCAGTTGATATTGTGAACGGGTTCTTCTTCACCAAATAAAGTATGCGGCGATCATCCACCACTGTTGTCATCCGTGGACGCCCAGGCCTTTTAGAGTTCCCAAGCTCACCAGTCAATTCCTTTTTTCTCAGAATGTACCCAACTGTTGATTTTGCTACTCCAAGCATGTCTGCTATCTCTCTGATGGATTTTTTCTTTTTTTTCAGCCTCAGGATGTTCTGCTTTACCTCAATTGAGAGTTCCTTTGACCGCATGTTGTCTGGTCACAGCAACAGCTTCCAAATGCAAAACCACACACCTGGAATCCACCCCTGACCTTTTAACTACTTCATTGATTACAGGTTAACGAGGGAGACGCCTTCAGAGTTAATTGCAGCCCTTAGAGTCCATTGTCCAATTACTTTTGGTCCCTTCAAAAAGAGGAGGCTATGCTTTACAGAGCTATAATTCCTAAACCCTTTCTCCGATTTGGATGTGGAAACTCTCATATTGCAGCTGGGAGTGTGCACTTTCAGCCCATATTATATATATATAATTGTATTTCTGAACATGTTTTTGTAAACAGCTAAAATAACAAAACTTGTGTCACTGTCCAAATATTTCTGGCCCTAACTGTATGTGTCCAGCATCTCTTGTAATAAATTGCATTTTGGATTTGTGAGCCATTGTAACCATAGAGGTGATGTGCACCTCATACCTCTTTGTATCCACTTTATTGCATCACGCATTTAAAAAAATCAAAATAAAAATTCACTTGTTATTGCAATATACTCCAATTTTTCTCGTGTTTTATAATGTGTATTTTGGAGATTATGTAAACATAACCCTAAGGGGTGATTTGTTCACCAGGGTATAATATTACTAATATGCTGACAAAGATTTTGTTATTAGTAAGTACACCAGTCTGGTAACTGTTCAGCTCACAGGAGAGTAGGATTTTAGTCCCTAACCTGTATCAAGGTAGGAAGTACAACAGTCTGGTGACTGTAATGGTCACAGGAGAGTAGGATTTTAGTCTCTAACCTGTATCAAGGTAGTAAGTACACCAGTCTGGTAACTGTTCAGATCACAGGAGAGTAGGATTTTAGTCGCTAACCTGTATCAAGATAGTAAGTACACCAGTCTGGTAACTGTTCAGATCACAGGAGAGTAAGATTTTAGTCCCTAACCTGTATCAAGGTAGTAAGTACTCCAGTCTGGTAACTGTTCAGCTCACAGGAGAGTAGGATTTTAGTCCCTAACCTGTATCAAGGTAGTTAGTACAACAGTCTGATGACTGTAATGGTCACAGGAGAGTAGGATTTTAGTCCCCAACCTGTATCAAGGTAGTAAGTACAACAGTCTGGTGACTGTAATGGTCACTGGAGAGTAGGATTTTAGTCCCTAACCTGTATCAAGGTAGTAAGTACACCAGTCTGATAACTGTTCAGCTCACAGGAGAGTAGGATTTTAGTCCCTAACCTGTATCAAGGTAGTAAGTACACCAGTCTGGTAACTGTTCAGCTCACAGGAGAGTAGGATTTTAGTCCCTAACCTGTATCAAGGTAGTGAGTACACTAGTCTGGTGACTGTAATGGTCACAGGAGAGTAGGATTTTAGTCCCTAACCTGTATCAAGGTAGTAAGTACACCAGTCTGGTAACTGTTCAGATCACAGGAGAGTAGGATTTTAGTCCCTAACCTGTATCAAGGTAGTAAGTACACCAGTCTGGTAACTGTTCAGATCACAGGAGAGTAGGATTTTAGTCCCTAACCTGTATCAAGGTAGTAAGTACAACAGTCTGGTGACTGTAATGGTCACAGGAGAGAAGGATTTTAGTCCCTAACCTGTATCAAGGTAGTAAGTACACCAGTCTGGTGACTGTAATGGTCACAGGCGAGTAGGATTTTAGTCCCTAACCTGTATCAAGGTAGTAAGTACACCAGTCTGGTAACTGTTCAGATCACAGGAGATTAGGATTTTAGTCCCTAACCTGTATCAAGGTAGTAAGTACACCAGTCTGATAACTGATCAGCTCACAGGAGAGTAGGATTTTAGTCCCCAACCTGTATCAAGGTAGTGAGTACACTAGTCTGGTGACTGTAATGGTCACAGGAGAGAAGGATTTTAGTCCCTAACCTGTATCAAGGTAGTAAGTACACCAGTCTGGAAACTGTTTAGATCACAGGAGCGTAGGATTTTAGTCCCTAACCTGTATCAAGGTAGTAAGTACACCAGTCTGGTAACTGTTCAGCTCACAGGAAAGTAGGATTTTAGTTAGGGATGAGCGAGTCTACTCGCTAGGACTCGTTACTCGGCGATTCTTAAGGGACTCGCTGGACTCGGGAATCGGCGAGTCTTTTAGCGAATACTCGCCGATTCCCGAGTCCAGCGAGTTTGCGACAGGAGGAGGTAAGGTCAGCTTTGACAGCACCCCCCCCCCGGTTCTCAAGGCCGCCCGGACCTGACAGCACCCCCCCCCCCCCCCCCCCCGGTTCTCAAGGCCCCCCGGAGCTGACAGCACCACACACCCCCCCCCCCCCCCCCGGTTCTCAAGGCCGCCCGGACCTGACAGCACCAACCCCCCCCCCCCCCCGGTTCTCAAGGCCCGCCCGGACCTGACAGCGCCCCCCCCCCCCCCCCCCCCGGTTCTCAAGGCTGCCCGCACCTGACAGCAACCCCCGGCTCTCAAGGCTGCCACCCAGGGGAAGAGGCTCCAGCCAGCCCCTGAGTCCAATGCAAGTGAATGGCAATCTGAGAGTCCGAATCCTAGCGAGTCTGCGATTCCGAGTCCTGTATTCTCTATTAGGGACTCGCGAATCCCTATTCCCTATTCATTAACATTGGACTCGCTAGACTCGCCACGAGTACCGAGTCCTGGGCTCGGACTCGTGCGAGTCTAGCGATTCCGAGTAATTTAGGACTCGCTCATCCCTAATTTTAGTCCCTAACCTGTATCAAGGTAGTAAGTACAAAAGTCTGGTGACTGTAATGGTCACAGGAGAGAAGGATTTTAGTCCCTAACCTGTATCAAGGTAGTAAGTACACCAGTCTGGTAACTGTTCAGATCACAGGAGATTAGGATTTTAGTCCCTAACCTGTATCAAGGTAGTAAGTACACCAGTCTGATAACTGATCAGCTCACAAGAGAGTAGGATTTTAGTCCCTAACCTGTATCAAGGTAGTGAGTACACTAGTCTGGTGACTGTAATGGTCACAGGAGAGTAGGATGTTAGTCCCTAACCTGTATCAAGGTAGTAAGTACACCAGTCTGGTAACTGTTTAGATCACAGGAGCGTAGGATTTTAGTCCCTAACCTGTATCAAGGTAGTAAGTACACCAGTCTGGTAACTGTTCAGCTCACAGGAAAGTAGGATTTTAGTCCCTAACCTGTATCAAGGTAGTAAGTACAACAGTCTGGTGACTGTAATGGTCACAGGAGAGTAGGATGTTAGTCCCTAACCTGTATCAAGGTAGTAAGTACACCAGTCTGGTGACTGTAATGGTCACAGGTGAGTAGGATTTTAGTCCCTAACCTGTATCAAGGTAGTAAGTACACCAGTCTGGTAACTGTTCAGATCACAGGAGAGTAGGATTTTAGTCCCTAACCTGTATCAAGGTAGTAAGTACTCCAGTCTGGTAACTGTTCAGCTCACAGGAGAGTAGGATTTTAGTCCCTAACCTGTATCAAGGTAGTTAGTACAACAGTCTGATGACTGTAATGGTCACAGGAGAGTAGGATTTTAGTCCCCAACCTGTATCAAGGTAGTAAGTACAACAGTCTGGTGACTGTAATGGTCACTGGAGAGTAGGATTTTAGTCCCTAACCTGTATCAAGGTAGTAAGTACACCAGTCTGATAACTGTTCAGCTCACAGGAGAGTAGGATTTTAGTCCCTAACCTGTATCAAGGTAGTGAGTACACTAGTCTGGTGACTGTAATGGTCACAGGAGAGTAGGATTTTAGTCCCTAACCTGTATCAAGGTAGTAAGTACACCAGTCTGGTAACTGTTCAGATCACAGGAGAGTAGGATTTTAGTCCCTAACCTGTATCAAGGTAGTAAGTACACCAGTCTGGTAACTGTTCATATCACAGGAGAGTAGGATTTTAGTCCCTAACCTGTATCAAGGTAGTAAGTACACCAGTCTGGTAACTGTTCAGATCACAGGAGATTAGGATTTTAGACCCTAACCTGTATCAAGGTAGTAAGTACAACAGTCTGGTGACTGTAATGGTCACAGGAGAGAAGGATTTTAGTCCCTAACCTGTATCAAGGTAGTAAGTACACCAGTCTGGTGACTGTAATGGTCACAGGCGAGTAGGATTTTAGTCCCTACCCTGTATCAAGGTAGTAAGTACACCAGTCTGGTAACTGTTCAGATCACAGGAGATTAGGATTTTAGTCCCTAACCTGTATCAAGGTAGTAAGTACACCAGTCTGATAACTGATCAGCTCACAGGAGAGTAGGATTTTAGTCCCCAACCTGTATCAAGGTAGTGAGTACACTAGTCTGGTGACTGTAATGGTCACAGGAGAGTAGGATTTTAGTCCCTAACCTGTATCAAGGTAGTAAGTACACCAGTCTGGTAACTGTTCATATCACAGGAGAGTAGGATTTTAGTCCCTAACCTGTATCAAGGTAGTAAGTACACCAGTCTGGTAACTGTTCAGATCACAGGAGATTAGGATTTTAGACCCTAACCTGTATCAAGGTAGTAAGTACAACAGTCTGGTGACTGTAATGGTCACAGGAGAGAAGGATTTTAGTCCCTAACCTGTATCAAGGTAGTAAGTACACCAGTCTGGTGACTGTAATGGTCACAGGCGAGTAGGATTTTAGTCCCTACCCTGTATCAAGGTAGTAAGTACACCAGTCTGGTAACTGTTCAGATCACAGGAGATTAGGATTTTAGTCCCTAACCTGTATCAAGGTAGTAAGTACACCAGTCTGATAACTGATCAGCTCACAGGAGAGTAGGATTTTAGTCCCCAACCTGTATCAAGGTAGTGAGTACACTAGTCTGGTGACTGTAATGGTCACAGGAGAGTAGGATTTTAGTCCCTAACCTGTATCAAGGTAGTAAGTACACCAGTCTGGTAACTGTTTAGATCACAGGAGAGTAGGATTTTAGTCCCTAACCTGTATCAAGGTAGTAAGTACACCAGTCTGGTAACTGTTCAGCTCACAGGAGAGTAGGATTTTATTCCCTAACCTGTATCAAGGTAATAAGTACACCAGTCTGGTAACTGTTCAGGTCACAGGAGAGAAGGATTTTAGTCCCTAACCTGTATCAAGGTAGTAAGTACAACAGTCTGGTGACTGTAATGGTCACAGGAGAGTAGGATTTTAGTCCCTAACCTGTATCAAGGTAGTAAGTACACCAGTCTGGTAACTGTTCAGCTCACAGGAGAGTAGGATTTTAGTCCCTAACCTGTATCAAGGTAGTAAGTACACCAGTCTGGTAACTGTTCAGGTCACAGGAGAGTAGGATTTTAGTCCCTAACCTGTATCAATGTAGTAAGTACACCAGTCTGGTAACTGTTCAGCTCACAGGAGAGTAGGATTTTAGTCCCTAACCTGTATGAAAGGTAGTAAGTACAACAGTCTGATGACTGTAATGGTCACAGGAGAGTAGGATTTTAGTCCCTAACCTGTATCAAGGTAGTAATTACACCATTCTGGTAACTGTTCAGATCGCAGTAGAGTAGGATTTTAGTCCCTAACCTGTATCAAGGTAGTAAGTACACCAGTCTGGTAACTGTTCAGGTCACAGGAGAGTAGGATTTTAGTCCCTAACCTGTATCAATGTAGTAAGTACACCAGTCTGGTAACTGTTCAGCTCACAGGAGAGTAGGATTTTAGTCCCTAACCTGTATCAAGGTAGTAAGTACAACAGTCTGATGACTGTAATGGTCACAGGAGAGTAGGATTTTAGTCCCTAACCTGTATCAAGGTAGTAATTACACCATTCTGGTAACTGTTCAGATCGCAGTAGAGTAGGATTTTAGTCCCTAACTTGTATCAAGGTAGTAAGTACACCAGTCTGGTAACTGTTCAGATCACAGGAGAGTAGGATTTTAGTCCCTAACCTGTATCAAGGTAGTAAGTACAACAGTCTGGTGACTGTAATGGTCACTGGAGAGTAGGATTTTAGTCCCTAACCTGTATCAAGGTAGTAAGTACACCAGTCTGATAACTGTTCAGCTCACAGGAGAGTAGGATTTTAGTCCCTAACCTGTATCAAGGTAGTAAGTACAACAGTCTGGTAACTGTTCAGCTCACAGGAGAGTAGGATTTTAGTCCCTAACCTGTATCAAGGTAGTAAGTACACCAGTCTGGTAACTGTTCAGGTCACAGGAGAGTAGGATTTTAGTCCCTAACCTGTATCAATGTAGTAAGTACACCAGTCTGGTAACTGTTCAGCTCACAGGAGAGTAGGATTTTAGTCCCTAACCTGTATGAAGGTAGTAAGTACAACAGTCTGGTGACTGTAATGGTCACAGGAGAGTAGGATTTTAGTCCCTAACCTGTATCAAGGTAGTAAGTATACCAGTCTGGTAACTGTTCAGATCACAGGAGAGTAGGATTTTAGTCCCTAACCTGTATCAATGTAGTAAGTACACCAGTCTGGTAACTGTTCAGCTCACAGGAGAGTAGGATTTTAGTCCCTAACCTGTATGAAGGTAGTAAGTACAACAGTCTGGTGACTGTAATGGTCACAGGAGAGTAGGATTTTAGTCCCTAACCTGTATCAAGGTAGTAAGTATACCAGTCTGGTAACTGTTCAGATCACAGGAGAGTAGGATTTTAGTCCCTAACCTGTATCAAGGTAGTAAATACACCAGTCTGGTAACTGTTCAGCTCACAGGAGAGTAGGATTTTAGTCCCTAACCTGTATCAAGGTAGTAAGTACAAAAGTCTGGTGACTGTAATGGTCACAGGAGAGTAGGATTTTAGTCCCTACCCTGTATCAAGGTAGTAATTACACCAGTCTGGTAACTGTTCAGCTCACAGGAGAGTAGGATTTTATTCCCTAACCTGTATCAAGGTAATAAGTACACCAGTCTGGTAACTGTTCAGGTCACAGGAGAGTAGGATTTTAGTCCCTAACCTGTATCAATGTAGTAAGTACACCAGTCTGGTAACTGTTCAGCTCACAGGAGATTAGGATTTTAGTCCCTAACCTGTATCAAGGTAGTAAGTACACCAGTCTGGTAACTGTTCAGCTCACAGGAGAGTAGGATTTTAGTCCCTACCACCGAGGGATTCGAGCGTCAGTCTGTGGACCTGAAGCAAAGATTCTTAGATCGGGGTTACTCTAATAGGTGCATAAAGCGAGGCTACTGGAGGGCAAGACATACACCAAGGGACCGTCTTCTTAGACCTTCTTCTAACATGACCGAGATTGAACCAACACTGCGCTACATCAGCACATATAATCACGAGTGGAACACCATGAAGAGCATTCTCCAGCGACATTGGGGTGTCCTCATGACTGATCCTACTTTAAAAAAGTGCTTGCCGACAAGACCTCTTATGACGCCTAGGCGTTCCAGGAGCCTTAGTGACATCCTGGTTAGTAGCCATTACGTACCGTATATCCCTAATTCCTTCGGCTCTCGGGGTCCTACTTTGGGTTGTTACCCTTGTGGGAATTGCATTTCCTGCACCAATGTTGAGCGTGCTACTCACTTTCATTCTGCTGACGGCTCACGTGGGTATGAGATCAGGCACAGAATTTCATGTACATCTACCCATGTGGTATACTTTGCCCAATGTGCCTGCTCCCTGATCTATGTGGGGTTAACGTCACGAAAATTGAGGGTGAGGGTACGAGAGCACGTCCGAGACATCATTGCAGCGGGTACCGCAAAAGACCCCACAATTTTAAAAACACTTCCTAAACATTTTCTTAAATTTCATGGGAGCAATCCTGACTCCTTGAGGGTCAGGGGGATTGATATGGTGCGTTGTGGTAACCGCGGAGGTGATCATAAGACATTGCTGGCTCGCATGGAAACAAAGTGGATAACGTTATTGGGCACGCTCACTCCCAATGGTCTCAATGAGACTGTCTCCTTTAGTTCATACCTGTAGTGTATTGCCTGTCTAACCACCTCAGTTTCCTTCTTTTCCGTCTCTTTTCTCTTTTCTTATTTTTTCTGGTTCTTGTTTTGTAGGATTTATACAATTACACATCACTTTAGCACTTTTTATGATGCTTGGCCCTCCGCTGAAGTCCCCTGCCCAAGGATCGCCTTCTTACTACTATGCAATAATGGAGACAACACTGACTATGGAGATAATGAAAGCTCAGCCATTTCAACAGGAAGACTGAATTTTAATGTTATAATTTGGCATCTATTATAGTCTATATATGAAATGTGTTACTTTGTGTTCTATCTCCTTGTTCTGTCGCCTCATGCCCATTAATTTAGTTACCGTGGCGACATGGAACGCTGCACAGAGATTGTGGTTCCCATGGAGGGCTGTGGCGGGTCTTAGCTCCTCCCCTTCCGCTTGGTAGCGATGGTGACCAGTCCCATCACCAAGCGTCGGGTTGAGATGCGCGCAGACCGGTGCCCACCCCCTGACGTTGAGCTGCGAGTCTGTGCATGCGCGTGACGTCAGCGGAACCCGGAAGTGCCGAACACCGCACCTGGGTTCCCTGGCGCTATAAAAGCACGGTAGTAGCTTCAGTTTGGTGTCATCTACATCCACACTCTCCTCCCTGAAGAAGCCATGCTACCACGCTGGTGAAACATATGTAGGGGCCATTTCAAACAGGACCACACTATTTTTGAGCTCTGCTCTCCCTTTATGGTTCTTATATAGGTATGCCATGAATAACCTGTAAGACTGTTTTTCTCCTTCTCCTTGCATTCACTTGTACTGCTTTGTTGGACTTCATATGTGTATGTATAGTCTAATGCTATGTAGCCTAGCTATAGAACCTGGTTTTTTCTAAGTACTGTATATGACCCATATGAAATTATGATGCACTTTGCACTTTACTAACCAGTGTCAACATTTTGTACTAGTTATATACCATGTATATGTGTCCAGCATCTCTTGTAATAAATTGCATTTTGGATTTGTGAGCCATTGTAACCATAGAGGTTATGTGCACCTCATACCTCTTTGTATCCACTTTATTGCATCACGCATTTAAAAAAATCAAAATAAAAATTCACTTGTTATTGCAATATACTCCAATTTTTCTCGTGTTTTATAATGTGTATTTTGGAGATTATGTAAACATAACCCTAAGGGGTGATTTATTCACCAGGGTATAATATTACTAATATGCTGACAAAGATTTTGTTATTAGTAAGTACACCAGTCTGGTAACTGTTCAGCTCACAGGAGAGTAGGATTTTAGTCCCTAACCTGTATCAAGGTAGGAAGTACAACAGTCTGGTGACTGTAATGGTCACAGGAGAGTAGGATTTTAGTCTCTAACCTGTATCAAGGTAGTAAGTACACCAGTCTGGTAACTGTTCAGATCACAGGAGAGTAGGATTTTAGTCCCTAACCTGTATCAAGGTAGTAAGTACACCAGTCTGGTAATTGTTCAGATCACAGGAGATTAGGATTTTAGTCCCTAACCTGTATCAAGGTAGTAAGTACAACAGTCTGGTGACTGTAATGGTCACAGGACAGAAGGATTTTAGTCCCTAACCTGTATCAAGGTAGTAAGTACACCAGTCTGGTGACTGTAATGGTCACAGGAGAGTAGGATTTTAGTCCCTAACCTGTATCAAGGTAGTAAGTACACCAGTCTGGTAACTGTTCAGATCACAGGAGATTAGGATTTTAGTCCCTAACCTGTATCAAGGTAGTAAGTACACCAGTCTGATAACTGATCAGCTCACAGGAGAGTAGGATTTTAGTCCCTAACCTGTATAAAGGTAGTGAGTACACTAGTCTGGTGACTGTAATGGTCACAGGAGAGTAGGATTTTAGTCCCTAACCTGTATCAAGGTAGTAAGTACACCAGTCTGGTAACTGTTTAGATCACAGGAGCGTAGGATTTTAGTCCCTAACCTGTATCAAGGTAGTAAGTACACCAGTCTGGTAACTGTTCAGCTCACAGGAAAGTAGGATTTTAGTCCCTAACCTGTATCAAGGTAGTAAGTACAACAGTCTGGTGACTGTAATGGTCACAGGAGAGTAGGATGTTAGTCCCTAACCTGTATCAAGGTAGTAAGTACACCAGTCTGGTGACTGTAATGGTCACAGGAGAGTAGGATTTTAGTCCCTAACCTGTATCAAGGTAGTAAGTACACCAGTCTGGTAACTGTTCAGATCACAGGAGAGTAGAATTTTAGTCCCTAACCTGTATCAAGGTAGTAAGTACTCCAGTCTGGTAACTGTTCAGCTCACAGGATAGTAGGATTTTAGTCCCTAACCTGTATCAAGGTAGTTAGTACAACAGTCTGATGACTGTAATGGTCACAGGAGAGTAGGATTTTAGTCCCTAACCTGTATCAAGGTAGTAAGTACACCAGTCTGGTAACTGTTCAGATACAGTAGAGTAGGATTTTAGTCCCTAACCTGTATCAATGTAGTAAGTACACCAGTCTGGTAACTGTTCAGCTCACAGGAGAGTAGGATTTTAGTCCCTAACCTGTATCAAGGTAGTAAGTACAACAGTCTGGTGACTGTAATGGTCACAGGAGAGTAGGATTTTAGTCCCTAACCTGTATCAAGGTAGTAAGTATACCAGTCTGGTAACTGTTCAGATCACAGGAGAGTAGGATTTTAGTCGCTAACCTGTATCAAGGTAGTAAGTACAACAGTCTGGTAACTGTTCAGATCACAGGAGAGTAGGATTTTAGTCCATAACCTGTATCAAGGTAGTAAGTACACCAGTCTGGTAACTGTTCAGATCACAGGAGATTAGGATTTTAGTCCCTAACCTGTATCAAGGTAGTAAGTACACCAGTCTGATAACTGATCAGCTCACAGGAGAGTAGGATTTTAGTCCCTAACCTGTATCAAGGTAGTGAGTACACTAGTCTGGTGACTGTAATGGTCACAGGAGAGTAGGATTTTAGTCCCTAACCTGTATCAAGGTAGTAAGTACACCAGTCTGGTAACTGTTCAGCTCACAGGAGAGTAGGATTTTATTCCCTAACCTGTATCAAGGTAATAAGTACACCAGTCTGGTAACTGTTCAGGTCACAGGAGAGTAGGATTTTAGTCACTAACCTGTATCAATGTAGTAAGTACACCAGTTGGTAACTGTTCAGCTCACAGGAGATTAGGATTTTAGTCCCTAACCTGTATCAAGGTAGTAAGTACAACAGTCTGGTGACTGTAATGGTCACAGGAGAGTAGGATTTTAGTCCCTAACCTGTATCAAGGTAGTAAGTATACCAGTCTGGTAACAGTTCAGATCACAGGAGAGTAGGATTTTAGTCCCTAACCTGTATCAAGGTAGTAAGTACAACAATCTGGTGACTGTAATGGTCACAGGAGAGTAGGATTTTAGTCCCTAACCTATATCAAGGTAGTAAGTACACCAGTCTGGTAACGGTTCAGCTCACAGGAGAGTAGGATTTTAGTCCCTAACCTGTATCAAGGTAGTAAGTACACAAGTCTGGTAACTGTTCAGCTCACAGGAGAGTAGGATTTTAGTCCCTAACCTGTATCAAGGTAGTAAGTACACCAGTCTGGTAACTGTTCAGCTCACAGGAGAGTAGGATTTTAGTCCCTAACCTGTATCAAGGTAGTAAGTACAACAGTCTGGTGACTGTATGGTCACAGGAGAGTAGGATTTTAGTCCCTACCCTGTATCAAGGTAGTAATTACACCAGTCTGGTAACTGTTCAGCTCACAGGAGAGTAGGATTTTATTCCCTAACCTGTATCAAGGTAGTAAGTACACCAGTCTGGTAACTGTTCAGGTCACAGGAGAGTAGGATTTTAGTCCCTAACCTGTATCAATGTAGTAAGTACACCAGTCTGGTAACTGTTCAGCTCACAGGAGAGTAGGATTTTAGTCCCTAACCTGTATCAAGGTAGTAAGTACAACAGTCTGGTGACTGTAATGGTCACAGGAGAGTAGGATTTTAGTCCCTAACCTGTATCAAGGTAGTAAGTACACCAGTCTGATAACTGTTCAGCTCACAGGAGAGTAGGATTTTAGTCCCTAACCTGTATCAAGGTAGTAAGTACACCAGTCTGGTAACTGTTCAGCTCACAGGAGAGTAGGATTTTAGTCCCTAACCTGTATCAAGGTAGTACGTACACCAGTCTGGTAACTGTTCAGCTCACAGGAGAGTAGGATTTTAGTCCCTAACCTGTATCAAGGTAGTAAGTACACCAGTCTGGTAACTGTTCAGTCACAGGAGAGTAGGATTTTAGTCCCTAACCTGTATCAAGGTAGTAAGTACAACAGTCTGGTGACTGTAATTGGTCACAGAAGAGTAGGATTTTAGTCCCTACCCTGTATCAAGGTAGTAATTACACCAGTCTGGTAACTGTTCAGATCACAGGAGAGTAGGATTTTAGTCCCTAACCTGTATCAAGGTAGTAAGTACACCAGTCTGGTAACTGTTCAGGTCACAGGAGAGTAGGATTTTAGTCCCTAACCTTTATCAAGGTAGTAAGTACAACAGTCTGGTAACTGTTCAGATCACAGGAGAGTAGGATTTTAGTCCCTAACCTGTATCAAGGTAGTAAGTACAACAGTCTGGTGACTGTAATGGTCACTGGAGAGTAGGATTTTAGTCCCTAACCTGTATCAAGGTAGTAAGTACACCAGTCTGATAACTGTTCAGCTCACAGGAGAGTAGGATTTTAGTCCCTAACCTGTATCAAGGTAGTAAGTACACCAGTCTGGTAACTGTTCAGCTCACAGGAGAGTAGGATTTTAGTCCCTAACCTGTATCAAGGTAGTAAGTACAACAGTCTGGTGACTGTAATGGTCACAGGAGAGTAGGATTTTAGTCAATACCTGTATCAAGGTAGTAATTACACCAGTCTGGTAACTGTTCAGCCCACAGGAGAGTAGGATTTTATTCCCTAACCTGTATCAAGGTAATAAGTACACCAGTCTGGTAACTGTTCAGCTCACAGGAGAGTAGGATTTTAGTCCCTAACCTGTATCAAGGTAGTAAGTACAACAGTCTGGTGACTGTAATGGTCACAGGAGAGTAGGATTTTAGTCCCTAACCTGTATCAAAGTAGTAAGTATACCAGTCTGGTAACTGTTCAGATCACAGGAGAGTAGGATTTTAGTCCCTAACCTGTATCAAGGTAGTAAGTACAACAGTCTGGTGACTGTAATGGTCACAGGAGAGTAGGATTTTAGTCCCTAACCTGTATCAAGGTAGTAAGTACACCAGTCTGGTAACTGTTCAGCTCACAGGAGAGTAGGATTTTAGTCCCTAACCTGTATCAAGGTAGTAAGTACACCAGTCTGGTAACTGTTCAGCTCACAGGAGAGTAGGACTTTAGTCTCTAACCTGTATCAATTTAGTAAGTACACCAGTCTGGTAACTGTTCAGCTCACAGGAGAGTAGGATTTTAGTCCCTAACCTGTATCAAGGTAGTAAGTACAACAGTCTGGTGACTGTAATGGTCACAGGAGAGTAGGATTTTAGTCCCTACCCTGTATCAAGGTAGTAAGTACAACAGTCTGATGACTGTAATGGTCACTGGAGAGTAGGATTTTAGTCCCTAACCTGTATCAAGGTAGTAAGTAGGGATGGGCGAATCTACTCGTTACTACTCGGTACTCGCCGAGTAGTAAGGGATTAGCCCGACTCGTTACACTGCGAGTAATCTCAGGGATTACTCGCAGTCAGTAACGAGTCCGCAGGGAGCGAAGGAAGAGAGGGGGGAGAAATGCTCCTTACCTCTCTTCCGGCTTCTGCTATGTGCTGTGTGCTGGGCTCTGGGACTTGCGGGCTGCGGCAGCTCCAGGGTCCTAGAGCCCGCCTACACAGAGATGTAGCAGAGCTGAGATAGTTCTAAGCCTGCTCACTCCCTGTGCATAGATATGTATATGTATGCACAGGGTTGTGGCAGTGAAGATGTCGTTTTTGGACTACGTCGGACGGAAGAGGATTTTTGGAGTAAAGATGGAGTCTCTAATGTCTTTTTTGTTTTATTTTTAATAAAAAAAATTTCTCTGTGTTGTGTTTTTTTTTTATATTGAGTACTGGAAATTCATGGCGGTCATGTCTAATATTGGCGTGACCGCCATAAATTTCGGGCTTAGGGCCAGCTGATAATACAAAGCTGGCCCTAACCTCTTTATTACCCAGCGTGCCAATGCCACCAGGGCCGCTGGAAGAGCGGGGTTCAGCGCCAGAAGATGGCGCTTCAATGAATGCGCCATCTTGTGGGGCGGCTGCGGGCTGCAATTTGCAGCGGGGGGTGCCCAGAAAGCTTGGGCATCCCTGCGCTGCGGATTCCAGCCCCCAGCTGCTTAGCTGTACCTGGCTAGACATAGAAATTGCGCGGAGCCCCACGCATTTTTTTTTTTTATTATTTCATGAAATTCATGAAATAATAAAAAAAAGGGCTCGCCTATATTCTTGTGTCCGGCCAGGTACAAATAGGCACCTGGGGGCTGGGGGCAGCCCGTCGCTGCCTGCTGGATCCGGCTGGTTACAAAAATACGGCGAAGCCCACGTAATTTTTTTTTTTGAAAAATCTATAAAACAATCCTAAAAAAGGATTGCATCTTTACTAACCCCTCGACCATGGTGGAGGGGTTAATAAAGAGGCAGTCCCTTTTTTAGGATTGTTTTATGGATTTTTCAGAAAAATTTCACGTGGGCTTCACCGTATTTCTGGAACCAGCCAGATCCAGCAGGCAGCGACGGGCTGCCCCAACCCCCAGGTGCCTATTTGTACCTGGCCAGACACAAGAATATAGGCGAGCCCCCTTTTTTTATTATTTCATGAATTTCATGAAATAATTAAAAAAAAAATGCGTGGGGCTCCGCGCAATTTCTATGTCTAGCCAGGTACAGCTAAGCAGCTGGGGGCTGGAATCCGCAGCGCAGGGAGGCCCAAGCTGTCTGGGCACCCCCCGCTGCAAATTGCAGCCCGCAGCCGCCCCAGAAGATGGCGCGTTCATTGAAGCGCCATCTTTTGGCGCTGAACCCCGCTCTTCCAGTGGCCCTGGTGGCAATGGCTCACTGGGTAATTAAGGGGTTAGGGCCAGCTTTGTATTATCAGCTGGCCCTAAGCCCGAAATTTATGGCGGTCACGCCAATATTAGACATGACCGCCATGAATTTCCAGTAATCAATATAAAAAAAAAAACACAGAGAAAATTTTTTATTAAAAATAAAACAAAAAAGTCATTAGGGACTCCATCTTTATTTTAAAAATCCTCTTCCGTCCGACGTAGTCCAAAACGCAATCTCAGCTCTGCTACTTCCCTGTCTGTGCTTAGACAGACAGGGATGTAGCAGAGCTGAGAACTGACTAAACAGTCAGGGTTCAGCTCAGGGCATTAGGACCTGAGCTGAACTCTGCTGTCAGCCAGACTCGCTCTGCTCCGGAGATTCCCGAGCAGTGACGCAAGTTAATTTATTCACTGCTCTTGTCACCATTCGGGAATCTCCGGAAACAGAAGCAGAGAGACTCGGGGAGCGAGTCTGCGGCTGAGGCGGGGGTAGCGGCGGCGGAGGCAGGGGTAAGTAGCCGGCCGGGCCGGTGCACCCCCCCTCTCCCCCCTCACCCCCCCTGACCCCCCTTCCCCCCTCCCCCCTTCAATCTTTTTTTTTTTTTTTTTATTATTCTTTAAAAGCCAGCGGCTTTTTGCTGCTGGCTTTAAAAGAATAACATGGGGATTTGCAGGTTTTTCCTCTGCTGCCAGACCCCTTATAGGGTCCGGCAGCAGATGAATCGCTGCAATACTCGCCTCCCCATTCATTTACATTGGACTCGCTAGACTCGCAACGAGTAGCGAGTCCTGGACTCAGACTCGTTACAGTCTAGCGAGTCCGAGTAATTTAGGATTCGCCCATCTCTAGTAGTAAGTACTCCAGTCTGGTAACTGTTCAGCTCACAGGAGAGTAGGATTTTAGTCCCTAACCTGTATCAAGGTAGTTAGTACAACAGTCTGATGACTGTAATGGTCACAGGAGAGTAGGATTTTAGTCCCTAACCTGTATCAAGGTAGTAAGTACAACAGTCTGGTAACTGTTCAGATCACAGGAGAGTAGGATTTTAGTCCCTAACCTGTATCAAGGTAGTAAGTACACCAGTCTGGTAACTGTTCAGGTCACAGGAGAGTAGGATTTTAGTCCCTAACCTGTATCAATGTAGTAAGTACACCAGTCTGGTAACTGTTCAGCTCACAGGAGAGTAGGATTTTAGTCCCTAACCTGTATCAAGGTAGTAAGTACAACAGTCTGGTGACTGTAATGGTCACAGGAGAGTAGGATTTTAGTCCCTAACCTGTATCAAGGTAGTAAGTATACCAGTCTGGTAACTGTTCAGCTCACAGGAGAGTAGGATTTTATTCCCTAACCTGTATCAAGGTAGTAAGTACACCAGTCTGGTAACTGTTCAGGTCACAGGAGAGTAGGATTTTAGTCCCTAACCTGTATCAATGTAGTAAGTACACCAGTCTGGTAACTGTTCAGCTCACAGGAGAGTAGGATTTTAGTCCCTAACCTGTATCAAGGTAGTAAGTACAACAGTCTGGTGACTGTAATGGTCACAGGAGAGTAGGATTTTAGTCCCTAACCTGTATCAAGGTAGTAAGTATACCAGTCTGGTAACTGTTCAGATCACAGGAGAGTAGGATTTTAGTCCCTAACCTGTATCAAGGTAGTAAGTACAACAGTCTGGTGACTGTAATGGTCACAGGAGAGTAGGATTTTAGTCCCTAACCTGTATCAAGGTAGTAAGTACACCAGTCTGGTAACTGTTCAGCTCACAGGAGAAAATGATTTTAGTCCCTAACCTGTATCAAGGTAGTAAGTACACCAGTCTGGTAACTGTTCAGCTCACAGGAGAGTAGGATTTTAGTCCCTAACCTGTATCAAGGTAGTAAGTACATCAGTCTGGTAACTGTTCAGCTCACAGGAGAGTAGGATTTTAGTCCCTAACCTGTATCAAGGTAGTAAGTACAACAGTCTGGTGACTGTAATGGTCACAGGAGAGTAGGATTTTAGTCCCTACCCTGTATCAAGGTAGTAATTACACCAGTCTGGTAACTGTTCAGCTCACAGGAGAGTAGGATTTTATTCCCTAACCTGTATCAAGGTAGTAAGTACACCAGTCTGGTAACTGTTCAGGTCACAGGAGAGTAGGATTTTAGTCCCTAACCTGTATCAATGTAGTAAGTACACCAGTCTGGTAACTGTTCAGCTCACAGGAGAGTAGGATTTTAGTCCCTAACCTGTATCAAGGTAGTAAGTACAACAGTCTGGTGACTGTAATGGTCACAGGAGAGTAGGATTTTAGTCCCTAACCTGTATCAAGGTAGTAAGTACACCAGTCTGGTAACTGTTCAGCTCACAGGAGAGTAGGATTTTAGTCCCCAACCTGTATCAAGGTAGTAAGTACACCAGTCTGGTAACTGTTCAGCTCACAGGAGAGTAGGATTTTAGTCCCTAACCTATATCAAGGTAGTAAGTACACCAGTCTGGTAACTGTTCAGCTCACAGGAGAGTAGGATTTTAGTCCCTAACCTGTATCAAGGTAGTAAGTACACCAGTCTGGTAATTGTTCAGCTCACAGGAAAGTAGGACTTTAGTTCCTAACCTGTATCAAGGTAGTAAGTACAACAGTCTGGTGACTGTAATGGTCACAGGAGAGTAGGATTTTAGTCCCTAACCTGTATCAAGGTAGTAAGTTCACCAGTCTGGTAACTGTTCAGCTCACAGGAGAGTAGGATTTTAGTCCCTAACCTGTATCAAGGTAGTAAGTACACCAGTCTGGTAACTGTTCAGATCACAGGAGAGTAGGATTTTAGTCCCTAACCTGTATCAAGGTAGTAAGTACACCAGCCTGGTGACTGTAATGGTCACAGGAGAGTAGGATTTTAGTCCCTAACCTGTATCAAGGTAGTAAGTACACCAGTCTGGTGACTGTTCAGCTCACAGGAGAGTAGGATTTTAGTCCTAACCTGTATCAAGCTAGTAAGTACTGTTATGGTCACAGAAAAGCTTGGATTCCGATCTGGATCACCCTGCCTATATCCTCCTAGATTAGTCCTGAGAAGGACTGTTGTGGTCAGCAGCAGTTTGCAGCCCTGCTCCGGATCTACCTATGAGGGCCGCAAATCTGTCCTTAAGCAGCAGCAGACACTGTCCCTACACTCACTGTCTGGATGGCTGTGTGCAGAGCACAGCGCGGCCGGGTCTTATAAAGGCTCGGTCACGCTGTGCAGGCCGGCCAATCACTGCAATGCCACAACTAACAGGGCTGTGGCATTGCAGTGGTCTGACAGCCTATCCCTGCATGTGGGCTGGCTCTCTAAAAAGCGCCAACATGCAGGGATCAGGACCACGAGCACTGCACGAGTATCGCGAGATTACTCGGTGCTCGCCGAGTAGCTCGAGTACAGTGATTCTCGTGCGAGTACCGAGCAGCGCAGAGCATACTCGCTCATCACTAATTACAACGTTTTTATGCACATTCACAGGATGCTTTTAGGAGACAAAAGGAGTGTGAGATTAGTGATAGGATGCTGCAGGGACATGTTTTGCTAGTTTAGGAGGCGTTCTGGAGGTGACAGGATCCCTTTAAAATATTGTTACAAGCAAAGGGGTGCAAAGTTGGCATAATTTCTTTCTAGGGTGAAAAATGTGAGCACTTTTATTTTTAAGATCACTAAGAGATGACATTAATATTTGTTGGGGTCAATTTTAAATTCTAGATGATACGAAAGGGGCATTATTGATATGTAGTTGACACATTCAGGCATTATTTAGTGGGCCACTAAAAGGAATTCTATTAGAATGATACACAACAGATGTAGTAATAGAGACATATAAGCCGGCAATAAGCTCAGCTTTGAATTGCAGGGAAGAAATGGGTATCCCTGAGGAAGGTGCCAGGAGGGCACCGAAACGCGTAGGAGGCAATAAAAGAGTTCCTTTTGAAGTTCCATCTTCATGTGCATTTCTTTGGAGTGAGTGATTTTGGCAGCGCGGACCGTGATACACCATTTCTTCCCTGCAATTCGATGTGTCTCCACGTTTGAGTGGACGGTGGAAGTCCAGCAGCAGCCATCTGGAAACAATCATTTATACGCCTTCAAACCAGTTGTGGGTGTCACAACTGCCACAGGTGAGTGGATCCCTTTTTTCACCACCTCTACATTCAGTGCCATATTGATAGGGCACTATTGCGCCTCTTGTTCCCCCCCTTCTTTTTATTTGATAAGCTCAGCTTTGGCAGATACAGTAGGACAAGTTTGTGGAGGATGGAATTGGATGGAAAAGATGCTGGAATGTGAGGAGTCCAATATATCTTCATTGTAAACACTGTAAATGCCTATTGGCTGGAAAACGTCTTCATGGTCATCTGGGCCAGATGAAAAAGATAGGAAATCCGAACGAGTCCATTAGAAAGTACATCATCTACAAATAATGATATAACTGTATGGTAATCTCTTATTATGATTAGTAGAACTGTTATCTTTTATATGTAATATCTGTGTTGATCTTTGGTCACTGAGTTTCTTTTAGTAACCCCCGGTCACCCCCTTCCCCCAGTCACCCCCCAGCCATCCCCGCATACTTACCAGCCGGGATCTTCTCTGTGTCCTGCCCCCTGCGCCTCCTCTTCCTGCTCAGTTGGACGCATGCCCAGACAGAGCAGAAACTGCTCTGTCTGCAAGGGGGATGACCTGCCATGACCTTACTGAGGTCATGGCAGGTCATGATCCTTGGTTCACACAGGGGTCAGCTGTGATCCCATCATGGGATCACAATTGACCCTGTGTGAACCAAGGATCATGACCTGCCATGACCTTACTGAGGTCATGGCAGGTCATGATCCTTGGTTCACACAGGGGTCAAATGTGATCCCATGATGGGATCACAGCTGACCCCTGTGTGAACCAAGGATGATGACCTGCCATGACCTCAGTAAGGTCATGGCAGGTCATCCCCCTTGCAGACAGAGCAGGAGAGGAGTCGCCCAGGACACAGTGTCTCCGGACCTTGTGCATATGCCCTAAAAGTGAGAAATTGTGTGAAAAAAAGAAAATGTTCAATATGATTAATTATTGTTATCAAATTCTGTGAAGTACTTGTAGGTTCCAAATGCTCTCTATACCACTAGATATAATCCTTGAGGCGTCTAGTTTCCAAAATGGGGTCACTTGTGGGAGAGCTCCAATGTTTAGGCACGCAGGGCCCTCCATACACGACATGGTGTCCGCTAACAATTGGAACGGAAAATTAGCTCCAATTGTTAGCGGAGACCATGTTGTGTATTGAGAGCCCCTGTGTGCCTAAACATTGGAGCTCCCCCACAATTGACCCCATTTTTGAAACCAGACCCCCCCAAAGGAACTTATCTAGATGCATAGTCAGCACTTTGAACCCCAGGTGCTTCACAAATTGATGTGTAAAAATGAAAAAGTACTTTTTTTTTTCCACAAAAATTTTCTTTTTTCATTTTTACGGATTAATTTGTGAAGCACCTTGGGGTTCAAAGTGCTCACCTTCATTGGGCCCCCAATTATTACAAATCTTTAACAGCAATAGTCTTTTTCTATAGACCAAAGGCACTTTTGGAGCCACCTAGGCTCCGGGGCCCGGGTGCTGATCGCAACCCCTGCACGTGTTGCAGTTACGCCCCTGCTCACCATCCATCTAGATAAGTCCCTTGGGGGTCTAGGTTCCAAAATGGGGTCACTTGTGGGGGAGCTCCAATGTTTAGGCACACAAGGGCTCTCCATACTCAACATTGTGTCCACTAACTAATTTTCCATTCGAATTGTTAGTGGACACCATGTCGCGTATGGAAAGCTGCTGTGTGCCTAAATATTGGAGGTTCCCCACAAGTGACCTAATTTTGGAAACTAGACCTTCCCCCAAGAAACTTATCTAGATGGGTGGTGAGCACTTTGAACCCCCAGGTGCTTCACAAAGTAATCCGTAAAAATAAAAAAATAAAAATTGTGAAAAAAAAGTATTTTTTTCATTTTTACGGATCAATTTGTGAAGCACCTGAGGGTTCAAAGTGCACTCTATGCATCTAGATATGTTCCTTGGGTGGTCTAGTTTCCAAACTGGGGTCACTTGTGGGAGAGCTCCAATATTTAGGCACACAGGGGCTCTCCATACACGACATGGTGTTTGCTAACAATTGGAATTGAAAATTAGCTTCAATTGTTAGTGGATACCATGTTGTGTATGGAGAGCCCCTGTGTGCCTAAACATTGGATCTCCTTCCCTTCTGAGCCCTAACATGTGCCGAATCAGTGGTTTATGACCACATATGAGGTATCTGTGTACTCAGGAGAAATTACCCAACAAATTTTCGGATTCTTTTTATCCTATTGCCCATGTGAAAATGAAAAAATTGAGGCTAAAAGAACATTTGTGTTGGAAAAATTAAAATGTCTATTTTTTTCCTTCCACTTTGCTTTAGTTCCTGTGAAGCACCTGAAGGGTTAATAATCTTCTTGAATGTAGTTTTGAGTACCTAGAGGGGTGCAGTTTTTGGGATGGTGTCACTTTTGGATGTTTTCTGTCAGGTATGCCCCTCAAAGGGACTTCAAATGTGATGTGGTCACTAAAAAAATGGTTTTGTAAATTTTGCTTGAATAATGAGAAATTGCTGATGAACTTTGAACCCTTATAACCTCCTAACTAACAAAAATTTTGTTTCCAAAATTGTGCTGATGTGAAGTGGACATGTGGGAAATGTTATTTATTAACTATTTTGTGTCATATAACTCTCTGGTTTAACAGAATAAAAATCCAAAATTTGAAATTTGCAAAATTTTCAAACTTTTTGGCAAATTTTAGATTTTTTTCACAAATAAACACAAAAATTATCAACCTAAATTTACCACTAATATGAAGCACAATATGTCACAAAAAACAATCTCAGAATCGCTAGGATCCGTTGAAGCGTTCTAGAGTTATTACCTTCTAAAGGGAGACTGGTCAGAATTGCAAAAAAACGGTCTGGTCATTAAGCTGCAAAGTGACTTGGTCATTAAGGGGTTAAACAACAGAATATTTTAGGAGGTCCTCAGTTTAAATAAATAAAAAATAAAGACATTAAAATATCTTCTTTAAAGCACTCTTACTGCTAGGACCTGTGTATAACAAAACTATATAATAATACATACATGATTTAAGTATAAAAAAAGTTCAACAAATTACAATTAAACGTGGCTAAGTGAATGACAGACTTGTACAATGCGAAAGAAGGGCTTAACCATGAGAACTCTAAATCGACCGGGGTTGCGGGAGTTGAGGGTTGGTTCGAGAAGATAAAAGGTGAAAATTCTCAGATAGGATTTTAGTGGCATTGGGTTTATAAAAGCTAGTACGATTTTCAAAATATTGAATAATCACTAGAGGTGCTCACAAGCAATGAGCAGTTTGATCTGTGAAGGACCGAGTGTAACTCTGATTTCCTGAAATTGGCAATTTTACACCAATTTGAAAATTTTGAGTTTTAAATAACCGTTCACAATAAAACAGAGTTGGATAATGTCATTTTGCGTTGTTGTTGTTGTTGTTGTTTGGGCAGCAGTATAATGCCCTGAAGCTACCGTATAATATTTTAAGTATTATTATACCTTGTAGAGTAGTGGCCGGTACCTGGGCCATCTAAGATTAGTGCAAAATATATGGATGGACCAAATATGGGGCAAAATATGGACCAAAATAAGATGGAGCAAAATATATACAGCAGAATCTATTTCCATCTCCCGAATCACTGGAGTAGTCTTTTTTACGTAGAGTGTAAGCTTTTATGGTCAGTAGAGTCCCCTTTATTTCTTATGTGTAGTCTGTAAGTTTGTATTGTATACAGGGCCCTCTCTTGCCTGTAAAGTGAAAGCTCTTATGGAAAATGGTGTAGTCTCTTACTGAAAATGTATACTCTTAAGGTCAGCAAGGTTCTCTCTCTCCCTTCTTCGCCATGTGCATTTTTCAAGCAATTAGGCAAGGGTCACACTCAGCCGATTTTAGCATCTCCGCTAAAAACATAGATTTTTTCTGCTGAAACGGACACCAATACTGGTGTTCACTTCAGCAGAACGGTGACCCATAGGAACTTATTCTGAACCTGTAGAGCGGCCGCACACAGTCCATTTCGGCGGCCGCTTTTCAGAGGTGCACAGGAAGCGTTGCCTGCAATGTTTCCTGTGCACCCCAGAAAAGCGGCTGCCGAAACGGACTGTGTGGGGCCGCTCTGCAGGTAAAGAATAGGTTCCTATGGGTCACCGTTCTACTGAAGTGAACATCGGTATCGGTGTCCGTTCCAGCAGAAAAAATCTAAGTTTTTAGCAGAGATGCTAAAAACAGCTGAGTGTGACCCTTGCCTAACAAGCCTTCTTGTACTAGAATTTGAGCTGCTTCATTTTCATGCAAATCAAATCAGCCATCATTGATGGTGGCAGCAGAATAGTGTAGAAGCAAACAATGTACAGTTTGACAGGAAGGTGATATTGAAGGTTTTCTTTTTGTCATCATCTTTAGGTGAATTAAAATTTAAACTGAATCAAGCCTGGTTAATTTTAGCAAATGTTAGGTTTTCCACAATTGTGGTTGGAAACCTGATTTTCTTGAGTAAGCCAAAGCTGCACTGAAGGCTCACTCTGCCATTACATTGGACATGACAGTATAACTGTATGCCCATTACAAACTAAGCTCAGAAGAAAGATACGAGGCAGGTAAGAATGAACACAGCTGTTTGGGCTGTACAACTCTGCTGATGTCCATCAGTTAACTGTACTGGCAGAAAAAACATAGTGCACAAAATGTCATATACATATTGTAATTGGTTCTGGTGCCTTGGGTATTTGTTACATTGTTAATTTTGTAGGAGAAAATTGCACTTATGGAAGGAAAATAATTTTAGCTTGATATTTTTAAACAATTTAGTCATACAGAGAAGTATTAATGCAGCTGGAAATGCATAGTGGTCATCTTTTCATATATGTGGAAATCAACCATCCACCTGGATTTTGGTGAGGTACAACATCCTATTCTCTCTTCCTATTGGGCCATTAGACAGCAACTGTCCACTGTGCCAAACCTTCTCCTATTAAGCAACACAAAGTTTTATAGTGATATGCCAATTATAATGCCCCAAAAAATTGTTACCAACTTTGTAAAAAAAATTTTTTGAAAAAAAAGAAATAATAATTATTTGATAATACATTTTAGTTAGGAATTCAGAAATTGTGTTTAGATAATTTTAAACACTGTTGTAGTTTCTAACCTGCCTTATTTAAGACCACACATATAGGGAAGTGTTTACTCCAAAGGGAGTGGAGATTATACATGTAGTCAAACGGGATTGGCAACCTTCTGCTTTGCAAATGCTTCACCAATTAATGAACAATGATTTTGGAAAGCATTGGTAATTTTAATAAAGGAGTTGTGCCATGGATAATTGAACATTTTAATTAATAGATTGTACAATAAAAATAAGTTTCATAACTAGAAGGATTGAAAAATTGTTCCTGACATGAAATATTCTTTTAAATGTGCCCCTGTGTAATGTATGTGTCCGATCATGCAGGAACAGGTTGGATAAACCACATCTCCTGGGCAGCGCACACAGTTCCCGCTGCTGATAAGTTAGGACCGCGGGTGCCGCGGTCCTGACCTGCCAGCGGCTGCAGCTGCGTGCGCTGCACACCGGACCGGTGGGCATAATAGCCCCCCAGTCCTGTGTGCAGATCCGGTCCACGGCTATCTGTGTCCTCCCGTACAGAACCGGACCGGATCACGCCGCAGTGTGAAGCGGCCCTAACCCAAAAATATATATAGCAAACAAGAAAAAAGGGAGGTTATTAAATAGTCATACAACCCGAACAGTGTCCGTTTTTCAGACAAAGTAATTCTTTATTTGATAAATCCAGGACAACACTAAGAAACATCACAAAAGTAAAATTAATTAAAAAGGCTTTTGTAGTCATTTAAACAAGGTCAATTAATGATATACATTAGACCAACCCACTTCACTGAGCCTAAAAGGGACCCTGGGAATACAGTAATTTGTCGAACAATAGCCACAATTCAGTAGGTGATAATAATCTCTAACAATTAATACAGTATTAAAACATGCAAGAATCAGATATACAATCTATTATATAATTGCCGTAGCGACTTCCGTCGGAGCGACGCTGCTTCCGGTGGCTTGGTTAGCGAGTCCGAGCTGCTTCTCCTGGACTCTCCCCGTGGCCGCTTAGCGACCACGGCGACTCACGAAGCAATGCCCGCAAAGCGGGCATTGCGAGTCGTTGCAGCCTCGCGAAGCCCACCACTAACCAAGCCACAGAAGCCCATACTACTGTAGTGTACACCGCTATAGTATACTACAGTCCCATGCCCATAAGCGCCATGGGACTGTAGTATACCATCGCGCTGTACACTACAGCCCCCTGCCGCTCTAACGCACTACCCCGCTGCTGCTGTAGTCTACACCGCTATAGTATTCTATAGTCCCATGCCCATAAGCGACATGGGACTGTAGTATACCATCGCGCTGTACACTACAGCCTCCTGCCGCTCTTACACACTACCCCGCCGCTGCTCCCCTACACCCTAAGCCCCGTCGGCTAACACCGCCGCACCCCTACACCCTAAGCCCCTACCCGCCGCACCTATGCACGCCGTCCTGCCGCTCTTACACACTACCCCGCCGCTGCTCACCTACACCCTAAGCCCCGTCGGCTAACACCGCCGCACCCCTACACCCTAAGCCCCTACCCGCCGCACCTATGCACGCCGCTAACAGCGCCGCACCCATGCACGCCGCTAACACCGCCGCACCCCTACACCCTAAGCCCCAATCCGCCGCATCTGTGCCCGCCGCTGTCGCTAACACCGCCGCACCCCTACACCCTAAGCCCCGACCCGCCGCATCTATGCCCGCCGCTGTCGCTAACACCGCCGCACCCCTACACCCTAAGCCCCTACCCGCCGCACCTATGCACGCCGTCCTGCCGCTCTTACACACTACCCCGCCGCTGCTCCCCTACACCCTAAGCCCCGTCGGCTAACACCGCCGCACCCCTACACCCTAAGCCCCTACCCGCCGCACCTATGCACGCCGCTAACACCGCCGCACCCATGCACGCCGCTAACACCGCCGCATCCCTACACCCTAAGCCCCGACCCACCGCATCTGTGCCCGCCGCTGTCGCTAACACCGCCGCACCCCTACACCCTAAGCCCCGACCCGCCGCATCTATGCCCGCCGCTGTCGCTAACACCGCCGCACCCCTACACCCTAAGCCCCGACCCGCCGCATCTGTGCCCGCCGCTGTCGCTAACACCGCCGCACCCCTACACCCTAAGCCCCGACCCGCCGCATCTATGCCCGCCGCTGTCGCTAACACCGCCGCACCCCTACACCCTAAGCCCCGACCCGCCGCATCTATGCCCGCCGCTGTCGCTAACACCGCCGCACCCCTACACCCTAAGCCCCGACCCGCCGCATCTATGCCCGCCGCTGTCGCTAACACCGCCGCACCCTACATCCTAAGCCCTGACCCGCCGCATCTATGCCCGCCGCTGTCGCTAACACCGCCGCACCCCTACACCCTAAGCCCCGACCCGCCGCATCTATGCCCGCCGCTGTCGCTAACACCGCCGCACCCCTACACCCTAAGCCCCGACCCGCCGATACCCCCTAAGCCCCGCCGACTATCCCCTAAGGCACCGCCGCCCCTAACCTCCCGCCGCTCTCCCCTGCCCCTCTCGCTAAAGCCCTACACCCTAAGCCCCCGCAGTCCCCTAACCTAACGCCGCTGTCACCTAAGGCCCTACACCTCAAACCCCCACCGTGCCCTAGCTAACGTCCCCGTCGATCACTTACATGCCTTCAAGTCATCTGATCGTCCGTCCGATCCATAAGTCCTCCGTCCGGCCAGGCGTCCTCTTCCTCCGGCCCCGGGGGTCTTCTGTCTTCTTTCCGCCATCTCCGCCTCTTCGTCCGGCCCCGGGGATCTTCCACCTCCGACGTCCTCTTCGTTCTCATTAACATACAATGGAAGAAAAATCGACCATTCTATCTCAATCAGATCTGAGGCCCTCTTCTGATCGGTCGATGTATACTGCCCTCAGCCAATCAGAAGAGCCCCTCAAAACTGAGACGCAGTTCTCATTCAGGTCCGACTTTTTTTTTCCCCATTGACATACATTACCGGTGTGTCGGCGATTTTATGGCCGCCCACCTGGTTCTATTTGTCGGCCCTAAAATCGCGGACACACTGCTAATGCATCTCTATGGGCAGTCAGCCCGATTTCGGATTGAACGCCGACCAATCAGAATTCGAGCTCACTGCCCATAGACATGCATTAGCGGTGTGTCCGCGATTTTAGGGCCGACAAATAGAACCAGGTGGCCGGCCATAAAATCGCCGACACACCGGTAATGTATGTCAATGGGGAAAAAAAAAGGCGGACCGGAATGAGAACTGCGTCTCACTCTGACTTAAAAAAATAAATAAATTAAATAATAAAATAAATTATTTAAAAACAATTTAAAAATAATAAATAATTCATTAAAAAATAATATATAATTAAATAAAAATAATAATAAAAAAAAAAAAAAAAGGCGGACCTGAATGAGAACTCTGTCTCCGTCTAACTTAAAAAAAAAAAAAAAATTAAATAATAAAAAAATTAATTTAAAAATAATAAAAAAATAATAAATAAATCATTAAAAAATAATAAATAATTAAATAAAAATAATAATAAAATAATAAATAAAAGGCGGACCTGAATGAGAACTATGTGTCCGTCTCACTTAAAAAAAAATAATTAATTAAATAATAAAAAAAATCATTTAAAAATAATAAAAAAATAATAATAAATCATTAAAAAATAATAAATAATTAAATAAAAATAATAATAAAAAAATAAATAAAAGGCGGACCTAAATGAGAACTATGTGTCCGTCTCACTTAAAAAAAATTAATTAATTAAATAATAAAAAAATAATTTAAAAATAATAAAAAAATAATAAATAAATCATTAAAAAATAATAAATAATTAAATAAAAATAATTATAAAAAAATAAAAAAAAGGCGGACCTGAATGAGAACTGTGTCTCCGTCTAACTTAAAAAAAATAAATAAATTAAATAATAAAAAAAAAATTTTAAAAATAATTAAAAAATAATAAAAAAATAATCATAAAAAAAAAAAAAAAACATAATAATTAAACAAAAATTATCTAAATTTTAATAATAAAAAAAAAAAATTGAAAAAAAAAAAAAAAAATTAAAAATAATTAATTAAATAATTAAAAAATATTACAAAAATAATAATAAAAAAAAAAATAATAATAATGAAAAAATATTATACAAATTTGACGATTAATAACAATTATTAAAAAAAAAAAAAACATTAAAAAAAAAAATAAAAAAAAAATTCAATAATTATAAAAAAATAATAAAAATAAAAAAACATAATAATCAAAAAAAATTTATAAAAATTTTAATAATCAAAAAATGTATTAAAAAAATATTATACAATAATAAAAAAATAAACCAAAAAATTAATAAAAAAAAATTATCAAAAAAAAAAAAAAACAAAAAAACACACACAGTCGTTGCTATTACGCTATTTATTGCCGCGATTCGCTGATTGACACTTTCCGGTCCCGTCGAATGATGGCTCTGAGCCGAGTCGTCTGCCCGCTAATAGAAACAGCGGCTCGGCCATAAAATCGCCTCCTTTGTCTATCTCTCTCCATAGGAAGGCGCCGTCCAATCACAATCGCCGCGCCTTTTTTGAAAATACATAGCGACTAATCACATTCATGGCGCCAGCTTTCTGAAGTTGCCGCCCTCCAATCAGATAAGCCCGCTTATTTATAGCGCGAACTTTGAATCTTCAACCTCTTTGAATCCTCTTTGTGGGAGAACGAGAACCTATCGCTGGACTATCTGTTGGAGTATATTTCTGCCGAGAAATCCATCCTTCCTGAGGGTCTTTCGAGGACAACGAGAAGCTACCGCTGGACCGTCTGTTCGACAACATTTGAGCCGAGATATCCATCCTTCGTGCGGGACGTCGGGAAGCAAGCGCCGGATCGGGCTCTGCGATTGATCAGCTAAGATATCCTTTGGACAATCTACCTTTTCACATCAGAGCCTATATTCCTGATGCTGACTTTTATTTTCACCTCTTTTTTACTATCTTTCTTTTTCACCACTTTTACTATTTTGCGCCATGCAGCGCCAATCGCCGCTGCATGGAGCGTCCGCCACTGTTCGGACACTTCGCCGCTGAAAGCGCCGACTTCTGCGCTACAAGCGCAAACTTCGGCGCTTTTAGCGGCCTCCGCGGTCTATGAGACCGCTGTGTCCGAACATGCATTCACGCGCCGCCCGTACAACTCGCCGCTCTAAGATGGCCGACGCGAAATCTTCATTCATAAAATGGCGCTAGACTTCAGCCGCCGTGTGATTGGCCAGCGGAATCTTCATACACATGGCGCCGTCAATCCGGTTGGTCGGCGCTATTGTGTGAAGATGCCGCTGTCCTATCACAACTCAGCGGGGCGGAGCTAGAGACTTCCACTCTCCCGAACGGCGTGTCCGAAAATCGCACCAGGGGCTCGGCAAGGAAAGTTCCGTGCATTTTCAAAATTGCCGCCGCGATTCTCATTGGATGTCGACTTCCCATAGACATCCATTGAGAAATGAGCCGCGATTCTGATTGGTTGTTCTTTATGGCGCTTTGATTCCGATTGGTCACCGCACAGCGGGGACTTCGAAAATTTTGTTGCCGAGCGCCTGGTACGATTTTCGGATATGCCGTTCGGCCGGCTGGAAGTTTGTAGCTCCGCCCGCTGAGTTGTGATTGGACAGCGGCATCTTCACACAATAGCGCCGACCAACCGGATTCACGGCACCATTTTTATGAAGTTTTCGCTGCCCAATCACATCGCGGCTGGCGTCTGCCGGCTTTTTATGAATGAACTTTTCGCGTCGGCCATCTTAGGGTGCTTTCACATCTGCGTTTTTCGTAATTCGCGGCAGATGCGGTGAAAAAAACCGCATCTGCCGCGATTACCGCATACCGGCTGCACTTGCGGCGCGGTTGCGGTTTTTTCTATGCAATGTATAGGCATACTTGCGGCAGGTGCGGCAAGTGCGGTTTTGCACTTGCGGCAGGTGCGGCCGCGAAAAAAACCGCGGCTTACTGCGGTTTTTTTTCGCGGCCGCACCTGCCGCAAGTGCAAAACCGCACTTGCCGCACCTGCCGCAAGTATGCCTATACATTGCATAGAAAAAACCGCAACCGCGCCGCAAGTGCAGCCGGTATGCGGTAATCGCGGCAGATGCGGTTTTTTTCACCGCATCTGCCGCGAATTACGAAAAACGCAGATGTGAAAGCACCCTTAGAGCGGGAAATTTGAATTGGTGAACAATGAAAAAGTAAAAATGCTCTTTTCACAGTACATTCTCACATCAGACTATATATTCCTAATGCCTATGCTTATATTAACCCTTTGTTTTTACAAATTATATATCAGCTACATTTATCCATACTGCCCTCTTCTTTTCATACTTTATTAACCCCTTCTATTCTATTTCTCCTCCATTTACTATCTGACTATGTGCAGTACTAAGGCCATTTTACTATTAACCCTTTCTATTCTATTACTGCTACACTCCCTATCTCACTATCTGCTGTACTAGCGCCTTTTTTATATTAACCCTTTCTATTCTATTAGTGCCACACTGCCTATCTCACTATATTCTCTACTACGGCCATTTTAATATTAACCCTTTTATTCTATTAGTGCTACACTGCTTATCTTACTATCTGCTGTACTACGGCCATTTTAATATTAACCCTTTCTATTCTATTAGTGCTACACTGCCTATCTCACTATATCCTGTACTATGGCCATTTTAATATTAACCCTTTCTATCCTATTACTCCTACACTGTGTATCTCACTATCTGCTCTACTACGGCCTTTTTTATATTAACCCCTTCTATTCTATTAGTACTACACTGCATATATCACTATCTGTTGTACTACGGACATTTTATTATTAACCCCTTCTATTCTATTAGTGCTACACTGCGTATCTCACTATCTGCTCTACTACGGCCATTTTAATATTAACCCTTTCTATTCTATTAGTGCTACACTGCGTATCTCACTATCTGCTGTACTACGGCCATTTTAAAATTAACCCTTTCTATTCTATTACTCCTACACTGTGTATCTCACTATCTGCTCTACTACGGCCTTTTTTATATTAACCCCTTCTATTCTATTAGTGCTACACTGCCTATATCACTATCTGTTGTACTACGGCCATTTTATTATTAACCCCTTCTATTCTATTAGTGCTACACTGCGTATCTCACTATCTGCTGTACTACGGCCATTTTAATATTAACCCCTTCTATTCTATTAGTGCTACACTGCCTATCTCACTATCTGCTGTACTACGGCCATTTTAATATTAACCCTTTCTATCCTATTAGTGCCACCCTGCCTATCTCACTATCTGCTGTACTACGGCCATTTTAATATTAACCCCTTCTATTCTATTAGTGCTACACTGCGTATCTCACTATCTGCTGTACTACCGCCTTTTTTATAGTAACCCTTTCTATTCTATTACTCCTACACTGCCTATCTCACTATCTGCTGTACTACGGCCATTTTAATATTAACCCTTTCTATTCTATTAGTGCCACACTGCCTATCTCACTATGTGCTGTACTACGGCCTTTTTTATATTAACCCTTTCTATTCTATTAGTGCTACACTGCCTATCTCACTATGTGCTGTACTACCGCCATTTTAATATTAACCCTTTCTATTCTATTAGTGCTACACTGCCTATCTCACTATGTGCTGTACTACGCCCTTTTTTATATGAACCCTTTCTATTCTATTACTGCTACACTGCCTATCTCACTATCTGCTGTACTACGGCCATTTTTATATCAACCCTTTCTATTCTATTAGTGCTACACTGCCTATCTCACTATCTGCTGTACTACGGCCATTTTAATATTAACCCTTTCTATTCTATTACTCCTACACTGCCTATCTCACTATCTGCTGTACTACGGCCATTTTAATATTAACCCTTTCTATTATATTAGTCCTACACTGCCTATCTCACTATCTGCTGTACTACGGCCTTTTTTATAGTAACCCCTTCTATTCTATTAGTGCCACACTGCGTATCTCACTATCTGCTGTACTAAGGACATTTTTACATTAACCTCTTCTATGCCTTTTCTATTTTAGTTGCACCATGACTATTTTATAGGGTTTAAACTCATACATTAACCCCTTCTATTCTGTTTGCTATTCAATAACTGTGTCACTATGTGCTGGACATCTGTGATTTTACAACTTCACCACACATGGCCAGAAAAAAACCCATCTGCTGCGATTGCCGATTAAACCTTGCACTTGCTGCGCTGTTGCGGGAATACCCATACAAACTATAGGAATACTTGCGGCAGGTGTGCCAAGTTCATTTTTTTTTGTAGCAACACTTGACGCAACTGCTAAATCGCAGTGGCCGCAAGTCCCCTTATGGTTTCTATAGGGATTACCGCTACCGCACTGCAACTGCAATGTTAATGTGGCTATCGCAGCAGATGCATTTTTTTCAATGCATCTACCGCAATTTTATCTAAAGAGCTGATGTGAAAGGGCTCTAAGGCAATTTGTACATTAACCCGTTCTATTCTATTTCTGCCCCCTTGCTATCTCAGTATGTGGTCCACTAAGGCTATTTATATATTTTCCTCTTCTATGCCATTTGCCATTTTGTTTTCCCACACTATGTTTTATAGGGTTCGAAATGCTACATTAACCCCCTACTTTCAGTTTGCTATTCACTAACTGTGTTACTAGGTGCTGTACTCAGGGCATTTGCAATTTAAACTCTTCTATACTATTTGAAATTTATTTTAACATCCACACTCTTTTATAGGATGTAAGTGCTACATTAACGTCTTCTATTGTTTTGCCTATTCACTGTCTATGTCACTATGTGGTATACTACTGGCATTTAATTACTAAATACTTTAATACTAATTTTATTTTTATTAATCGTCCAGTATTTTTTATGCGTGCCAATGCTATATTAACTACTTACAGGCTCTTTGACTTTTTTTTTTGGAGTTAGGAGTCAGTCATCACACGGTTACGAGTACGTTAACCCATTATATGTCAATTTTTATTATTTTTCTTAGTAATGACTCTGTTGCACTACTACCTGTCTTATTTTTAACAGTTTGGTGGTAATGCTACCTGCCCAGTTGACATCAGCGGTTATTTGAAATTGCACTAGATGTCCTGACAGAATTGCATCCGCTTGCTTTGCTGCATTGCCACCGCATAACTGCTGCACTTGCGGTGTCGTTCCGCTAATCCCCATTGTACGTATAGGGGAACTTGCCACAGCTCCCGCCACCATAAAAAGCGTGGTCACCCATCTTTTTTTTTCCATACAGGACCTGCTACAAGTGCAAAATCCAAATTGCTGCACCTACTGCAAATAAATAGATACTGACTATTATGCCGATTATAATGAGTATGGGGATTCACGTAAACGCTTGCAAGTCCTGCAGTTATGCTGTGGCTATGCGCCACATGCACCAGATGCTGTTTTTCCAACGCTTATGATGCTATTTGAAATTAATGCTCATGTCAAAGTCTCTATCATCCCAGTAGGATATTCACTACTTTTACATACCTCATATTTTACACTCTATTACTGACTGGGTCCCCTTTCACACGTCCATTGTATATGCACATTTACATACTTTTATAACATGGCCTAAGATTTAAATTTTAAACGCGATTTCTCCATACCCGTCACCAGGGCTGTAGTTGCATAGCGTTACACTACATCACCGCATTTACGTTACTTTTTACATTGACCTGACTCTTACAATATCTCATACGCAAGTTGCCTTATTTCTTTTTTCACCCTGCTTTGTCACATTCTGCCATTTCATACTTCACGTTTAGGCCGCTGTTTCCCCTATTCCACCAACAAAAATAAAAACCACTATTTCTGCTATAATACCAAAACCTTCAGTTCTTGGTAGAAATTAACCGTAAATCTGCTTTTTTTCAACACCTTATGAAACAACAACCTTGCTGGTGGTTATGCAGAAATTGATGTCATCCTGCTTCTATTAACGTTTTTATTACAATGTTCAAAATTTGCTTTGATACCGTGTATCGGAAAGGGCCATTACATCCATTTGTTTTGCCTTCACGGCAGTTTTTAAGGAATTTTAACACTCATTGCCATTCAATACTCCATACAGTTAACATCATTACATCTTTCTTTGTTACTTTAAATAAGTCTATCATTTCATTATAACAGGTTTTGGAAAACCATACTTTAGTTTTATTGTTTTTGTCTGTTTACACAGTTAGTATTCATTGTTTCCTTAACTAACACACTCTAGCTCATTTTGCTTTTGATTCACTGACTATTCTTACTAAGATGAGCTCTCCAACACAAAATATCACTCTTGCCAAGGAGGCTGCATCTACACCGAAGAAGAAGCGTGCTGAGAAAACTTTGGAACAGAGACGCCGTCGGTTACATCATGATAAGGCTGCTAAAGCTAAACGCATTGCAGAGGAGAGTTTGGAAGAGAAACGTGTTCGTTTAGATCTGCGTAAGGCTGCTAAGGAGAAACGTACTGCAAAGGAGACTTCAGAAGAGAGGCGTCTTCGCTTAGATACTGATAAGGCTGCTAAGGCAAAACGCCTTGCTGAAGAGACCTTAGAAAGGAGACGTATTCGCTTAGATCGTGTTAAGGCTGCTCACGCCAAACGTATTGCAAATGAGACTTCTGCAGAGAGACGTATTCGGTTAGATAGGGCTAAGGCTACTAAACTGAAACGCTTTGGTAAACTCTCTTCTCCACTGAGACGTTTTTCGTTGGATGCTGCAAAGACCGCTTTACATACACGTATTTCGGGAGTGTCTTCTGAAAAAACAAGCCAACAAATGGAAACAAGAGCCATGACTGCGCGTTCTACATGCAAACAAACAAAAATTCCAGTCACTGAAGAACCGTCTGACACAGAAGCTACTCCAGCCTCTTCGTGTACTGACATTTTACCAAGTGAACTGCCTTTAACACCTCCCATTACCTCTATGGAAATCAAAAAAGGAAAGGTTCGCAAGGTGTCTGTGCGTATGCGCAAGAAGGGTGTGGAGGAGAGTTCTGAAGGAAGGACAGAACGATTAGCCAAAAAATCAATTACTCTGCCTCAACGACGCAAACAGAAAAAGTTAATGCCTGCAGGAGATCCGTCTGATCCTCAGACTGCTTCCACCTCTTCGTCTGATCCTTAGACTGCTGCCACCTCTTCATCTGATGCTCTGACTGCTGCCACCTCTTTGTCTGATGCTCAGACTGCTGCCACCTCTTCGTCTGATCCTCAGACTGCTGCCACCTCTTCGTCTGATGCTCTGACTGCTGCCACCTCTTTGTCTGATGCTCAGACTCCTGCCACCTCTTCTTCTACTATCTTGACTACAACTGAACAGCCTTTACTGCATCGCAAGGCCACATCAAAACGAAAACACTGTGCTGAGGAGACGCCATACAGCAAACAGTGTAAAATTTTGAGGCTTAAAAGGAAAAGACAGATGCGTCAAGATACAGAATCTCCTACATCTAGACAAGTCCACTTGGCCCATTTGGCTACATTACGTCGTGAAGAACGTCAAACTTCTTCTTCCACTTCTATATTGCAACAGGCAGAACGGAATATATATTCCACTTCTTCATTTATTGAATGTTTGGAATCTACATCCCTTCCACGTCTCATTTATGTAGGATTACATAATAAATTTCTACGTTCATTCTATTCACCTCTCCTACATGAAAGGGGATTTATTGATCAGGATCATGTTATTGCAGAACATTTCTGTGGTTTCATGAATGTAATATGTGAACATTGTGAGGCTCGACATTTTACTGCTGAACGACCATCAGATTAACAGTTTACTCTTTGTTGCCACAAGGGAAAAGTAAAGGTACCATTACCTCAATACCCGCACGTGTTCCAACGCCTGCTGAAAGGAGAGAGTGAGTACAGTCAAAATTTGATGGAGAATATAAGGAGCATTAATAGTTCTTTTGCTTTTGCCTCCATGGGTGCCCATGTTTCTCTACCTCCTGGACATGGACCATACTGCCTTCGTATTCATGGGCAAATTTATCATCGCACTGGAACACTCCATCCTGCTCAAGATCAAACTCCAGCATATGCACAACTGTACATTTTAGATACTCTAAGCGCTACAGACCAACGGCTACAGTCTCCAGAAAATGTTAAATGTAATCATACTTTAATGAGTATCATTGCTCTTCAATTGGATAATATTAATCCCTTTGTTTTGGCCTACAAAATGCTACATCAAGTTGAATTAGAAGAAGAACAGAAGGCAGTAGAACATGGCACAAAAATGCCAAATATTATCATGGCCATTAAACAAGACAGAGGCCAAGACCCGAGACGCTATAACAATCCTACTGCCAATGAAGTTGCTGTGGTCTTTGAAAATGCTGATGGAGAGCCACCATTCAATAGAGACATTTTAATTCATTTGAAACCTGATCCAAATAACCCCTTGGCCCCAAAAACACAGCAAGTCAGTATTCTGCACAGCAATTTAGATGCATTACTCTATCCTTTATTTTTTCCTCATGGAGAACAAGGCTGGCATGAGGGACTCAAGCATGAAGGCAAAAGTCAACGCCGGGTTACACAGCTCCAGTATTACTGCTATTTGCTGTCTGTACGGAATCAGTTCAATCCTGTCCTGAATGGTGGCAAACTAACACAGCAGTACTTAGTGGATGCGTATGTGAAAATCGAGGCTAATCGCTTAAATTTTATCCGTCATCATCAAAAGGATTTAAAAGTGGAGGATTATTGCGTACTCCAGGAACATCTTCTGAAACAATCTGTTGAGAAAGGTATTCCCATTGGCAAGACGGTCATTTTACCATCTTCTTTTGAAGGCAGTCCCAGAAACATGCAGCAACGCTATCAGGATGCCATGGCTATTGTGACTAAATTTGGACGACCAGATCTTTTTGTAACCATGACCTGTAATCCTAAATGGAGGGAGATTACAAACAATTTAGAGCCATGGCAGCGTGTGGAACATAGACCTGATTTAGTGGCCCGTGTCTTCCGAATTAAACTGGAAGCCCTATTAAAAGAAATTAACACTGGATTATTTGGCAAAGTTTGTGCAATGGTTCATGTGATTGAATTCCAAAAGCGTGGCCTACCACACGCTCATATTTTGATCATTCTGGATAGCAAATCCAAACTAAGAACTGAGGTTGAAGTGGATAATATAGTTTGGGCTGAAATCCCTGATCCAGAAGAATACCCTCTGCTCCATGACATTGTGATGCAACACATGATTCATGGACCCTGTGGTCAACACAACCCCAATTCTCCATGTATGGATCTTGGCAAGTGTAAGAAAGGTTTTCCTAAAGATTTCCAACCAAGAACACTCATAGCTAAGGATGCATACCCTACTTATCAAAGAAAGGAAGGATCATCCTTTCAAATCCATTCAAAGATGATTGATAATTCTTGGGTTGTTCCCTATAACCCTTACCTACTATTAACATACAAGTGTCATATTAATGTTGAGGTATGTGCTTCCATTCAAAGTGTAAAATACCTATTCAAATATGTCTACAAAGGACATGATAAAGCCAATCTTGAAATTTGCCAAACCAATATTCACCATGATGAAACACATCAATTCATGGATTCAAGATACGTGAGTGCACCGGAGGCAGCTTGGCGAATATTTGCTTACCCGATGCATAGACAATCGCACTCCATTATTCGCCTGGCCGTACATCTCCCACATTCTCAACCGCTTTATTTTCATGAGGATGACTCTGTTGACGACATCAGTTGCACAATGCACAGAAAATCTACTCTGATGGGCTACTTTGAGCTGAATGAGAGTAACCCGCATGCTCATGATTACTTCTACCGCCAAATTCCAGAGCACTATGTTTGGAAAGAAGGTGCATGGGAAGTTAGAAAGCGAGGAGGTTCTTCAGTGATTGGAAGAATGTATACTGTTAGTATGAAAGATCAAGAACGGTACTATTTGAGGTTGTTGTTACTGCATGTCAAAGGAGCAACAAGTTTTGACAACATTAAGACTGTTAATGAAGTGACATACCCAACTTTCAAAGAGGCAGCATTAGCTCTTGGATTGCTCTTCGATGACACTGTTTGGAGAAATACTTTATTGGATGCCTGTGTTCTCAACATGCCTGCACAGCTTCGTGATATGTTCGCATATATATGTATTTTTGGTCCTCCAGCTCATCCATTGGAGTTGTGGAAAGAATTTAAACAAGACTTTATCCAAGACTACTGCCATGCATATCACTCCAACACTGAGGAGTGTGAGAATTGTGAAGGATATGCTATGACTGATGTCCAAACTATTCTAAAATTTCATGGCAAAACTTTTACTGATTTTAATCTACCACGACCAAAAAGAAAGCCATACATCGCTCCACTATACAACAAGGATGATGAGTTAAGAAGAGCTCAGCAAATGAAAGCTACTTTAAATGACCACCAACTTTTGGCCTATGATGCGATCAATCAAGCTTTACACGATAGAAGTGGACAACCTAAGTGCTTTTTCATTGACGGTCCAGGTGGCAGTGGTAAAACATACCTGTATGATTTATTAATTCATGAACTAAGAGGAGAAGGCGAAATTGTCTCACCTGCAGCCAGTACAGGGATTGCAGCTAACTTACTGCAAGGAGGAAGAACCATCCATTCACTTTACGGAATACCAATTCCAATCAATGAAACTTCCGTTTCAAGGATTAAAAATGATACAGATGCTGCACAACATTTGAAAAGTACCAAACTTTTCATTATTGACGAGTCCACTCTGTTATCTAAATATGCATTGCATGTGATTGATCAACTTTTACGGGATGTCATGACAACAGATATCTCCAAGAAAAATACAACACCTTTTGGAGGGAAAGTCATTGTTCTGGGAGGAGACTTTCGACAGTGTCTGCCTATCATCCCACATGGTACAAGAACTGACATTATAGAGAGTTGTATTAAATACTCACGACAATGGCAGCTTTTCACTCAATTGCCACTCTTCAACAATATGCGCTCCATTGATCCTGATTATAGCCGTTGGTTACTTCAACTGGGAAATGGTGAATTGTCCAATGATTTCAACCTTGGAGATGATACCATTGAAATCCCACAAGACATGATCTGCACTGGCTCAATCATTCTTGCTATATTTGGTGAAAACATTGTCATTGATGTAGATAACAATGAAAGCATTCAGATTGCTGCATCACATGCCATTCTTTGCCCTAAAAATGACCATGTGGATATGGTGAACTCTAAGGTCATGGATTGCATTGCTGGTGAATACACTGAATACATTAGTGATGATTCCATTGATCCTGATGAGACTGAAGATCCAGATCAATATCCAGTGGAATTTTTAAATTCACTCACACCAACGGGAATGCCTTCTCATCGCCTCAAATTAAAAATCGGTACCATTGTCATGCTTTTGCGCAACTTTAACAGCAGAAAAGGTCTTTGCAATGGGACTCGCTTGATTGTCATTGCTTTGTTTGACAATCTGATTCAAGCAAAAGTCATTACTGGCTCTGCAGAAGGAAATGTGGTGTTTATTCCAAGGATTGATTTATCTCCATCAGAGACTGGATTACCTTTCAAGTTAAGACGTCGACAATTTCCCTTGAAGCCTGCTTTTGCCATAACCATCAACAAATCCCAAGGCCAAACACTGGAGAAAGTAGGGATTTTTTTGCCAGAACCTGTTTTTGGACATGGACAGTTATATGTGGCTTTTTCACGAGTGAAAAGAAGATGTAACGTTAAGGTGAAAGTGCTGGATACACCCATTCAAGGAAAGTTGGTGCCTAATTCTGAAAAAGTCTTTACTAAAAATATTGTCTATAAGAATATTTTATCTTAAATTCTTTTGATATATATTACATTTACATACATGATGGATATAACAATGAAAGCATTCACATTGCTGCATCACATGACAATCTTTGTCCTAAAAATGTCCATGTGGAAATGGTGAACTCTCAGGTTATGGATTGCATTGCTGGTGAATACACTGAGTACATTAGTGATGATTCCATTCAGACTGAAGATTCAGACCAATATCCAATGGAATTTTTAAATTCACTCACACCAATGGGAATGCCTTATCATCGCCTCAAATTACACATTGGTACTATTGTCATGCTTTTGCACACCTTTAACAGCATAAAAGGTCTTTGCAATGGGAATCGCTTCATTGTCATCACTTTGTTTGACAATCTCATTCAAGCAAAAGTCAGTTCTGGGTCTGCAGAAGGAAATGTGGTGTTTACTTCAAGGATTGATTTATCTCCATCATAGGGTAGGGTCACATTGCAAACATAAATTGCATTCACCGCATCCGGATCCGGATGCGGTGAACGCAATGCCGAGCACACACATTTTTTTACAAAAATGTGTGCTGAATACCGGACTGCGGTCACCGGATGGCTCAGGATGTGTAATCCTGAGCCATCCGGTAACTGCAGAGTTTGCGTTTCCCGGCTCAGCAAACCTAGTAAAGAGTTAAATAGCTGACCTAAATGATTGTTAGAGGTCTGTAGGGGGGCTTAGACCCCCCTACAGACCGGCCGCCCACTTCTATAGTGTTCTTCTACAATTTCTTACTGTGCACGGGCGAGGAGCCCGTGCATGTCAGCCAAAGTTGCCCCTACCCCCCCCCCGTATCACTATAGAGGGGTGCATACACCCCTCTATTACAATTATGCTTTTATTATGTGTTTTACATAAAGAATTGTCACAATTGCATTGTAAGTATATATTTACATGTTCCGGAGCCAGAGAGCAGGGAATTCCATGGGCGGGGCTGTGTGCAGTAGCCTCCGCCCTCTCCTTCTTGTTGGCCGCCCCCTCTGGCCGTAATCCAGTCTTGTGAGGGCGGGCACGTTGTTAAAGGGGCGTGGCTAACCGCGGCACTTAGTTAGCCACGCCCCTTTAACGACGTGCCCGCCCTCACAAGACTGGATTACGGCCAGAGGGGGCGGCCAACAAGAAGGAGAGGGCGGAGGCTACTGCACACAGCCCCGCCCATGGAATTCCCTGCTCTCTGGCTCCGGAACATGTAAATATATACTTACAATGCAATTGTGACAATTCTTTATGTAAAACACATAATAAAAGCATAATTGTAATAGAGGGGTGTATGCACCCCTCTATAGTGATACGGGGGGGGGTAGGGGCAACTTTGGCTGACATGCACGGGCTCCTCGCCCGTGCACAGTAAGAAATTGTAGAAGAACACTATAGAAGTGGGCGGCCGGTCTGTAGGGGGGTCTAAGCCCCCCTACAGACCTCTAACAGTCATTTAGGTCAGCTATTTAACTCTTTACTAGGTTTGCTGAGCCGGGAAACGCAAACTCTGCAGTTACCGGATGGCTCAGGATTACACATCCTGAGCCATCCGGTGACCGCAGTGCGGTCCCTGGAAACGCTGCGAAAACTGCTGCCTGCATGATTTTAAACGCAGGCAGCAGTGCCGGATCCGGCCACCGGATGGCTTGTGAAGCCATCCGGTGTTTTGCATAGGCTCCTATGAGGAGCGTTTCCTGGTCCGGTTTTGAGCTTTTTGAAAGCTCAAAACCGGATCAGGATTTTACAAAAAAAACGGAAATGTGACCCTAGCCATAGACTGCTTTACCTTTTAAGTTAAGACATCGACAATTTACCGTAAAGTCTACTTTTCCCATGACCATCAACAAATCCCAAGGCCATACACTGGAGAAAGTAGGGATTTTTTTGTCCAACAACCCATTTTTGGACATGGACAGTTATATGTGGCTTTTTCACGATTGAAAAGAAGATGTATTGTTAAGGTGAAAGTACTGCATACACCCATTCAAGGAAAGTTGCTGCCTCATTCAGAAAAAGTCTTTACAAAAAATATTGTCTATAAGAATATTTTATTTTAAATTCTTTAGATATATTTATCATGTATGTAAATGTAATATATAACAATGAAAGCATTCACATTGTTGCATCACATGACAATCTTTGTCCTAAAAATGTCCATGTGGAAATGGTGAACTCTAAGGTTATGGATTGCATTGCTGGTGAATACACTGAGTACATTAGTGATGATTCCATTCAGACTGAAGATTCAGACCAATATCCAGTGGAATTTTTAAATTCACTCAAACCAATGGGAATGCCTTATCATCGCCTCAAATTACACATTGGTACTATTGTCATGCTTTTGCACACCTTTAACAGCATAAAAGGTCTTTGCAATGGGAATTGCTTCATTGTGATCACTTTCTTTGACAATCTTATTCAAGCAAAAGTCATTACTGGGTCTGCAGAAGGAAATGTGGTGTTTACTTCAAGGATTGATTTATCTCCATCATAGACTGCCTTACCTTTTAAGTTAAGACATCGACAATTTACCGTAAAATCTACTTTTGCCATGACCTTCAACAAATCCCAAGGCCATATACTGAAGAAAGTAGGGATTTTTTCCCCAACAACTCATTTTTGGACATGGACAGTTATATGTGGCTTTTTCACGAGTGAAAAGAAGATGTATTGTTAAGGTGAAAGTACTGCATACACCCATTCAAGGAAAGTTGCTGCTTCATTCAGAAAGTCTTTAAAAAAAATATTGTCTATAAGAATATTTTATTTTAAATTCTTTACATATATATTACATTTACATACATGATGGATATAACAATGAAAGCATTCACATTGTTGCATCACATGATAATCTTTGTCCTAAAAATGTCCATGTGGAAATGGTGAACTCTCAGGTTATGGATTGCATTGCTGGTGAATACACTGAGTACATTAGTGATGATTCCATTCAGACTGAAGATTCAGACCAATATCCAGTGGAATTTTTAAATTAACTCACACCAATGGGAATGCCTTATCATCGCCTCAAATTACACATTGGTACTATTGTCATGCTTTTGCACACCTTTAACAGCATAAAAGGTCTTTGCAATGGGAATTGCTTCATTGTGATCACTTTGTTTGACAATCTCATTCAAGCAAAAGTCAGTTCTGGGTCTGCAGAAGGAATTGTGGTGTTTACTTCAAGGATTGATTTATCTCCATCATAGACTGCTTTACCTTTTAAGTTAAGACATCGACAATTTACCGTAAAGTCTACTTTTCCCATGACCATCAACAAATCCCAAGGCCATACACTGGAGAAAGTAGGGATTTTTTGCCCAACAACCCATTTTTGGACATGGACAGTTATATGTGGCTTTTTCACGACTGAAAAGAAGATGTATTGTTAAGGTGAAAGTACTGCATACACCCATTAAAGGAAAGTTGCTGCCTCATTCAGAAAAAGTCTTTACAAAAAATATTGTCTATAAGAATATTTTATTTTAAATTCTTTAGATATATCTATCATGTATGTAAATGTAATATATAACAATGAAAGCATTCACATTGCTGCATCACATGACAATCTTTGTCCTAAAAATGTCCATGTGGAAATGGTGAACTCTCAGGTTATGGATTGCATTGCTGGTGAATACACTGAGTACATTAGTGATGATTCCATTCAGACTGAAGATTCAGACCAATATCCAGTGGAATTTTTAAATTCACTCACACCAATGGGAATGCCTTATCATCGCCTCAAATTACACATTGGTACCATTGTCATGCTTTTGCACACCTTTAACAGCATAAAAGGTCTTTGCAATGGGAATCGCTTCATTGTCATCACTTTGTTTGACAATCTCATTCAAGCAAAAGTCATTACTGGGTCTGCAGAAGGAAATGTGGTGTTTATTCCAAGGATTTATTTATCTCCATCAGAAACTGCCTCACCTTTCAAGTTAAGACGTCAACAATTTCCCGTGAAGTCTACTTTTTCCATGACCATCAACAAATCCTAAGGCCATACACTGAAGAAAGTAGGGATTTTTTTGTCACAAACAGTTTTTGGACATGGACAGTTATATGTGGATTTTTCACGAGTAAAAACACGATGCAATGATAAGGTGAAAGTGTTGGATACACCCATTCAAGTCAAATTGCTGCCCAGTAGTGAAATACTCTTTACTACAAATATTCTCTCTAATATTTTATTTTAAATTCTTTAGATACATGTTAGATTTACATACATACTTACTTTCTAATTAAATACAAAAATTACAATAAATTAGTTTAGCCATAGATGTATAGTAATAGAAAAAAAAAATATATATTATTTGTTATACAAAAAGATATTAAAATTAGTTATTATATATACAATAGTTATTTAATAAATATAGTCATTAATGTTCATTTTCAATAACAATATAGTATATAGAAATATTTTAGTTTAAATTCTTTATATGCATATTACATTTAGATACATAATTATTTTATAATTAAACAAAAATATTCCCATAAAATAGTTTAGCCATAGATGTATAGTACTAAAAAAAAAAAAATATTTTACTTTTAATTATTTACATACATATTCTATTTACATACATACTTTCTAATTAAACACAAATATTACAATAATTTAATTTAGCTATAGATGTAGAAGAATAGAAATAGACAAAAATACCACAAATATTACTTTCTTTATAAAGATATTATAAATAGGTTTTAGATATAAAATAGTTATTTAAAATATATAGTACTTACTTTTTTAGCTTTTGAACTTTCTTTTTAAATTTCATAGTATATGTATATAAACACACATTTTATAGTAGATTGTAGATGTGTATCATCTAAATGCTTGCATTTAGTGATAAGAACCTGAAGCTTCAGCAGGATAGCTGCTGCGAGATTTCATTTTCTTTTTACACAGGGTCAGGTTTTTGTGAACAGCTAAGGCTGCCTTCAGATTTGCAGATGCATCTGCAGCGTTTTGAAAATGCATCTGGAATCATCTGCATGCAGACGGTAGACCCTATCTTTATAATGGGACGCATGGTGTCTGCAGATGCTTGCAGGCAGCTGTGCACACACATTTACTCCTATATGTGATCTGTGCGCAGGCGGATGCCTGAATACAAATCACACACTCCCACCATCACCAGGGATGCAACATGTCGTGTCCCTGGTGCGGAGTAGAGTCTGTGATCTGTACCCAAGCATCTGCCTGCGCAGAGATCACATATAGGAGTGAATGGGTGTGCTTGGCTGTCTGGAAGCATCTGCAGACACTGTGCGTCCCATTATAAAGATAGGGTTTACTGTCTGCATGCAGATGCATCTGCAAAATGCTGCAGATGCATCTGCAAGTCTGAATGCAGCATTAGAGACGGGTGGGACAGCTGTTCACACACATCTCTATCTTGAAGTGTGTTCTGTACATATAAATACATACATACATATAGGTACATATTTAGACACATAGATACATATTTAGACACATAGGGAAAGAATAGACATTTTCTTTTTAAATCTGACTTATTCTGCTATTTGTGGAATTTATAGTGTGAACACATCAATTTTGACACTTGCTGTCTAATGGTGACCTACAGCACTCTTACTGTAAGTTGCATGAAATGTTAATGGAATTTGTGCTTTACTTGCAGTAGTTGCGGCACATGTGCTTTCAACAGTTTCAACTGCCAAAATCACAGTTAGCTCTGATTTTTAGTGGTTGCATTTAGTCAACATGTTAAAGCTGTGCTTGCCGTATTTATTGCAAGCTAATTGCAAGTTCCATATACATTACATGTTACTTGCTGAAAGTCAGCTGTAGGTAGGTCCTTTGGTGACAAGTGCAGAAATTGTATTTGGTTATTCTACACCTTCTGCAAATAGCCAAAAAATATCTGCTTTAAAAGGAGTCTAACTATTAATTATTAGGGGTAGAGTAGAGTAGGTCCCACCAGTTGTAAGGCTACCTTCCCGTGGTTGGTGGGGAAACATGTACTGGCTTAATCATAGATTATTAATATTCATATATAAATTGAATATACGTAATCTGTACAAAACATCAGTGCCAGTATCTGTACGAAAAGCCTTGCCTTAGAATCATGACATGTACTACACTGACATGTACCATACAAACATTGGTAGTTGCTAGATAGATATCATGTCTTATGTGCATTATTGTCAAATTTGAATGAATAATGTATATATGCATGCTACACTCCCGATTCTTTACAATTGGGCCGCCATCTATCATGGAATAATTGGATTATTAGTTAAAAATCTAATTTAATAAACTATACACCAGTTCTAGAATCCCGATGCAATCGCATCGGGCTCACAGCTAGTTTCTTAATAATGTCAAAAGATAAAATACCTTCACAGCTTTCCAATAGGGGGGGTTATTAATTTAACCCAACGGTTCTAAGAGCTAATCCTTCATACTTATTGACAAATCCCTGTACTTGAATTACACCCCGGTTGATCACGGATAGATGGCTGGATTTATTATATATTCTTTTATACACTGACTAGGGTGGTTATATTTATATGTGCCAAGGCTAGTGTTGAAATTTACCTTAGCCTTTGTGCCTATATTAAGTATAAACTGAGCTATGTCATCCCCCTACTCAGTGGGTATAAAAAGGGTTTTGTTTATTTTGTATCTATCTTTTCTCTGAGGATTGTACAAACCTATACTACAACCCTAAAATCTGTGAAAGTATTCTATCTGACTCTGTTGACATTATTAAGACATTTATACAACTAGAGACCAAGTGTCGATAATGTACATGAATAATAGGATAAGACCCATGTGGATGTAAAGCAATTTTGCTGTTTTTTAATATTGCATAGTGAAGCACATAAAAACATCCACAGGTTACTAAGAACAGCCATCAAAAAGAACAAGAAGAGTAAGAGTTAATAGTGGACAATCATACCCAGTACCCCACTTCTCCCAAAGGAAGGTACGAAACATGTGTCGGGGCTCCTCCCTGACATGAGCCATAGCCACCATACTACTGGGTATGATTGTCCAATATTAATCTTAATCTCATTGTACTTCTTGATGGCTGCTGTTAGTAACTAACCTATACTGTATTGCTGCTATACTGTAATCCCCTTTCTATGTGAATCAGTGTAATGGGGATATTTAATGCACATTGAGTGTTATGAATTTTGAATTGCCCAGTTAAGTCTGGAATGTAAATTACTGTGGCTCGTGTTTGTGCTCTCTTTGCATCCTGCACTTTATCCCTGTAACCTGTATCTACTGGATGTAACCTGTGGATGTTTTTTGTGCTTCACTAGGCAATATTTAAAAACAGCAAAATTGCTTTGCATCCACATGGGTCTTATCCTATTATTCATGTACTTTATCAACACTAGGTCTCTAGTTGTAAATGGTTTTGTGTCAGTACTTACAAATGAGGTCAGTTTGTGCCCTTACTCCATTGTTTATTATTAAGACATTGTATATCTGATTCTTGCATGTTTTGATACTGTATTAATTGTTAGAGATTACCATTACCTACTGAATTGTGGATATTGTTCAACAAAATACCGTATTCCCAGGGTCCCTTTTAGGCTCAGTCTAATGCATGTCATTCATTGACCTTGTTTAAATGACTACAAAAGCCTTTTTAATTGATTTTACTTCTGTGATCTGTTTGTTCGTTTTGTCCTGGATTTATCAAATAAAGAATTGTCTGAAAAACAGATACTGTTTGGGTTGTATCACTATTTGGTAACCCCCCTTTTTCCTTGTTTGCTATTGGTTACATCTATTACACAGAAACACATTTATAAGAATATATCAGAACAGGAAACATTTTTGAACATTGTAGAACTTATTTTGATTCTAACATTTACTATATATACTCGCGTATAAGCCGAGTTTTTCAGACCAAAAATTGGGCTGAAAAGTACCCCCTCGGCTTATACGCGAGTATATACGCCGAGTGCAGGCGCCCCCCCATCAGTATCCAGGGCCCCCCTTGCAGCCCAAACCTGTAAAGTAAGATCATTATACTTACACCTGTCGGATGAAGCCGGAGGAGCGCAATGTCGGCGGCGGGGACGGCCACAGGTGTAAGTATAATGATCTTACTTTACAGGTTTGGGCTGCAAGGGGGGGCCCTGGATACTGATGGGGGGGGGGGCGCCTGTATACTGATGGTGGCGGGCGGGCGGGCGGCCTGTATACCTCTGGGGCTGCTGCTATATATACCTCTGGGGCTTCTGCTGTATATACCTCTGGGGCAGCTGCTGTATATAACTCTGGGGCTGCTGTATATACCTCTGGGGCTGCTGCTGTATATACCTCTGGGGCTGCTGCTGTATATACCTCTGAGGCTGCTGCTATATATACCTCTGGGGCAGATGCTGTATATACCTCTGGGGCTGCTGCTGTATACACCTCTGGGGCTGCTGCTGTATATACCTCTGGGGCTGCTGTATATACCTCTGGGGCTGCTGCTATATATACCTCTGGGGCTGCTGCTATATATACCTCTGGGGCAGCTTCTGTATATACCTCTGGGGCTGCTGCTGTATATACCTCTGGGGCTGCTTCTGTATATACCTCTGGGGCTGCTGCTGTATATACCTCTGAGGCTGCTGCTATATATACCTCTGGGGCTGCTGCTATATATACCTCTGAGGCTGCTGCTGTATATACCATTGGGGCTGCTGCTGTATATACCTCTGAGGCTGCTGCTATATATACCTCTTGGGCAGATGCTGTATATACCTCTTGTGCTGCTGCTGTATACACCTCTGGGGCTGCTGCTGTATATACCTCTGGGGCTGCTGTATATACCTCTGGGGCTGCTGCTATATATACCTCTGGGGCTGCTGCTATATATACCTCTGGGGAAGCTTCTGTATATACCTCTGGGGCTGCTGCTGTATATACCTCTGGGGCTGTTGCTGTATATACCTCTGGGGCTGCTGCTGTATATACCTCTGAGGCTGCTGCTATATATACCTCTGAGGCTGCTGCTATATATACCTCTGAGGCTGCTGCTGTATACACCTCTGAGGCTGCTGCTATATATACCTCTGAGGCTGCTGCTGTATATACCTCTGGGGCTGCTGCTATATATACCTCTGAGGCTGCTGCTGTATATACCATTGGGGCTGCTGCTGTATATACCACTGGGGCTGCTGCTGTAACACTGCTGGGGCCTGTATATACCACTGGGGAGGCCTGTATACCACACTGCTGGGGGCTATATATAGCCCTGGGGCCTGTGTATACCACTGGGGAGGCTGCTGTATATTACCACTGGGGAGGCTGCTGTATACTGCCACTGGGGAGGCTGCTGTATACTACACATGGAGTGGCCTGTATACCACACTGCTGGGGGCTGTATACCTGTGCTGGGGTCCACCCTCGGCTTATACAATAGGTTTTCCCAGGTTTTGGGGGCAAACGTAGGGGGTCGGCTTATACACGGGTCGGCTTATACACGAGTATATACGGTAATAATAATAAAATGCACAATTGATCATGGCATAACCCACAAAGATTTTTAATTTGAAAGTCGCTTTTACCTTTTCCAACACTTCTGATCATGCTGCTTTCAGAAAAATCGACCCCAGAAGGAGTCACAATAAAATTGAGTTTTATTCACAATTAGAAAAATAGTGAATGTATTATTTGCAGGTTTAAACAATTGATGAATATAACACGATTCATTTTATTGTTGAATCAAGACACATATTGTGTAGCTAGGCAACTCCCGCTACACCAGAGTGCATGCAATACTTTTTCATTACGGTGAAACTTTGACATGTGGGATTACAATTGCGTTTGGGACTACAAAAGGAGAACTGATGATGTAATGGAAGCAGAGGAGGAGGCTTCTAATGAAATGATGACTAGCGCAAGGCACTACTTTCAACGGAAGACTGGAAAAGCATGAGCTCTGCTTACTTTGCTGGCCAGTTTGCATTCCCATATGAGTAGGTCATGCTGTATCATGTGCTAACAGAGTGAGATAGTTCTTACTCAATATGTGCCAGGACAGGAACTACAAAGAAATAGCTAAAGCCATCCTGCACAGGTAAATGTCTCAAATTACTGTATACAAATAGACTCTTCAGATTCGCTATAATAATTGAATTATACATTTTGGGGATATTTTACCTGAATTGCACCTGGCCTAATATGACCACATAAAAACTAGTGACAATCTACCAGGAAACTGCACCAACAGGCCACAGTACAGTTATTTGGTTTATTATTTCCAAAATGTTATTAAAACAGGTAGGCAAATATTCAGATGTGTGTATATATTTAACATTTTCATTTTACTTTTAGGATAGGAGATGTTTTTGGTTTAAATTTTTTTCACCCTTAACATACCATGTTTAACTCTGCATAAAGAGGTCACTATATAGGTACATGCACAGCATGTAACTTGCAGCAAAATTGTTGTTTTGGACCCTGTGATTGTTAAATGTAACTGTCAAACAGATGCAAAATCATAACCTTTAAATATTTACTATTGTTTAATGTTTTTTATTTTTAATAATGTGATTTTATTATTTCACTATCTGTAGAGCCTGGCGTTGCCCGGGCATAATAACTAGCTGTTACCTTTTTAGCTATAGAAAAAAACAGTGATGTCACAATAGAACGTTAGCATATAACCTTCTGAGTCATGTCACTGTATTTGTGTGGTATTTGTGTCTCCTGAGTTCTACTTGTGGATTTGCATTGTGGATTTGCATTTGATTTATTCTATTGTGATGTACACAAACCTACACATGCTGCATTATGATATATGGAGGGTTATATGGCTGTATACAGCTACATAGAGGCCTATGAGGCTGAATTATGCTATATGAAGGGCTAAAAGGCTGCATTATGCTATATGGATGATTAAAAATCTGTATTATACTATGTATATAGTCCCGCCCCTAAAGGAGGCATGGCTATGTGGAGATGTTGACATAGGCGGGGTTATGTGGAGGGAAGGGAAAATAAAGTGGGCGTGGCTATGCAGAGGAGACAGACTTATATGCATACATATACACACATAGAAACATACACTCAGCTTTATATATTAGATTTAATATGATTATCCTCTGAAACATAATTTAAGGAAACTGAAACCCTAGGTTGCAAAGTTGCTACAAGTTGCAGCAAATACAGTATGCTCATGGTGTGCCCAATGGGAACAGTAGACAAATATAGGTTTTAAAAAAAATAAGAGACTTTTTTTAAAGATGAAAAAATCCATGCCCATGCACCTTTACAAAACAGAATGAAGCAGAAAATCTAGATAAAGTCACATCACAAAATAGTGCATACCAAACCATCCGCTGCATTTAGGTGGAGTGTGCACAAAGCTAATATTATACTTTTAGAGCAATGACGTGGATTACATATATTATTTTAAACAATGAGCGTACTTTGGTAAACAATTGTGTTTAAGTTTCAAAATTAAGGAGATTTCCATTTCACTCCTTAGTGAACACTACGGGCATGCAAACTTACACCGAACATGTTCGTTAATTTCAAAATTGTCAAGAAATTGGCTGATTCAGTTCAGTGATCAGAAACCCAAACACTTTCTCCAAAAGTTGGCTAAGTTTAGGAAAAAAGTTTGAAATATAAAATGGTCCTAAAACTTTAACTGTTTATTTGGGGCAAAAATGCTCACTGGTAGACCCGTTGGCTGTGGACTAACCCTAACTTATCTCATTAGCCATTGGGTTTACAGGCTTGTGTTAAACTGTAGAATTTTTTTTATTTATTTTGGATGTTTTTAAGATTCCTGGAGATTGCAGGGCCTTTGACATCTCCAGGGACTGAAGTTTGGAAACCGTGCCAGATGTAGCAACAGCTGGAAAGTTCAGTAAGCGTACAATGTCCTTAAAAAATCAGTTAAAGAGAACTTTATATTTATAAGGGAATTTTTTGTGATTTTTTTTTATTATTATTACTTTATTAATTTTTTTTTTATTGTAGAGCAAGCTACAGCATCCTGTCACTGTAGCCTCCAAACATTGAATGAATGAGCAGCCAGTTTATCTGGCCATCTGGTAAGCTGTCCAGTAAGCAGTGACTTGCTAAGGTCACTTGAGGTCACCATTCAAGTAACCATGGTGGTCGCTAACCATAGCGGGCACCGTGGTTATCTGAACTGTCCTCGGGTGACTTAATTCAATGTTTGGAGGCTGCTGTGACAGGAGACTGTGTTTTTCACCATAGCTTCGAATCAAGATGACCTATAATAAAATGAAGGAGACACAAAGAGGCACAGATTGTGCCTTATCTCTAATGACACAGCAGGACAGTAACTGAGAAATGGCTTGCTCACCTGATTAGGTTGTGATAACCCACAACCAGCTTGAGCACTTGGATTTACAGCTGCCGCAGAACCTCCACCGCCTTGCAAAACACGGGAAACAAATAGCTCAAACAGGACTGGTGTCCACGGTCCGAGCTGCTGCTTTAAGGAATGCACTTGGAAGACATTGATCTCTGGCTCTGACCAATCCTAGTCTCTCCTCACAACTCACACCTGGCTAGCTAATATCTTGCCTGCCACACCCACACTGACACACCCACCTGCTGCTAGGTAATCAGTACACACATTACTCTCAACCGCTCATTAGGCTCATGAACACGTCAGGTCTACAACACTCACTCTCAGCTGTTAACTCCCTGTGTTCCGGGTAGGTTTTAGTACAGCACATCCACAGTAAAACTGGATACATGTGAACAGAGCCATATACCGACCACCCGTGTGATGCACCCGGCCATGGGTTGCATCACCACAATATATATATACATATATATATACAAAACAGAAAAAAACTGCACAGCACTCACAGACTAATGTGAACTGGTGCCAGCAGGGACACTGGGTCATACAACTAGAAAAAAATTCTCTGCAGCACTCAGCTACTACCAATGTGCAAACATGCTAACAAGCGGTATATATTTGAGGAAAAAATTTAAAAACTTACGTTTTTTTCAAAAAACTCAAAATCTTATTTTTTTATTTTCTTGGGGTTCTTGGTACGCACATTGGCCAATGTCCGTTTGCTCATCAGCCGCGACAAGGCGACCCCAGGTCTGATGAGTCCTAACGCTGACATCCCTGTCCTCCTTTTCCTCCCTATCCCACTCTCAAGTGGGCGGACACCATCTCAACCTAAGACCACCTGTGGGTGATGAGGGTGCAAGTTGCAGTCATGGAGCCAGATTCTCCATTCGTTATACACAAAACAGAAAAAAACTGCACAGCACTCACAGACTAATGTGAACTGGTGCCAGCAGGGACACTGGGTCATACAACTAGAAAAAAATTCTCTGCAGCACTCAGCTACTACCAATGTGCAAACATGCTAACAAGCGGTATATATTTGAGGAAAAAATTTAAAAACTTACGTTTTTTTCAAAAAACTCAAAATCTTATTTTTTTATTTTCTTGGGGTTCTTGGTACGCACATTGGCCAATGTCCGTTTGCTCATCAGCCGAGACAAGGCGACCCCAGGTCTGATGAGTCCTAACGCTGACATCCCTGTCCTCCTTTTCCTCCCTATCCCACTCTCAAGTGGGCGGACACCATCTCAACCTAAGACCACCTGTGGGTGATGAGGGTGCAAGTTGCAGTCATGGAGCCAGATTCTCCATTCGTTATACACAAAACAGAAAAAAACTGCACAGCACTCACAGACTAATGTGAACTGGTGCCAGCAGGGACACTGGGTCATACAACTAGAAAAAAATTCTCTGCAGCACTCAGCTACTACCAATGTGCAAACATGCTAACAAGCGGTATATATTTGAGGAAAAAATTTAAAAACTTACGTTTTTTTCAAAAAACTCAAAATCTTATTTTTTTATTTTCTTGGGGTTCTTGGTACGCACATTGGCCAATGTCCGTTTGCTCATCAGCCGCGACAAGGCGACCCCAGGTCTGATGAGTCCTAACGCTGACATCCCTGTCCTCCTTTTCCTCCCTATCCCACTCTCAAGTGGGCGGACACCATCTCAACCTAAGACCACCTGTGGGTGATGAGGGTGCAAGTAGCAGTCATGGAGCCAGATTCTCCATTCGTTATACACAAAACAGAAAAAAACTGCACAGCACTCACAGACTAATGTGAACTGGTGCCAGCAGGGACACTGGGTCATACAACTAGAAAAAAGTTGTGAGTGCTGTGCAGTTTTTTTCTGTTTTGTGTATAACGAATGGAGAATCTGGCTCCATGACTGCAACTTGCACCCTCATCACCCACAGGTGGTCTTAGGTTGAGATGGTGTCCGCCCACTTGAGAATGGGATAGGGAGGAAAAGGAGGACAGGGATGTCAGCGTTAGGACTCATCAGACCTGGGGTCGCCTTGTCGCGGCTGATGAGCAAACGGACATTGGCCAATGTGCGTACCAAGAACCCCAAGAAAATAAAAAAATAAGATTTTGAGTTTTTTGAAAAAAACGTAAGTTTTTAAATTTTTTCCTCAAATATATACCGCTTGTTAGCATGTTTGCACATTGGTAGTAGCTGAGTGCTGCAGAGAATTTTTTTCTAGTTGTATGACCCAGTGTCCCTGCTGGCACCAGTTCACATTAGTCTGTGAGTGCTGTGCAGTTTTTTTCTGTTTTGTGTATAACGAATGGAGAATCTGGCTCCATGACTGCAACTTGCACCCTCATCACCCACAGGTGGTCTTAGGTTGAGATGGTGTCCGCCCACTTGAGAGTGGGATAGGGAGGAAAAGGAGAACAGGGATGTCAGCGTTAGGACTCATCAGACCTGGGGTCGCCTTGTCGCGGCTGATGAGCAAACGGACATTGGCCAATGTGCGTACCAAGAACCCCAAGAAAATAAAAAAATAAGATTTTGAGTTTTTTGAAAAAAACGTACGTTTTTAAATTTTTTTCCTCAAATATATACCGCTTGTTAGCATGTTTGCACATTGGTAGTAGCTGAGTGTTGCAGAGAATTTTTTTCTAGTTGTATGACCCAGTGTCCCTGCTGGCACCAGTTCACATTAGTCTGTGAGTGCTGTGCAGTTTTTTTCTGTTTTGTGTATAACGAATGGAGAATCTGGCTCCATGACTGCAACTTGCACCCTCATCACCCACAGGTGGTCTTAGGTTGAGATGGTGTCCGCCCACTTGAGAATGGGATAGGGAGGAAAAGGAGGACAGGGATGTCAGCGTTAGGACTCATCAGACCTGGGGTCGCCTTGTCGCGGCTGATGAGCAAACGGACATTGGCCAATGTGCGTACCAAGAACCCCAAGAAAATAAAAAAATAAGATTTTGAGTTTTTTGAAAAAAACGTAAGTTTTTAAATTTTTTCCTCAAATATATACCGCTTGTTAGCATGTTTGCACATTGGTAGTAGCTGAGTGCTGCAGAGAATTTTTTTCTAGTTGTATGACCCAGTGTCCCTGCTGGCACCAGTTCACATTAGTCTGTGAGTGCTGTGCAGTTTTTTTCTGTTTTGTGTATAACGAATGGAGAATCTGGCTCCATGACTGCAACTTGCACCCTCATCACCCACAGGTGGTCTTAGGTTGAGATGGTGTCCGCCCACTTGAGAATGGGATAGGGAGGAAAAGGAGGACAGGGATGTCAGCGTTAGGACTCATCAGACCTGGGGTCGCCTTGTCGCGGCTGATGAGCAAACGGACATTGGCCAATGTGCGTACCAAGAACCCCAAGAAAATAAAAAAATAAGATTTTGAGTTTTTTGAAAAAAACGTAAGTTTTTAAATTTTTTCCTCAAATATATACCGCTTGTTAGCATGTTTGCACATTGGTAGTAGCTGAGTGCTGCAGAGAATTTTTTTCTAGTTGTATGACCCAGTGTCCCTGCTGGCACCAGTTCACATTAGTCTGTGAGTGCTGTGCAGTTTTTTTCTGTTTTGTGTATAACGAATGGAGAATCTGGCTCCATGACTGCAACTTGCACCCTCATCACCCACAGGTGGTCTTAGGTTGAGATGGTGTCCGCCCACTTGAGAGTGGGATAGGGAGGAAAAGGAGGACAGGGATGTCAGCGTTAGGACTCATCAGACCTGGGGTCGCTTTGTCGCGGCGGATGAGCAAACGGACATTGGCCAATGTGCGTACCAAGAACCCCAAGAAAATAAAAAAATAAGATTTTGAGTTTTTTGAAAAAAACGTAAGTTTTAAAATTTTTTCCTCAAATATATACCACTTGTTAGCATGTTTGCACATTGGTAGTAGCTGAGTGCTGCAGATAATTTTTTTCTAGTTACATATATATATATATATATATATATATATATATATATATATATACATATTTTTTATTTATTTTATTTTTTTTTCAGATTATTAGACACACTATTTTCCCACAAAATAATAGGGAAGATGGGAATGGACTTAGAAGCCTGCTGGGGGAGGATGGAGTAGAGTCATAGAAGGCAGGGTTGGGGTGGGGGTGGTTGACTGAGGCAGCACGGTGGGGTAATGTTGTATGCCCAAGGCCTTGCAGGTAGGGTGTCCCGGCAGGTGCTCGTTGGGTGACAATAATGTACCAGTAGTGGATGCAATGGAAGAAAGGAAAATGGCTGTGGAGGCAGCAGATATCCATTTTGATTTTAGCCAAGATCTCAATCTGTGCATGCCTGATTCTGGTGCAATGAACTTCAGGAAAATGACTGCTGAGGCGGCACATGCACAGACTGAGATCCCTGACAGCAGAGTTCTCAACATGTGCATTTGCTGTCTCCACAGCCATTCTCTGCTCTCCCATCATGTTAACAGCAGGCAGATTAAAGGCGCCCACTGCAGGGACTCCCCAACCAAACAGCATTGGGCTCTCTGCAGCCCCACTGTGCTGCCAATCCTTGACATGTACCACCATGACCCTGCTTCCTGTAACTCCACTCCACCACCACTGCACCCCTTTGTGTAAGCTACACTGCTTATAAAATTGATGGAATAGACCTAGGATTATGATATGGCCCCCCCTTTTTTATATTAACTTTTACATTTTTTCTTTTTCTAATTTCTTCCTCTAAATTCGGGCTTCATTTTATAATCTGGTGCGTTTTATAAAATGCGGTATATATAATAATAATATATAACAAAACCTGCAAAGATATTTACCCTCATATAATAAAAATCATCTTTACTTAGACTACAAAGGTATCCATACAAATAAAAAACAATTGACAAAGAAATAAACAGGCAGCCTCTACCTATTATATATATTTTTTTACAGACTTTGAATTTAGCATTATTATCTTTTTATTTTATTTCATCATTCAAAATGTCACTCCTTATATAAATGTATGTGTTTTGTATGTGTGGCGCCCTGCCAGTACAGGTAACCACAGACCTATCTAAAACATGGATGGATTTCCACAGTGGGTACCCATACACGTACAACACCTTCCAACCCAGACCTGTAGGGGGAGCCCCACTTGCTGCCTTTAAGCAAGATCCCCTATAAATATGGGTGCTGGGGGCGGAGTTAGAGTGTGCAGTCGCTAGGAGAACTGTGAAGACGTCCTGGTGTGTCAGAGCCATGCTAGACCTGAGCCAGTTGACAACCCAGCAGTTGTCAGCCTAACGAATGCAGGGGCCTAAGAGTGAGGTCGAAGGCAAGGCGTAAAGTAACAGAGAAACAGCAGACTGGGGACAGAGGAGCCATACCAGTTCACCCCAGAAAGCTACCCGGACACCGGAGTCTGAGTCTGCAGGAGAGCATTTAGCCCAGCAGAAATACTGGTTCACGGAGGAGACTCCAGTTTCCTGGGCATCTGTGTGGCAACCAAGAAGGGAGCCAGGTACTGCAGGAGAGGATATAGCGGTAGTCCACATGAAGGTTTCCCACTACAACACATAGGTGACAGAAGAGCAGAGGAGGCCAGGCTAAGTTCCATACAGGTCAGAGGCTTCACCAAAGGAAAAGAGACGAGGAGGCCTCATCCATCACTCACTGTGAAGATCCAGAAGTGTTTCCCGACCAACGGAGAGTACCCTGGATATTACCTGGAATTCCACCAGTAAAGGTACAGAAACAACTTACGGTGTGTGTGTTGATTCCTCAGTCTCTGACCCTGTCCACTACAGAGACTGCCACAGCTGCCAACTCGATGCATCCATCCCTGTCACCTCACTTCAACCCCGGGAACTCTGCTCCGCCTGTGGGGAGCTATATCACCCGGCTGCCCATCATCCCCGGAGGCCCACAGCAGCGATGGCAGGTGGCGTCATGAGAACTCTTTATTATTTTTACCCGCTTTTTTTAACTAATTCCACAGGGCTACAGGCCAGGGCACTAGCCACCAAGACAGCATCCCCCAAAGTACAAGCCCTGCTACCGAGTACCTCATACAACCCTGGGTGCATCAAATGTCATTTTTATGCTCTCGTACATTGAATTTCTTTGTTACTGTATGCTGTTCAGCCAATTCAGTGAAAGCAAAATACCAAACCTAAGAAGTTTATATGTCGATTTTTGCACCTTTCTGAATTCAAATTTATAGAACAATTTTTTTAATGTTGATTAACAACAGGTTTATTTGGCTGAAAACATACAGTAATCTGATTAGTTGGTGTTATCAAAATTCTTACAATTTCAAAAAAGCTAAATAAAATATGTTTTGTTTCCACTATAGATGATAAGTCAATGTATATAAAAGTGAAACACTAAAAATTTGCAAAGATAGATTCAAGGCAGGAGACTGTACAAGATTTCCAATTTCCAATGCCCTTTTCTCCTTATTGATTTTTTGAGAAATAATTATCAGAACATCTTGGAGACACTTAACTAAACAGGGCTTTTTAGTAAAACTCATCTTGTTACAAAAAGGCTGTCAAGAAGGTGAGCTGCTTTTGACCTTTCTGATACGTGTATCTCAAGCGCAAATGCAAAGTACTATCTTGAGCACACGACTGAATTTCAAGTATTTTGCAAAGTTGTCATTACTGCCATGCAAGTAACATATAATGTTACTTCATAATGTTGTAACCATCTATTATATAATCACGAATGGGATTTTTGCCCCTTTTGAGTCCGCTCACGCTGCGAGTCAATGTCGTCATGGAGTTCTAAGGCGACTCGCTATGCCCGCGCAGCGGGCATGGCGAGTCGCCTTAGCAGCGCGAAGCATTGGCCGCGAAGCGGCCATTGCGAGTCAGAGACTCGCTCTGCTAGAATCCCGATGCATCTGCATCGGGCACCCAGCTAGTTATAATAATAAGCTAAAATGAAGTGGTTCAATCAATTGAACATCAATTATTTCTTCAAGATTTGATAAAATTTGCATTCAAAATTACCTACCTATATATGGTGCCATTTCAAACACTGCTAGAGATTGCATCAGCCAGCGAGAGGGATTATGACCTCAAGTGTAGCCGTACATATTGCCTTGCAGCTATGACATCATATAGCCTAGCCTAGGATGCTCCTATAATGAGGCAACTTAAATGTTTTGCTTAAGGCGGCACCACCTGCTGGGAAATGGTGATCGGCAGATAGCGTGCAATGGTACTGTACAATGTACGTGCCACTTACATTGATTTGTGTTATCAATATGAGCCAGCTCAAAAGGGAGGACAGAGCTCCAATCACAGTACAGAGAGAGAGAGAGTCATGTGACATATTCAGTGTGTGAAGGAGGGGGGAGCTCACTCACCGAATCCTGGCCCAGCACGCTCCTCTTTGAGTTTCCCAGCCATGATAGCAGCAGCTGCAGATGGAATACAGGTTCTGCCTCTCACCCTGGGAGCCCAGATCACTGTCTTCCTCTGACGGGGAGGAAGTGACACAGCACAGGACACAGATATGACAAGTGAAGGGAGTAACCAGAAGACAAGAAAGGCACAGGCTGATAACAGAACAGACACAAAGGGTAAATGACAAGGAATACAGGGAGCAGAGAAAGGAGAAGTGTCCTGACAAGCTGACAATTAATAACACAGACACAGGGGTTACCAAGCAAATAACATGGGAAGGAGTCACAGGCTGATAACAGAGAACAAGGACACAGGATAACATGCAAAAAATACAGAATACAAGGTGGATAATAACAGTGATATGTAGAACACAGACTCAAGGGGTGAATGACCAACAATGACAGAACATAAGCACAGGTGTTGGGAGGCAGACAACAGAGCATAATGGCTGACAGAATGAGACTCAGATGATAGGATACTGGCACAGAGAATAAAGGCCCAGTCACATATAACGAGATCACTAACGAGATCGTTGTAACGTCACAGATTTTGTGACGTAACAATGATCCCGCTAACTATGTCGTTATGTTTGACACGTACCAACGATTTAGCCCCTGCTGTGAGATCGTTGATTGTTACATACTGCTCTAGGTTATTTCTACATTGCTGCGCTCCCGCTGGGCAGCCTGCATTGCTGTATTTGACACTTTACCAATGACCTCGTTAGTGACTCTGAATGAGATAATTAGGCGTGCCTTTTCCGCGACCCCTCAGCTCCAATTAGTAGTCACTACTGCTTTCTGATTGGGCGGCCCTATTTTAAAAGAAGGCAATGTTGTAGCGATTCCGTCCTTTGTTCCTGACCGTGTGTTGGTTTGAATATCGCAGAAGAGCTCTCTGTGTTCTCCGCACTGTTTTGGTATCGCATCCATTCATCTTTCCTGTGTTCCTGACTGGGTCTTGGTCTGCGGATCGCATCGCAGTTGCGTTCTCTAGCTGTGACTCCTGTTTCTGACTGCGTCCTGGTCTGAGGATCATAGTAGCTCTCTCCAGCTGTGACTCCACATCTATTTCGTTATTTTCCAACGGTTCTTCAGAGACCTGTTCATCTGCACAGTAGGTATCGTTTGGGGTCTCAAAGGCTTTTCCATTTTTACTTTATTTATCGGACACCTATCAATTACCTGCTATCATTGCTTTTGAGGGAGGGAGGCCATGGCTTCTATCTGTATACATATGCTGTTGCATGGGCAGCCATCTTAGGGGGTTTCTGCCACACCCAACAAGTATACATATGATTACGCATGGTTGGCCATTTTAAAGGGGTTTCTGCCACACCCAACAAACAGTCCTGCGCTTCAAACCTTATTTTTAACTTTTTTTTATCCTGTTCCATGTATGCTCACTGTATGTTATTCTTTATTTCAGATGGCTTTTAAAAGCAACAAGTTCACCCGGGAGTTGATTGACATGCACCGGTCCCTGCCATGCCTTTGGATGAGCAAATCAGCTATTTACAGCAATTGTCAAAAAAAATTGAGGCATATGAAAAACTCAGAGCTCTTTAGGAAGCATGGCCCCGGCGAGAAGGTGGATGTGAAGGTAGTCAAGAATAAGATACAGAATCTATGGACCATCTTCAAAAAAGAGGTCAATAGGTTGGAGGAGTCTAAGAGTTCTGGTACCGGCACGGATCAGTTTTATGCCCCACGTTGTGGTATTATGATCTGTTTAGCTTCACCTGTGACCACGAGATACCTCGGTTGATGATGTCTTCTATACGACATACCCTGGAAGAAGACCCAGAGATCCGGACTGACTCCCCTGTTGAAGATGTAAGTACCTTCTTTGCTTGCCCTCACATTAGTTTCCAGTGCTCGTGTATCCATGCTGGTGATGACATATCCAATGCCAACACATTTCTTGTGGTGATGGATGTTGTAACAAATATCTTAACATTAATTTTCTGTTCCCACAGCACCGTGAGCAAGATGAGTTGGATCAAAGCAGTGAGGAGACTGCCACTACAGAACCTGCTATGGAGGAGGTGAGTGAATACCCTGTACCGTCAACGAGTCAAGACCCCGTGCCATCAGCTGTACTTGTCATGTAAGAAATTCCCGCAAGAGGAAGGCCACCTTGCCACCATCACCATCACCAGATCTAACTTCCTTGACAAACCAAATTATGATTCAACAAAACAACGCCTGCCAGGAAACCTTTGCCATTTTTGTAGCTGACAGACTTGGCAAACTGGATAACAGACAGAGGGCCCACGTCGAAAGGATCTTCTTCGATACTTTTAGGAAAGTGGCAGATGTGAACTAAATGAAACGTCCAACGTACAAACTGCTTTTTTAAACCATTCATGGAACCAGATGCCAGAGCCACTTCAGAGCACACCAGTGCATAGGATTCAGCTTCCACAGAACCATGGTCCCCCCCCACAGTATCCCATGTTTTTTCAATCATTTCCTTCACTCAGCCAAGGATATGCGGACAACACTATAAAGCTCTTTAGTGATGTGTTTTTAACTGTAATTGTTAAATTGTAAAGTTATTGACAATTTAATTGTCATATTAATTGTTGAATTGTAAAAATATTTGTTTGATTTTAATAAAAATGTTTGCTTTGGTCTCCTTTTTTGCTTAACCCTTACCCGACATGGTCTTCTCCCTCTGTCCTCTTCATTGTATTAATTGTAATAAAAATTATTTTTTTGGCCTCTTTTTTGCTTTACCCCTTCCCGACCCAGTCTTCTCCCTCTGTCCTCCGGTCTTCTTCCCTGCTGGTCTTCTTCCGGTCCTCTTCCTGCTGCTTCTGTTGGCTCCTCTGCACCATCATCTCCCAGCATGGAGCTGAGGGTGCAGAGGAGTGGTTTCACAGCCAGGGCGGCACAGCATCTGTGTGATTGCTGTGCCCTGACTCTGTGTTAGGCCCCTATGTGCTGTGATCGCAACGATCACAGCACTTAGGAGCCAATCACTATTGAAACGATTGGCCAGAGACTACAACAAGGAAACACTTGCTCCCTTGTTATAGTCTTTGGGGTCAGAGTCATGGTTCACAGTATGGCAGATCATTGCCATACACTGCACAATCACCGTGACCCAACAGACTACAACAAAAGGACACTTGATCCCTTCTTGTAGTCTTTGTGGTCAGAGTCATACTGTTTAGGATAACGCTTTCCTGTCGTTCTCTTCTTCTTCTTCTTCTTCTTTTTCTTCTTTTTCTTCCATCTTGTTCTTCTTCCTCCTTTTTCCTTCTTCTTTCTTCTTCTGCAGTTCATTTCAATAAGCGGGCCCAGCTGATGCTGTGCGAACGGGAAAGTCGGCGGTGATGTCGGTTTTCTCACCCGCCAATTGAAATGAACAGCTGATGCTGTGCAAACGGGAAAGCTGGCGGTGATGTCGGTTTTCCCGCCCGCTAATTGAAATGAACAACTGACGCTGTGCGAACGGGAAAGCCGGTGGTGATGTCGGCTTTCCCGCCCGCTAATTGAAATGAACAGCTGATGCAGAGCGCACGGGAGAGCTGCCGGTGCTGTCGACTTTCCTGCCCGCTAATTGAAATGAAAAGCTGATGCTGTGCACACGGGAGAGCTGCCGGTGATGTCGGCTTTCCCGCCCACTAATTGAAGTGAACAGCTGATGCTGTGCGAACGGGATTAGCGGACGGGAAAGCCAACATCACCGCCGGCTTTCCCATTCACACAGCATCTAATGAAGTTCATATGAAAGTGTTTGCGTGCAGCACTGCGTATGGGTATGCAGAGCAAATGTAAAGCCTTCCTTACTATGTTACTATGTCACCTGCCTAGTTGTACCTGGTTGGACAAGAAATATGGCGGAGCCACCCGAAATTATTTTTTTTTATAAATACTTCTATAAATAGTAAAATTCTCTGTATTTTTTGGTTTCCAGCCAAGTAGAATGATACAGCTGGGGGGCTGGAATCCTCAGCGTGGAGAGCCCCAAATGTTCTGGGCCCCCAAACAGCCAATTGCAAACAACAGCCACCCACCCCATAAAATAGCACATTGATTTGAGGTGCTATTTTCTGGTGCTGTATCCCAACTTGCCCTTGTGCTGGTGGCACACAGGGGCTCTTCATACGCAACATGGTGTCAGCTAACAAGTTGAATGGAAAATTAGCTCTGATTGTTAGTGGACACCATGTCGTGTATAGAGAGCCCCAGTGTGCCAAAACATTTGAGCTCCCCTATAAGTAAACTCATTTTGGGACCTAGGCTCCCCAAGGAACTTAAGTAGATGCATAGTGAGCACTTTGAACCTCCAGGTGCTTCATGATTTGATCCATAAAAATGAAAAAGATTTTTTTTGTTTTTTTCACACTCAATGTTGCTTTTCCTTTATTTCAGATGTCCTCCTCTCAGCGATTTATCTGAGGACTCATTGAGTTATATCAATCAATGCTCTATGCCTTGTTTATGGACGATGAAATATGCAGATTACACCTACAAATATTAAAAAAAGGAGGCCAAGCAAAAACTTGTTGGCTTTTTTAAGCTGCACAATCCAGATGACACAGTTTGTGAAAATGTAGTGAAAAGAAAAATTCATGGTGTACGTAAGGTTTATACATTTTTAAATTTGCAGAGCAGCACCACAGTGGCTGCTTTGCCAAGCTCGTGGACGAGACAATGGCCAAGCTTGAAGAAACACAAAAGGTGCCACAAAGGTATCATGCTTGACATATTGGCGAAGGCTTCAGTGTGAAAACTCCAATTCCAGCAGATAACATTGAGCAAAATCTTGTATACACTACACACCGTACAGCACACCCCTGAGTAGGATAGAGCCTCCGCCACCATTGCACCTTGGCCCACCACAGTTTCCCATGTTTCAGAACTCTCATCACTTATGTTGAATGCCCAAGGCAACGATATTTAAATCCGGAAGGCTACTACCAAGAGTTGTAGTCGTATTCTAATTAGCATCTTTTCATCATTCTTCAGATATATTGTGTTGAATGTTTTTTGAGTATATTAATTATATTGATAAAATGTGTTTTCATTATAATAAAAAATGTTATTTTGATTCAAAATATTGGGATGTTTGCATAAATGACATAATGGGCGAGAGTGAGGAAACATGGTTTGTTAGTGGGGAATAATGTTTTAAGACAATAGGGTAGATTAAAGCACACGTTATTTCACATAACTCAAAGAATTTATGATTAAAGTTTAATAAACTCAAATTTAACAACATATACAAAATATGTACAGACTAAGTACATAATATACAATATGTACAGAAAATAAAAAAAAGGTTAAAATGTACAAAATATATACAGATTATCAACAAAATATACAATATCTACAACAAATTAACAAAATATAAGGAAAATATTGACAAAATAAAACTATTTACAGGCAAAAAAATAAAAGTATTTGCACTGGCCAAATGGCCTGTGAAAGTGCAACTATAAGGACACCATTTGGTGATGCAACGTAATTGGCGATGCAACGGAAGCTCCCCCAACAAGGCTGCTTCATCCTCACATTAGGGTTCTGTCAAATGGAATGTTCTTTATGTCTTGTACACTTTGTGGAGCGCCTCCCTAGTACATTTGCCATGTCTTGAAAATGTCCTGCTATTTACATGAGCTCGTCATTTTCCTGCTTTCTGTGTTTAGGCAGATTTTCATAGCCCAAACATCTTGACCATGAAACATTAGCGGTCGGTGTGCCAGTGTGGGGGGGCCCTCAGCGGGCCACCTCACATGCCAGCCTCTGGTTTTCCGCATGCAAGTAAACCAGCGATGGTAGGCCTGTTGAGTGAAGGCACAAGCGTTAGTTGTACTGAGGTGCAACCACATTTACATGTAAGAAACAACAGAAATTACTTACGGTACTGGAAGTCTGGCACAGGTCCCGGGCTTGGCGAAGGCAAGCAGCTGATGGCCCATCCATGTGACTCTGTTGGGCTGTCTGTTGAAATTAGAAGATAACAAGTGTTACAAGCGACCTTTATTTTTTACCCTGCACACACATGTCCACATGAACATAAAGTTTGGGTGAATTCAAACACCTTTCCTTACCATGGGGTGTGATTATTCTCAGACTGCCCAAAGCCTCCTATAACCCTCCCTGAGGTGAGCCAACAGAACTGATTCCGTGAGGGGACAGAGTGCCGTGAGGAGGGGGTGTACCTTCACCAAGGGGAGCCCATCCCATCTCAGAATGGCTAGGCGGTGTTGGTCCAGACATTGGTAACGATTAGATGGTCCGGCTGCCTTATCGTCCGGCTCTTGGTCAGGTACAGGCGGGGAGAGTGGTGGAGTGGTCTCTTTTTGTTCCACTGGTTCCAGTGGAGCTGACTGTTCCTCGACTGGGGTGGAGACGCAGCTTGTCTTCCAGCAGCTATAGGAAAAATAAAATAAAAATAAAAACATTTATCCATGTGTACACATGTGAAAGGGAACAGCAAATATTAATGGATAGATGTTTAAGGAATACATCCAATACTAACAGTGAAATAATAACTGTTTAATTAACAATTAATTACATCCCAAAAATATATACATATGCAGTAGAAGGCTCCACATAACAAAGACAACCCTGCTTACGCTTAATTCTATATATACAGACCATTTTTATTTGGTCAACCAACCCAAAGCAAGAAATGATATGCTCCAGATGTTCCTGCATTAAAATACTCAGCATTTTTAAATCTACCAATCTATAAATTACAGAACTTTGCTGCACTATCAAGGGGAAGGGGCCTAAACAAATTTCATACACAGGGGTCCACTATGGTCTGTGTCCGCCCCGGGTGTTCTCTATGTCTTGTTCAGTCAGTGTGCACAGCAACAACATGGATTTTGGTGGCCAATAAGGCTAAGGTCAGATTAGTGTTTTTTTTTCCACCCGGATCCGTTTTTGAGCATTAAAAATGCTCTAAACCGGATCCGGATCCGCGGCCCATAGGCTACAATACAAGAAACAGATTGCACATATGGCAATCCAGTTACCGCATTTCGGTTTCACTGCCTGCATGCAAAATCATGCAGGCAGTGTTTTTCAGAGCGGTTTGAAAAACGCAGCGGGGCTGCTATAATGGGCGCCTATAGGAGCCCATCCGGTAACCGGTTTGCTCATTATGTGCAATCCTCTTGCCGGATTCTTTGTTCATCCCTGCGGCTGCATGAATGAACAAAGAGTTAATGTTAATATAATATGTGGACACCATGTCTCCAGGGAGTGTCCACCCTCCCTAGAGACATGTTGGCCATATAGGGCAGCATATGAAGATTTAAATGGTTTTATTACAGTATCATCGCTAAATGTGTCTGAAGGCACATGCGATTACCGCATATGAATCTGGATGCGGTAATCACAATGTGCATTGTAAATGTGACCCTAGCCTAATACTGACCATTTCACTACAAAATCTAATGTCCCCCCCTCATACCATATTACTATAAGTAGTGAAAATGGTAAACAAAAAGAACAGACACAAAAAAAACCATGCTGATGTTTGTGTATGAAACACTCACCACGCCTCCATTGGATCCGTTCCGGGCTCTTGTACCGGAGGTCTGCAATCTTATGCCGAATCTGTCTCAAGCTGTGCTCCACACCCAGCCGTCGACGAAGTACCTCCTGCACCTGTTGTAAATAATGATGGTAAATATGTTTAACTAGAAATAGGCTCAATGCTATTGCATCAGGAGGGCAGTCTCTGTGCCTGAGTCCTCTTGTGCGCTCTCTCCTCTCTGTGCTGTCTCTTCCCCTGTGCGCTCTGTCTTACTTGTGCCTTTCTCTTCATTCTGTGTGCTCTCAGTCCCTGTGTGTGCTGTCTCTCCCTGTGTGCGCTGTCTCTCCCTATGACTCTGCCTCCCCCTGTGCTCCTGCCTCCTCTGTGCCTCCTACCTCCAGTGTGCCTGCCTTCCATCCCTGAGCCACCATATAATGCTCACCACTGAGTCACCATACAGTGCTCACCACTGAGCCACCAAACAGTGCCAACCACTGAGCCAGCTTTAAATCTCCCGCCAATACCGTGCCGCCTTGATGATTGGCTGCCACTGACCATGCGGCGACCAATCAGCGAGGCGCCTTGCACCTTAATGGGAAGTTTGAATCCTGCTCCGCTCATTGGCTGATATAAATCAAGTGGCAAGGGTGCTGATTGCTTGCCGCTGGTGGCGACAACCAATTAGCGCTTTGGACGCGTGGCTTAAATCAGGCCTCGCTGTTTGGCTGCCGTTGACCGTGCGGCAACCAATCAAAGAGGCACCTCGCGCCTTGGCGGGAGATTTGAATCACGCTCCACTCATTGGCAGAGCAAAGCGGGATTCAAATCTCCTGCCATCCCGCCTTGGTGCTTTCGCTGATTGGTCGCCGCATTCGCTGATTGGCTGGCGCTGACCGTGCGGCGACCAATCAGCAAAGCGTGATTTAAATCACACGCCAAAAGCATTGATTGGTCGCCGCCACTGCGCTCTCTGTGCGTGACCCCGGATTTGGCGAGCGATTTGAATCCCGGCCGCCATATAGAAATACCCGCAACTTGGGTGTTCCAATATGGCAGTTGGGGCACTACCACTCCGTGCCATCGGGAGATGAGCTCCAAGCTAACCGCTGATCTCCAGATGGTAGCAGTGGTGCCGCTTGTCACATTCTCCCGGAGCCTTTGTCGCTATCCCACAATGGCACCGCGGTGCATTGTGGGATATCGACATAAGCCCCGGAAGTCTGTTACAACCATTATTGGTGATTATATATTAGATGGTGCAACACACATGAACTGGTCACGTACAAAAACATAAGTGTGCTTAGGAAAACACAGATGAATGTAAAAACACATACCTGATGCAATACCGCCCGCTTGTGCTGCGTGGGATGGGCATAATGCTCCCCCCAATAATCCCCTCGGTCAAGGACTCTAATAAGGTTGTAAACTTCTGGCTTACCTCAGGGAGTTGAATGCCTTGGAGCAGCCATGTTCAATGCACAGTATAGTGAAGGGGGCAGGCCGACAAAGGCCGTAATTACGTCATTACACACGCTGGATTACGCCTAGGGCGCGACACTAACCCGATATTTTAAGAACGCAGTACCGATCTTTTCAGAAACCAGTTGCCGGATGATGAGCATTTTACAGCATTTCAATGTTTATAAACAATGTGATAGTACAGCTGTGTACATCTACTGATGAGGTTTGCTGCGTCGCATACAACTATAAAATATAATAAAGCTTTATTTATATAGCGCCAACATATTCCTCAGCGCTTTACAATGTAGGGTTAGAGTACAGAAAATACAGTAATTACAGTAGAGAACACATAAACTACAATAATTGGATACAAAACAATAGGCATAGAATCAATGTGAAAAAGATACAATAAATAAAGCAAGAAATGAAGGTGACCCTGCTCAAAAGAGCTTACAATCTACAATGAGATAGGGGTTGCACAAGGTGTCGGGGCTTATTGCACTGATGGTCCAGGCATCTTGAGGAAATGGGGCATAGGGCTAAGCTTACATGGATGGTCATCAGACAGTTTGTGTAGACCTTTATGGTTTGGTGGAGTTTGTAGAAGAGTAATGTCCAGAGGATAGTTCATTCACTGTCTACAGTACAATGGACTTCTATTAGGGAGTATGATAGGCCACCTTAAAAAGATGCGTTTTTAGGGATCGTCTGAAGCCATGCACGTTGTGGATAGTCCTGATTTCTTTGGGTAAAGCATTCCAGAGGTTTGGTGCAGCTCTGGAAAAGTCTTGGAGCCGGGAGTGGGAGGATCGGAGTAGTTCAGATGTTAGTCGAAGGTCATTTGAAGAACGTAGAGAGCGGGTGGGGTGATAGACAGAGATGAGGGAGGAGAGGTAGGGGGGTGCTGCTCTGTGAAGAGCTTTGTGGGTGAGAACAAGCAATTTGAATTTGATCCTGTAGTATACGGGCAGCCAGTGCAATGACTGGCACAGAGCAGAGGCATCTGAGTAACGATTGGCCAGATGGGTGATCCTGGCTGCTGCATTAAGGATGGACTGGGGAGGAGAAAGTCTGGTGAGGGGGAGGCTGCTTAATAGAGAGTTGCAATAGTCAAGGCGGGAATGGATTAGGGCCACGGTGAGGGTTTTTGTTGTTTCCAGGGTGAGAAAGGGGCGGACTCTAGAGATATTCTTCAGGTGTAAGCGACAGGAGCAGACGAGAGATTGCATGTGGGAGGAGAAGGAGAGATCGGTAACAAACATAACACCCAGACAGCGAGCCTGCTGTCTAGGCGTTATCGTGGTGCCGCATACTGAGAGAGAGATGTCCGATTTAGGGAGGTTAGTGGATGGGGGGAGCAGAAGAAGTTCAGTTTTGGAAAGGTTTAGTTTCAAATAGAGAGTGGACATGATATTGGAAACTGCAGCTAGACAGTCATTGGTGTTCTTTAATATCATTGACTAGATATCACAGACGGCGATGTAGAATGATCACTGAGCAACCATCGCTATGTTTCAGGTTTGGTTCAAAAGCATGCAACCTGCGATTAAGCGACTGATCGATGGTCTGATTGCACTCTGATACGCTACAATGTCGATTCACTGTCGTTTGTGCAATATAAAATCTGTGATGTAAAAGCTATATTGCAAGCTATATTGGCATATGTAACGTCCCCATTAGAGGGCGCAACTGTGCTTAGGAAGTGGCTGAAGTATCTCCAGGTCACACGCAGCAGCGTTCGAAAAGTGCCGCATCATCAGTACAGCGTCTGCGCTTAGTCTGGGAACACTGGTGTGTTGCTGGTTTTATTTATGGATATATGTTTATATATACACATATACATACATGGATGTGTACATGTACATGGATGTACATGGATGTGTCTGTATACATATGAGTCCCTTGGTTCCTAACAAATGAAAGGATGAGAAACAAAGGTTTTTAACAGTTTATTGTACACGCTAAGTAAAATACACAGTTTATTAAACACATCAGTGCAGAAATGAAAGCACTGTATAATTGTCAGTAGTAGCACACTATAAGTTCTAATGCTGCCAAGTAACAGCTCCAGTACCATTAAAATATTGGCAGTAGTTCTCTCGGCAGGTCTTCGCATCATGGGTGTTTCTGCCGTATCCTACTGGTTGAAGGCCTGCTATTGCAGGATCGTTTACACGCCATTCTCCGAGCTGCACTTCCCCATTGTTTAGGTCCTCAGAGTCCACGAAGCCAGGCGGACAGTACTCAATTGCATCGCGCCGACGAAGAATGTTGTGAAGCATGCAATAGATCAAAACAACTGAGTCGATTAATTTAAGCTTCTTATTAATAGGTGTGTGAAAAACTCTGAAGCGATTGACCATGATACCAAAGGCATTCTCTACAACCCGACGTGCTCTTGACAAATGGTAGTTGAGAATTCGTCTTTCCTGGGTAAGACTTTTTTGGGGGAATGGTTTAGTAAGATTGGGATGAAGCGGGAAGGCTTCATCGCTGACAAAAACAAAATTAAGGTTGCCTCTAGTCTCAGAGTTGGGAGGCAAGTGCAGGTCATCATTGTGCAATCGTTCTCCAAAAAGTGTGTGCTCTAAAACTTCACCATCAGAAACCCTGCCGTTCATGCCAACATCGACATTTATAAATTTGTAATTTGCGTTAACAAGGGCCATCAGGATGATGCTGAAATAGCCCTTATAGTTATAGAAATAGGATCTGCTGTTCGGTGGTTGAGTGATCTAGACATGCTTCCCGTCCAAAGCCCCACCACAGTTAGGGAACTGCCACTGCTGCTCAAAATCAGTGGCAATATTTTTCCATTCCTCCTCCGTGCTGGGAAACTGCATGTAGCTACGTAGACTGTGGAAAATCCCATCACATGTCTCCGGGATTAGAACACTAAGCAGGGGCCTTGAAATGGCAGCAGAAAAATGCAAGTCTTGAAATGAACGTCCGGTGGAATCGCAGCGTGACTGCCAATCTTTCATCTGCCGGAATGTCAGGACTCATCGCTGTATCCTTCCGTTGCATAAGTGGTGTAACTCCTTCCAGTAACACTTTGAAGGAATCCTCTGACATCCGCAGATAGTTGCTGAAATCATGAGGATTGTTCTCCTGAAGCTCTCATGTGAGTCAATTCGGACCTCTTCTGCAGCCACTGTCTGTTCCACATGTGACGCTTTAATTTTGAACGCCTCTCTTGCATCTGTGTCTGTTCTTGAAGCCAAGCTTCCTCAACCAGCAATGCAGCAACCACAACAGCACACTGCGCATTGTTCATGATGTGCAAACTGCAAACATAAAATGAAAAGATGAGAACATATTTAACAAAACAATAACACAATTATTAAACCAGTACAAGCGAAATGTAATGTAAAACTGTGTTCTATTACTTAAGTGAGCGTGCCATAAAACATGCTGTATGGGTGTGTGCACATGAGACCCCTCTAAAATGGCTTCCCATGCATAAGCATATGTAAAATCAGAGAAGACAAGTCTTCCCTCCCTCTCTCCAGAGCAATAATAGCAGATAATTCGTTGGTGTCCTAAAAATAAAGTAAAAATGGAAAAGCATTTGAGACCCCAAACAATACCTACCGTGCAGACGAACAGGTCTCTGAAGAACCATTGGAAAATAATTAAATAGATGTGGAGTCACAGCTGGAGCGTGCAACTATGATGCGATTCGCAGACCAAGATACAGTCAGGAACAAAGGATAGATGAATGGATGCGATGCCAAAACAGCGGGGAGAACACGGAGAGCTCTTTTGTGATCTTCGAACCAACACGCGGTCAGGAACAAAGAACAGAATTGATACTACATTGCCTTCTTTTAAAAGAAGGCCACCCGATCAGAACGCAGTAGCGACCACCAATCGGAGCTGGGGGGGCGCGGAAAAGGCAATGCATGCACACCTTTGTGACTAGTACAGAGGTGTGAATCGTTGGAATTGGCTACTGTGTGAAAGGGTCCCAACAACCGCCGACATCGTTGTATACATCGCTACAATTGCCGCATCATTGAGAAGATCTGACTGTTTGACATCTCACCAACGACTTCATAACGACGCACCAACAATCTTTATGGGATCATTAGCGTTGTCGGAATCGTTGTTGTGTGTGCCAGGACCTTAAGACATAGATGAGACAATGGAAACCAAGAAATAAAACCAGTGACCAATATGGCAGGAAATGATAAGCTGATAACAGAGAACAGTAGTAAAGAAAATGAAGAGGCTGAGCCAGCTCCCGGTTTTAGGAGTTATATGTCTGACAGTCCCTCACTTTGGTTCTGCTTGTCTCTCCTGCATTGATTGACATAAATGATGTCTCCGCAGTTGGTTCATCTCTTGCACCTGTACAGAAAAGAAGCAGGAGCTGCGCAGGCACCACAAACTGAGAGACACACTAAATGTCAGTCCTGTCAGTCCAGGCAGGAGGACGGAAATTGTGAGGTCAGAGGATGTGATGTGATCATGAGTAATGATGAGTGAGTATTGTAATATTGATAATCGCTATGCTGATAATGATTACTTTGTAATGATCGTGTATTCATTCCAAATAGCGAGTACAATGCAAGTCAATGGGCAATGCGAGTAATTTTCTGCTGGACCCTACAAAGAGGTCTGGGAGGGCTGTAAAAGGCAGAGATGGCTGAGAACATGCTCAAACTGCATGGGAACAGACATGATGTGCACTGTCTGCATACTGTTCTGCCATACAGCTGTGACAGAACCTATTGAAGATAAATATATATAAAAAAAGCCAGCTGCTGCTGCTCCTGGGGCCACTCAGTCTCCCGTGCTCCTGGTGAATGACTTCCAGGTCAGCTCAATCTCCCGCTTCATCACTTCTGGGGCTGCCAATTAAGCTACTTGCATATTTACTGCACTGTAAGGCAAACAGCCAATCAAAGATGCTCACACTCTGTGAGCACCTCTGTGTTTGGCTGTTGGGTCCGTCCCTGCATTACACAAGCACGTGTTAAACAGTCTGAACCGTGCTCTCACCAACGCTGTAACCGGGAGGGTCCACCTAATAACAGTCAAGTTTGTTGTGAACAGCTACGATACATTTCTGTCATGGCACACTGGGTGAACCTGGTGGAGGGTGGGGCAAATGCGCAAAGTGGAACATCGCACATCCTACCCACACCAAGAATAGTGGGCCCAACTTCTTTCAGGGTTTCTTCATATTCTAGTTCCTCACTCCCCTCCTTCTGCTCATCATCCTCAGAAAAATTACCCTCCCCATCAATGCCAAGCTGGGACCTGTGCAGCAGCACATAGGCAAAGTGGCAACACGCTCTAATGAAACTGATCTGTTTAGGTCAGAAACCACACACTGCAGCAGAGCTGTGGCAAGCTTTACAACAACCGACTGATCAGTTGCTCTCCCTGCTGCACCTTCCGGTCTTGTCATTTACGATAATGGGCGTAACCTAGTGGCAGCTTTAAAGGTCAGCAAGCTGGTACACGTGCCATGCATGGCTCACGTGCTGAACCTAGTTGTTCAGAAATTTCTAAAAACATATCCTGACTTGACGTACCTACTTGAAAAGGTGCGCCGTATCAGCAAACATTTCCGCCATTTCTCTACCTCTTTTGCTGTTCTTAGATCGCTGCAAAAGCGCTTGAATTTGCCAATTCACCAACTCATTTGCAACCTGCTCACACAGTGGAACTCTCCCTATCATATATTGGAGAGGTTTAGGGAGCAGCAGAGGGCAGTAGCTGAAGATTGAAAGTCAGCAACCACACATAACAACTGTCGAGTGGGTGTGGATCGCTGACATTTGTGAGGTTCTCAAGAACTTTGAGTACTGCATCAACCTCATGAGCGGTAACCAGGGTGTTATCAGCATAACCGTCCCGCTGCTGTGTCTCTTGAAACAATCACTGCATAATCTCAAAGATAAAGCTTTGAATGGCCAGCATGTTGGCATGGAGACAAATTTAAGAATGGGTGATGCTACCCAGCCCAGCCAATATTATGAGGCAATATTGGGTCATGCAGAGGAAGATGAAGAGGATAAGGAGGATGAGGAGGAAGAGAACTTGTTTTACTGTGCTACCGAGGGGCCTCCTAATGCTACAGAATTAACCTAAGCTTCATGTCTGTCCAGGCTGGAAGAAGAAACCCAGTACCCTATGACTACAAAGTTTATATACTCCTCTATATTCACTAACAGATTACTGAGACACAGCAATCTGAATCTCCCTTTATGATCTAGCAACCAAATGGTCAAAAAAAACCTATTGACTACCTAGACCAGCATTTACACCATCACATCAGCCTCTTGAGTGATAAAGGTATCTATGAGAAATTAATTCCTTGGCTATTATACTTTCTCTATACACTGCCCCCTTAATTATATCCTATATCATTATTACATTCAGGTTTTCTCTCTTTTTTCTTCCTAGTCTGTCGCTTCATCACTAATTCTTCTTCTTTTTTCTATGCATGTCCTTTCCCCATCTCGGTTTTTCTCCATTTTCCTACCCCCGTTTCCTCTCACCTACAACAGCACTCTTGCACCTTACCACTTCCTTACGGTTGCACACACATATTTTACATAGGTATGTGGTATATATATACAATTTTTCACCTAATAGAATGACACCCCTGGGATTTTTTACTATTGGTAATACTGTGTGTTTTTTACATGTCAAAAATTGTGACTTCTTTATGTTGTGATGTTTGATTCAGCTCAGATCCCTGAGGAAGGCTCATGTTAAGCCGAAACGTGGGACCAATTTTTCTTTATACAATAAAAAGAGCAACACAAAGAAAAACATCTCAGTTTATCTAATTTCTAATTGAGTGTGCCGAGGCTAACTAGATCTCATTTTGTCCAGGCTGGATGGGCTGGAGAGAGGGAGGAGGGTATTGGTCCTACTTTTGGGCACACCGAAGATTTGCCTTTTGCCAGTTAGGCCATATGGCAGAGTTCATGTGTAACTGTCTGTGGAAAGACCCTCACGTAATACACATTTTATCCAACAACCTATACTGGTTGGCCACCTTTCTCAGTCCACGGTGCAACAAGAAATTTCCTTCTCTCCTTTTGGAGTCACCTAACAGTTTTTCAATGGAATCCTTCTAGAGGGTCATTGCAGATAAGTTGCTGAAAACATCACTGTCAGACAATGCTGGTGGCAGAGGTACCAGCTCTTTTCAACACCAAAGTATAATGGGGAGAGACACAAACACCAGGTCCAACAGTGGTGGGATGAAACTGTACAGAAATTAGGCAATTTTTCAATAAACCAGCTCAACAACAAGGGCTATCAGAAAATTCAGACAGACTAAGGCTAGGGTCACACTTGCCCAATTCTAAGTTCCCTGCATGGTTTGCAGAGAACGTAGAATTTTTTTCTCCCTCCGCAGCCTTCACGCAGGCTGCAGAGCGGAGAACGCAGCCTCTAGCAACCCGCTGGCTGTGTATCATGGATACCAGCTACACAGCGGGCTGCGGGGAGTGCGATTTTCACCACGCACTGGGAAACTCAGCCCACTGTGTGGCTGGTATCCATGATACACAGCGGGTTCCCTGTGTAAGGGAACTTAGAATTGGGCAAGTGTGACCGTAGCCTTATACTGATAAAACTCAACAAGGACTGGATATCTCAACAGTTTGTAATCCCTACAGAAGACAGCAAGCCAACCTAAATTCATCTAACATGCTGATTCGTCATTCTACTGCTGTGAACGTCAACCCGGTGTTCACATAAAAAAAGTTTCCTTCCTTGGTCAACCATGACCCAGCCCATAGGGCAAATTTTTACAAACCCTAGGCACATTGTGTAGTGGACAAAGTAAGGCAGTACTCCTACTTCAGTCTAGCTACATTTTGTGATTGGAGACCCTTGGGATGGAGTCTTCCTGCGCCAATCTTCACTCAGCCCATAGGGCTAATTTTTGTAAATCCTATGAACATTCTGCAGTGGACAAATCTGGAATATACAGTGCTCATAACTAAGTAATATTTGTCATTGGAGGCCCTTGTCACAACTTGTGCCACATTTTGACTGAGATAAGGGATACATATTCAATAGAAATTTCCACTGACTGCTGATTACTGACTGCGGGCCCTCTGAAAACGTGAATTTAGGACCACAACTACTACAGTAATCCATCAGAGATAATGTTTGTCAAGGGAGTCCCTTGTCATGGTATCTTGCTGCACCTATGACACAGCCCGCAGGAGTCATTTTTGTATATAAGATGCACATTATGCAGTGGACTAAGTAGTACAGTATCAAGAATTCTCTTCCTGTATAATCTGTGGAATATTGTTACTGACAATCTCTGAGCCATTTGGAGATGCTTCTCCAACCCTCCCTTGAGGGGGGCACCATATATCCTTTGTCCATTGAATTGCACATGAGAAATATTTGAGCTTGACATCCAGTTGACTAGTGCAGCTTTATTTTTCTGATTCAAAGAGTTCAGTCAAACCTGAGGATCTCAGGCCGCACTCTGCCCTTTAATGAGTAAAATAATAGTTTGGGGGATATTGAATATGAATAAGTGAGGGCACTCTGAAATGTACACATGAGGGACATCCAAAATTTATACAGAAGGGCACTTCCAAATGTATGTTTCTGGGCCACATGAGGCATCTCACTAAATTCAGGTTTCTTGCCTACTGCAGTCCCTTTGAACATTGGAATGTAAGGCCTCTGAATCACATGGTGGTGGAGGTGGAGGAGGGTTTTGCCCAAAACCACAATAGGCACATTGTAAACTGCTGTGGAATATGTATTACACTATCTAAGTCTCAATGGGGAGGAACCACCCAAATGTTGAAGTAAGAGTGGTCCCTCCAAAGCATATATTACAGGGCCATCTCTGTGCCCTCAACAATCTCAAGTTTCCTGCCTACTGCAGGCCCTCTGAACATTTGAATTTAGGGCCGCAAAATGTCATGGAAGTGGAGGAGAAGGAGGAGGGTTTTGCCCAACATTACAATGGGCACATTATAAACTGCTATGGCATATGTATTTCACTATCTGTGTCTCAATGACTGCCCAAATGTCGAAGTAAGAGTGGTCCATTCAAAGCGTATGTTACTGGACCACCTGAGGCTTCTGAGGTCAAAGATCAACATACTTACTGGTATGTTGTAGCTGGCCTTGTAATGTGCTGAGGAATAGCTAACTAAAAATTATGTATGACAAAATATATGAGTCAGGGCCCTCCCAATTATAAAAGGCGAAGAAAAGCTACACCAATACATGTGAACAAAGTCTAAAAGCAAAATTTTTTTTCTATCTCTATGGTTTATTTAGCCTTGTATGCAAGTGATTACACATGAAAAACTGTTTGTGAACCTTTTTGGCCTGTTAAATGCGATTTAGGTTAGGTTTGGTAGTTGTTTTTGTATATCTGTAACAGTGGCAAAATCCTGCGACAAAGCTATTCCCACAAACCATATGTGAGTCAGAAATGCATGCAGGCATATTCTCCATGCTCTTCCCATTCTGTTTCATCAGTTTCCCACCCATTTCAGCCTTTTCATCAAGCCCCAGACCCCTTTTTTAGTGTCCAACAGAAAATAAATGACTCGCGTTTCCCTTTGATTTACATTGTACACTTATTTGGAACAAATATGCGATTATTAGAAAGTACTCGTAATGAGTATAGTGATTACAAATATTACGATACTCGCTCATCACTAGTAGTGATAGGTTAGGAGGTAAAATTGACCTGACCCCTTTAAAGGGGTTTAAGTAAAATATCCCCTTCAGCGTACAAGTATATTGTCCAAGCAAAATGTATACATTTTTAATTTTTAAAACTTATTACAATAAATGCTTAATTCAAAGTTACTAAAAGCGAAAACATTAAGTAACTTTTAGAACATAACATTTTTAGTTATCTATTTAATGTCCTGCCTCATAAAGCAATTGATCCACATCATTCTGATTATGAAGACAAGCAATCTTTGGGATGTGTAAAAAGATAGAAATCAAGCAGTCGAGTTTTCCTTTAAATAAATTATTTGTATAATGGTGGTGTTTTCTTGCATTAATTTTACAGTTGGGAAACTTTGATAAATTGTTTTCCCCACAATCTACTTGAGGCAATGAAAGAGGGCTGGATAAGGACATTCTTCATTTCATTTTTACGAGTGAATGTGACAGAACACAGAAGTTAAATATTGCTAACTCAAAGGGAAATACAGCCAACGTCTTGATTGTGACAAATCTGCACATTAAATTTGAATATTGCAGAAAAAGATATACAGTCATTGCCTATCATGATTCTAATGTCACTTTCAATTGTACAACCTCCCTCTGTTATTACAAGAGGATAGCCTCAAGAGGTCTGTCTGTCATCTTGTCCTTCCCACCCCTGAATCACAGAACTGATTTATAAATTCATTACTATGTCTGATGCTTGCAATTGCCTTGTAATAGCATTTTATAAGATCACTCCCTTTAAGCAAATGAATAACTCTATGCCTTCCTCCAGGCCTTCCGTATAAGAGAGTTAGAAATATCATTTAGCATATGGTACAATTAATTACATTTTAATTATAATTATTATATACCCACTTATTTAACTTGTATTATTTTAATTAAAGCTGAAAATAAATCATGTGCAAGATTTTATATGTATGCAGTTCTATGCTATGTCAGTTAATGAAACCAGTTAGTCAGTTCTAACTGGGAATACAGGTTTTCAATCTTTCATTTTTTCTGCTAAATTTACTTCTATGCTTAGTAACTACAATTTAGTGAAATTACTCAAGTTGGGTTTAATTTTAATTGAATTCTACAAAAATTTGCATTACACACAATGCAGATTTTTTGTAATTCACTGTCTGACTTCAGAAAAATGGCTATTGGATATCATTTTCATGAACTGTAAAAGTAAAAGGTTAAAAAAAGAAACAAACTAATACCTCAGAACTTCCATCTCAAGCAACATCCACTGCTCACTACTAGCTAAAACGTAGACATGATTACACTAGAGTGGGTACTTCGGGTCTCGACTTGCGCCCTAAGGTTTCTGCACATGTGCATTGTAAAGTCGCAGCAACGTTGTGACACTGCACTATAGAAGGGGTCTTTCGCTTGCACTAGGCTTGGGATATCTTATGTTGAGTCCCAGTAAGAAGTCAGGGCTAAGCGTGAAGACACCAAAAAAAGTAAGCACTTAATTGTAATGGGTGCTTCCTGGGAATAATAATATGAACCGAGAAAAAGGAAGCAAGTCACCCAACTAATAAAAAATATGATTTATTAGATTATTAAAATGATGTTTATTTGTAATCTAGTTATCATGAAGATGCCTGGGATTTCAGAGTTTAGATAAGAGTTGCTAAGGACTGTGTTGAAGATAGGGGACAGTGAGTAGCAGAGATGAACTGTAAGGTGAGTTTTAGCTGTATGTTTTTCTGCATATTACAATATATACAATTCAAAAAAGCAATATAAGAAATGTTACATTTGCAGAAAATACAGTGCCTGTGAATACGTAATGGTTCCTTGTGTGGGCTGGGATAGCCCTGACCACAGACTAAACTATGGAAACTCGGACCTATTCGGCTTGATCGGCCATTAAGCTCTTCACATTCCTCATAACCTTTGTTTGGTGGAGATACCTTTAGGTACAAGACTTTCTGTTTTTCTTTAACCCCACAGGGTATGGTGCAGCTCCATTCAGTATTACTCACAGACAGTCCACAAGAGCATTTCAAAAGCATTTTGTTTATTTGATGGTAACTTTATAAGCACATGTTTTCGCAAAGCATTTTGTTACCTCTTTCCACAATAGCATAGATTAACTCTTCAGTGTGGGTGTTAAGCATTTTCTTGTACTTAATCACAAAGACAGCCTTTTGTAATTAGTCATAGTCCAGGTGTAAGTTTTGACTGTACACCTCTAGCAACACATTGCTACTTTTCAGATGATTGTTAAGCTGATACCTTTGTGCCAGTGTCCCTCAGCCAGGCATCCCTTTACTGTTTAAAGTCCCTGTTCAATATTATTATTATTATTATTATTATTATTATATTAATAGGTATTTATATAGCGCTATTAGGATACATGGCGCTTTACAATTTAGGGGGTAGACAAAGACAGGTGGTCGAAGACGACCACAAACGACGACAAACGATAATATAATAATATTGGCGAACATTGTACTGTTCACATGCTTGCCTATAGGACTCCCCTTGTCTGTCACCTCTTGAGGGTTAAGCCCCTGTCTCACATAGCGAGATCCTAGCGAGATCACTGTTACGTCACAAGTTTTGTGATACAACAGCGACCTTGCCAGAGATCTCACTATGTTTGAAATGTAGCAGCGACCGGGTCCCCGCTCTGACATCGTGGACCATTTTTGGATTGCTGTTTCCTGCTGGGCAGCATGCATCGGTGTGTTTGACGCCTTAACAACAACCTCGTTGGCGACTCAGAACTCAGCCACGGAGGTCTGAGTTGTCAGACTAGCTGCTGTGTGACAGTGTCCCAACAACTGTCGAGGTCATTCTAGGAATGAGAGGGACACCCCTATTGCACGCCACATCAAGGAGGTACATGGTGGGGACTTGAATTGTTTCAATTTTCGGATTGTGGAAGTGGTAAACAAACCATCTAGGGGTGGTGACTGGGAAAAAAATGATCCTCAAAAAAGAGACTAGGTGGATCTACCGTATGGAGTCGTCAGGGACTGGTGGTCTGAATGAACAACTTACATTCACGCCCTTCCTTTAGTATTGTACTCTCTCTTCAACTGAGACACCTTGGTAGCCAATTTCTCTCTGTATCAGATTTTACAGGTTCTGGATATCTAACTAAGACCCCCATATGTCTATTAATACGTGAATGGATCTGGGACTCATAATTATCAAGTAGTCAGTATTACATGGCTATTATATCTTCATAATGATGGTGACGGTATGAATGTAGGGTGAGGTATGGTATATTCACTATATCACTAAATGCCGTCCTAAGAAACCTCTTCTCATATTTAAGATCTCCCTTGATATCCCCAAGGGGTATAGGTGTCACCAAAGTGCAAAGTCTAGCAATACCTATGAGGTGCTGGAGGGGAATTCTGCCCGCTTTTTCTGGCTCTCTTAGATGTGTTACCCTTCTTGCCACCAGATGATGAGATGAGGATTTCCCCGCCTAGTTTTGGCCATATCTGTGGTTGCAGTATGCCGTGGAACTGTTGTTCATTGCATACATCTATTACAGTAAAAAGTGACCACACCGGAACCTTTGTTAGAGTATTTCGGTTCCCGGGGGAACATTATAGTAGGTGCACATCTCCTCCAGTGGGACGTTTTATCCTAATGGACCGGGAGGTCATGTGATCGCTTATTGCGACCACTTCCGGTATTTGGAACGCAAACCGGAAGTAAAACGCCGCGATTTGGAACGCAAGCCAACGCCGTCCCTTTCTCTGACACACTGCACCAGAGTGTTTATAAAGGAGGAATGGACAGAGGTAATGGCTGCCATCCATTGAGAAACACAGAGGGGTGGAGAAGGGGATCTATCAGGACCCCACCCTGGGCGACCAGAGGCTGTATTGGAGCCCTCATGGAAAAGGCATTTCGCTCCTGAGGAACCCACCGGGACAACATTTGGCTGGGGGAAACACGTCGAGTGAGCTATCCTCTGCAGGATGAGATGAGTATAACCATTACCTACATGGTCTAAAGAGTTAACCATTTCCCTGCCTGATAATTGGTCCCTCCTGGTACGATTCACGACATTGGGGTTAAGGTGGGACTACTGAGCACGGTTGAGTCTGGCACTATCCATATAGGTTTTTTTTTTTTTTAGTGTAAGGTGTGTGCACTCTTGGGATGGGGCTGCTGGACCTGTAAAGCAGATCTGTATGTGATCAGAGGAGTGTGTAGCTGAGATACCTTCTATAGTGACACCATCCATCACTGCTATTAACCCTAGCTTCCATTCCGTGAGGTGTATTTGTAGAGAAGCACCACCACATCATTACTGACCCCATAGGTGGTATATCAATTTTTCTACCACCGAGTCTAAGGGGATTGACCCGGACTCCCAGGGCTGTTAACAGTAAGACAGGACACCCGGGTATAACATAAGAGGGGAGGTTCTGCACAGATACTTCCTTACCCCAATTAGATTTAGGACCAGAAGGGTGAGCCGTTGTGGAACGGGGACACCAACCAGGGGTTTTTCATTAGGTGTTGAAAACTCTGTTGTCAGGCAGGGAGAGAACCAGGGATAGAATAGGGTACCTCCCCCTCTCCCCGTCTTTAGAGAAGAGCATCATACCGTTTGATATTAAGGGTACATCTCCCTATCTTAAACTAACAAGTAAAAGTTAAATTTTAATAAGTATAACCTTTAGATTACTGCATATAGCTATGGTCCATCTTGTACTAACTGGGTGATAACTACAATAGGTACAGGAGTTGCAGTTGCACATAGTCACTGTAACAGGTGATAGCGTACATAACATAGTCACTGTCAAAGATGATGGCATATATAACATAGTCACTGTCACAGGTGATGGCGTATATAACATAGTCACTGTCACAGATGATGGCATATATAACATAGTCACTGTCACAGATGATAGGGGTATATAACATAGTCACTGTCTCAGGTGATGGCGTATATAACATAGTCACTGTCACAGGTGATGGGTATAACATAGTCGCTGTCACAGGTGATGGGGCATATAACATAGTCGCTCTCACAGATGATGGCGTATATAATATAGTCAAGGTCACAGAAGATGGCGTATATAACATAGTCACTGACACAGACGATGGCGTATATAACATAGTCAATGTCACAGATGATGGGAAATATTACATGCTCACTGTCACATATGATGGTTTAAATAACATAGTCACTGTCACAGATGATGAGGTATACATACTCACAGTCACTAGTCAGCAGATGATTGGCCGTATATATAACATAGTCACTGTCACATGATGGAATGGGGTGAGGTATATAACATAGTCACTGTCACAGATGATGGCATATATAACTATAGTCACGTGTCACAAGATGATGGGAGTATATAACATAGTCACTGTCATAGGTGATGGCGTATATAACATAGTCACTGTCACAGATGATGGATATATAACATAGTCACTGTCACAGGTGTTGGCGTATATAACATAGTCATTGTCACAGATGATGGAGTATATAACATAGTCACTGTCACAGGTGATGGCGTATATAGCATAGTCACTGTCACAGATGATGGAGTATATAACATATCATGTCCAGTGATGGCGTATATAACTAGTCACTATCACAGATGATGCGTAATAACATATCACTGTCACCGATGATGCGTATATAACATAGTCACTGTCACAGATGATGGAGTATATAACATAGTCACTGTCACAGCTGATGGCGTATATAACATAGTCACTGTCAATGATAATGGGGTGTATAACATAGTCACTGTCACTGGTGATAGCGTGTATAACATAGTCACTGTCACAGGTGATTGGCGTATATAACATAGTCACTGTCACAGGTGATGGCGTATATAACATAGTCACTGTCACAGATGATGGGGTATATAACATAGTCACTGTCACAGGTGATGGCGTATATAACATAGTCACTGTCACAGGATGGGTATATACATGCACTGTCAGGAGTATATAACATAGTCACTGTCACAGATGATGGCAAATTTAACATACTCACTGTCACATATGATAACGTAAATAACATAGTCACTGTCACAGATGATGGGGTATATAACATAGTCACTGTCACAGGTGATGGCGTATCTAATATATAATTCCCCTAACGCACTTCCTTAAGTTTCGGCGTTGTCTCCGTCGTTGTGGCAGTGGGCGCGCAGTGCCCACGCGACCTGTGAAGCATTGCCCGTGCAGCGGGCATTGCGAGCCGTTGCAGCGTCGCGAGCAATGCCCGCGCAGCAGCCATTGCGAGTCTCCCGCCCCGGCGAGCAATGCCGAGAAGCGGCCATTGCGAGTCCCAATGCCGGCGAAGCGGCCATTGCCCACGTAAACCCCGCCGACCCTGCCAGAACGCCAGCTCCGGCGGTGGCTACAAGCGCAGCAGCCATTGTGAGTCTCCAGCCCCGGCGAGCAATGCCGTGAAGCGGACATTGCGAGTCCAATGCCCGTGAAGCCGGCATTGCCCACGTAAACACTGCCGAGCTCCGGCGTTGGCTACAAGCGGCAGATAGCCCCCGCCAGAGCGCGAGCTCCGGCACTGGCTACAAGCGGCAGATAGCTCCACGTACACCCCGCCGACCATGCCAGAGATATCTCGCTCCAGTGACCTGAGCCAGCGGGAGCTCCGGTAGCTGCAGCGAGAGCGAGCTTCCTACAAGCTTCGCCCAGCTACAGTTTTCTGGCCATGGAGCTCTGCGCTCACCCCGCTGAGCTCCGAGCCGTACATATTCGGCGCTCAGCTCAAAAGCCCCGTACCGCTATGGGCACTGTCATTGGTCGCTGCCAGTAGCGCCGACCAATGAGAATACAGCGGGGCGGAGCTACAGACTTCGTCGCTCCGACTGACGGAGGCCGAGCGCCGTGGCCGAAAACAGAAATAAATGCCTGGCCATGCACAGCTCTAAACACCGCTATGTATCTCAATGGGCAGTGAGGCGCTATGCTCATTGGTCGGCGCCAGCACACAGCAACAATGAGCTTCGCGCCTCACTTACAGCGGTAAATTTGAAACTCAAAGTCCTCCATGTATGTCAATGGGAAGTGAGGCGCTATGCTCATTGGTCGGCGCCAGCACACAGCGACCAATAAGCTTCGCGCCTCACTTACAGCGGTAAATTTGAAACTCAAAGTCCTCCATGTATCTCAATGGGAAGTGTGGCGCTATGCTCATTGGTCGGCGCCAGCACACAGCGACCAATGAGCTTCGCGCCTCACTTACAGCGGTAAATTTGAAACTCAAAGTCCTCCATGTATCTCAATGGGAAGTGAGGCGCTTCTCTCATTGGTCGCAGCATTGCCCAATCCAAACAGTGCCTCGCGAAAGCCGCCATTTTATGAATTCAAATTTGCGCCATTTTAGACCGCGAATTTTGAATTTTTACCTCACACATCATTCCTACTTTAGACTCTAAAACCCTTACAACATCATAGTTCAATTTTCGAAAAATGATATCAACCATACAAATATATGTCGTTGATGGAAAGATATCATGGAATAATTGGATTATTATTTAAAACTCTTAAAAAAATTATATACAGATTCTAGACTCCAATTCTTTAGAAGCGAGCTCACAGCTAGTATAACATAGTCACTGTCACAGGTGATGGAGTATATAACATAGTCTCTGTCACAGATGATGGTGTATATAACATAGTCACTGTCACAGGTGATAGGGGTATATAACATACTCACTGATCAAACATATGATGGCGTAAATATAACATAGTCACTAGTCACACATGATTGGGGTAAAAATACACCACAGTCACATGTCACAGGTGATGGCGTATATAACATAGTCACTGTCACAGATGATAGGGTATATAACATACTTACTGTCATAGATGAAGGTGTATATAACATAGTCACTATCACAGGTGATGTGGTGTATAACATAATCACTGTCACAGATGATGGCGTATATAACATAGTCACTGTCACAGATGATGGAGTATATAACATAGTCACTGTCACAGATGATAGGGTATATAACATACTTACTGTCATAGATGAAGGTCTATATAACATAGTCACTGTCACTGATGATGGCGTATATAACATAATTAATGTCACAGATGATGGCGTATATAACATATTCGCCGACACAGATGATGGGGTATATAACATAGTCACTGTCACCGATGATGGGGTATATAACCTAGTCACTGTCACAGGTGATGGCGTATATAACATAGTCTCTGTTACTATTGATGGGGTATATAACATAGTCACTGTCACTGATGATGGTGTAAATAACATATTCACTGTCACTGGTGATGGCGTATATAACATAGTCTTTGTTCCAGATGATGGGGTATATAACATGGTCACCATCCCAAGTAATGGCGTATATAACATAGTCACTCTCACAGATGATGGGGTATATATCATAGTCACTGTCACAGATGATGGCGTATGTAACATAGTCACTGTCACACATTATGGCGTATATAACGTAGTCACTGTATAGATAACGGCGTATACAACATAGTCCATGACTGTGAGGACTCCCATCTCTATTAATGGGCAGAATAAGAGAGAAAGTTATGTGACATCATCGCTTTCCATAAAATAACGTAAAAATAAAATAGGGGGGGGACAAGAGGCGCAATAGTGCCCTATCACTAGTGACACTTGTATACAATGGTGGTGCTGTGAAGCTGCTCACCTGGTCCAGTTGTGATCCCCACAGCTGGTTTGAAGGCGTTTTTGGAAACGATGTTCCAGCTGCTGCAGGACCTCCACCGACCACTGGATAGTGGTATGAATCAAAGAAATGATGGGAGTGCTGGTGTCTCACGGTCCGCGCTGCTTCAGGGTTAAATAAACTCACCAAGGAGCCAATTAGATTTCCATCCTTTTATTCCTCCTTTCTCCTACGCGTTTCAGCGCCACACCCGGCGCCTTCCTCATCGCTTACCAGTTATGACAGAGAACCCAGTGATGTCATTATGATGTCATAATTGGATGTAAAGAATAAGAACATTCTGTCTGCTGTCAGTGGCTCATTCTTAACAGATCTTTGTAATGAGAGGATCTGCTGAGAAATCCTGCTGTGGTTCAGCGATTAACTGCAATATACTTATCGATTTGCAAAATATTTTTGAATTTTTTTAACATCCTTGATATTTTCTACATCATTTATTGTGTTCTACTACTTATAGAACTGACAAAGACAATTGCCGAAATGTGCATAGATATGGGACATTTCTACTGACTTTGAAGGTAATTGTTTACACTACCATGGCTGTGAATACATGTGCGAATATATATGAGAGATTTCCCTATCCCTCGTTACTCGGGGAGTAGTACGGTACTCGCTCTACTCGTTACTCGGCGAGTTTCCTAGTGATTACTCGCAGAGTAACGAGTCCAATGTAAATCAATCGAAAATGCAATTCCTCTGCTGGTGGACCCTATAAAGAGGTCTGGCAGCAGAGGAAAAACCTGCAATTCCCCATTTCATTGTTTAAAAGCCAGCAGGTGGGGAGGCTGCGGGGGGAGCGGAGGATCCTGGTGTCAGGCAGGGAGCTGGCCGCGGTCATGCATTAAGTGAAAACCGGATTCTCCCGGAATATACCGGTCCTGTGCGCTCTATGGTCCCAGATTGCACCAGATTGGGGCAATCCGGTTTTCAATCCGGTTTTCAATCCGGTTTTCAATCCGGTTTTCTATTTTTGACCTTCCCGCCTGGATTTTCAAATGAACAGCAGGTTCTCTAACTGAGATGTAGCAGAGCTAAAGAAGAACCCTGGATTGGACTACGTCGGATGGAAGAGGATTTTTTTGAAATAAAGATGGAGTCCCTAAGTGTGTTTCTGTTTTTTTTTTCAAATAAAAATATTTTTTCTCTGTGTTGTGTTTTTATTTAAACAATTTAATAGAAATTCATGGCGGTCATGTCTAATATTGGTGTGACCCCATGAATTTCGGGCTTAGGACCAGCTGATAAGAAAAAGCTGGCCTTAACCCCTTTATTACCCAGTGAGCCACCGCACCAGGGCCCTGGAAGAGTTTGGTTCAGCGCAAGAACATGGCGCTTCAATGAACGCGCCATTTTCTGGGGTGGCTGCGGGCTGCCATTCGCAGTGGGGGGTGCCCAGAAAGCTTGGGCCTCCCTGCGCTGCGGATTCCAGCCCCCAGCTGCCTAGCTGGACCTGGCTGGACATAGAAATTGCGCGGATCCGCACGCATTTTTTTTTTTATTATTTCATTAAATCCACTTTAACACTTAATGCACTCCCCGGCTGCCTGATAGCAGGATCCTCCACTCCCCCGCAGCCTCCCCACCTGATCCTAATTTAGGATAGGGTGGGGAGGCTGTGGGACAGCGGAAGATCCAGCTGTCAGGCCTCAGGGAAGCTGTCAGCGGCTGTCAGCATTGTTTAAAAGCTGGCGGCTTTTTACCGCTGGCTTTTAAACAATGAAATGGGGAATTGCAGGTTTTTCCTCTGCTGCCAGACCTCTTTATAGGGTCCAGCAGCAGAGGAATTACTCGCAATACTCGCTTCCCCATTGACTTACATTGGATTTGCTAAACTCGTAACGAGTACCGAGTATCGGGACCTACACGTTACAAGTCTAGCGAGTCCAAATATTTTAGTAATCGCTCATCTATCATCATGATAGAGTATATAACATAGTCACTGTCACAGATGATGGGGTATTTAACATAGTCACTGTCATAGATGGTAGGGCGCATATAACATAGTCCATGACTGTGAGGACTCCCAGCACTATTAATGGGCAGAATAGGAGAGAAAGTAATGTGACATCACCGCTTACCAGTTATGGCAGAGAACCCAGTGATGTCATTATGATGTCATAATTGAATGTGAAGAATAAGAACATTCTGGCTGCTGTCAGTGGCTCATTCTTAACAGATCTTTGAACTGAGGGGACCTACTGCGAAATCCTGCTGTGGATCAGCGATTAACTGCAATATACTGTACTTATCGATTTTACATCTTTGATATTTTCTACATCATTTATTGTGTTCTACTATTCATAGAACTGAAAATTGCCAAAAAGTGCATAGATACGGGACATTTCTACTGACTTTGGTGGTAATTGTTTCCTCTACCATGGCTGGGAATACATGTGTGGATATATATGAGAGATTTCCCTATCCTTCACCAGGGATTTATGTATTTGCACCCAGTTTATCTTTAGTTTCATATATATCTAGGCCTCTATTACTATTGCAAGGTATTAGAGTGCACCCGTATCTACTCTATAATTGCCGTAGGCATTTTCGTGTCGGACCCCGAAAACGCCGTGGCTTTGTCACTCTGTGACGTCCACAGAGGCCAATGCGAGTCGTTTGCTTGCGCGAGCAATGGCCGCGAGGCCATTGCGAGTCGCTGGCTGAGTGCGAGCAATGGCCGCGAAGCGGCCATTGCGAGTCGCTGGCCGAAAATAGAACCAGAGGCTCGGCCACAAAGCTAGCGATTTACCGCTCAGGCAGCGACTCGCAATGCGAGCAATGGCCACGAAGCGGCCATTGCGAGTCGCTGGCCGAAAATAGAACCAGAGGCTCGGCCACAAAGCTAGCGATTTACCGCTCAGCCAGCGACTCGCAATGGCCGTGAATCGCGCGAGCAAAAGTCTACACACACCCCCCAAAAAGTATTCACACCCCCCCAAAAAGTCCTCACACACCCCCAAAAAGTATTCAACACCCCCAAAAAGTCCTCAACCCCCCCAAAAAGTATTCACACCCCCCCAAAAGTATTCACACCCCCTAAAAAGTCCTCACACCCCCAAAAAAGTCCTCACAACCCCCAAAAAAGTCCTCACACCACCCCCCCAAAAAGTATTCACCCCCCCAAAAAAAGTATTCACACCCCCCCAAAAAAGTATTCACACCCCCCAAAAAGTATTCACACACTCCCAAAAAGTATTCACACCCACCCAAAAAGTATTCACACCACCCCCAAAAAGTCCTCACACACCCCAAAAAGTATTCACACACCCCCAAAAAGTCCTCACACCACCCCAAAAAGTATTCACACACCCCAAAAAGTCCTCACACCCCCCCAAAAGTATTCACACCCCCCCAAAAAGTATTCACACACCCCCAAAAAGTATTCACCCCCCCAAAAAGTATTCACCCCCCCAAAAAGTATTCACACACCCCAAAAGTATTCACACCCCCCCAAAAAGCTCATTCACAACCCCCAAAAAGTATTCACACACCCCCAAAAAGTCTCACACCCCCCCCAAAAAGTATTCACACCCCCCAAAAAAGTATTCACACACCCCCAAAAAGTCCTCACACACCCCAAAAAGTTCTCACACCCCCAATAAAGTATTCACACCACCCCCAAAAGATTCACTCTCACCCCCCAAAAATATACACCCAAAAGTATCACACCCCCCAAAAAAGTATTCATCACCCCCCCAAAAAGTATTCACACCACCCCCAAAAAAGTATTCCACAACCCCCCAAAAAGTCCTCACACCCCCCAAAAAGTATTCACACACCCCCCAAAAAAAGTCCTCACACCCCCCCACAAAAAAGTATTCACACCCCCCAAAAAGTCCTCACACACCCCCAAAAAGTATTCACACCCCCCAAAAAAAGTCCTCACACTCCCCCCAAAAAGTATTCAACACCCCCCAAAAAGTCTCACAACCCCCCAAAAAGTATTCACACTCCCCCCAAAAAGTCCATCACACACCCCCAAAAAGTACTTCACACACACCCCCAAAAAGTATTCACACCCCCCCAAAAAGTCCTCACACCCCCCAAAAAGTATTCACACCCACCCCACAAAAAGTATCACACCCCCCAAAAAGTATTCACACCCCCCAAAAAGTATTCACACCCCCCCAAAAAGTATTCCCCCACAACTACCCCCAAAAAGTATTCACAACCCCCCAAAAAGTATTCACACCCCCCCAAAAAGTCCTCACCCCCCCCCAAAAAGTTTCTCAACCCCCCAAAAAGTATTCACACCCCCAAAAAGTATTCACACACCCCCAAAAAGTATTCACACCCCCCAAAAAGTATTCACACCCCCCCAAAAAGTATTCACACCCCCCCAAAAAAGTATTCACACCCCCCAAAAAGTATTCACACCCCCCCAAAAAGTATTCACACCCCCCAAAAAGTCCTCACACCCCAGCACAAAAAGTTTCACACCCCCCCAAAAAGTATTCACATCCCCAAAACACCCCCCAAAAAGTATTCACACCCCCCAAAAAAGTCCTCACACCCCCCCAAAAAGTATTCACACACCCCCAAAAAGTATTCACACCCCCCCAAAAAGTTCTCCCAACACCCCCCCCAAAAAGTATTCACACCCCCCCAAAAAGTATTCACACCCCCAAAATTTCCCACACCCCCAAAAAGTATTCACACCCCCCAAAAAGTATTCACACCCCCCAAAAAGTATTCACAAAATTCACCCCCAAAAAGTATTCACACACCTCCCAAAAAGTCCTCACACCCCCCCAAAAAGTATTCACACCCCCCCAAAAAGTCATTCACACTCCCCAAAAAGTATTCACACCCCCCAAAAAGTATTCACACCCCCCAAAAAAGTATTCACAACCCCCAAAAAAGTCCTCACACCCCCCCAAAAAGTATTCACACCCCCCCAAAAAGTATTCACACCCCCCCAAAAAGTCCTCACACACCCCTAAAAAGTCCTCACACCCCCCCAAAAAGTATTCACACACCCCCCAAAAAGTATTCACACCCCCCCAAAAAATCCTCACACCCCCCAAAAAGTATCACACCCCCAAAAAGTATTCACACCCCCCAAAAAGTCCTCACACAACCCCCAAAAAAGTATTCACACCCCGCCAAAAAGTATTCACCCCCCCAAAAAGTCCTCACACCCCCTCAAAAAGTCCTCACACCCCCCCAAAAAGTCCTCACACTTCCCCACAATGTCCAAACAGCCCCCCCCACCATGTCCAAACAGCCCCCCCCCACCCCCCACAATGTCCACACAGCCCCCCCCACAATGTCCAAACAGCCTCCCCCCCACAATGTCCACACAGCCCCCCTACAATGTCCAAACAGCCCCCCCCACAATGTCCACACAGCCCCCCCCACAATGTCCACACAGCCCCCCCCACAATGTCCACACAGCCCCCCCCACAATGTCCAAACAGCCCCCCTCCACAATGTCCACACAACCCCCCCTACAATGTCCACACAACCCCCCCACAATGTCCACACAGCACCCCCCCACAATGTCCAAACAGCCCCCACACAATGTCCAAACAGCCCCCCCCCACAATGTCTAAACAGCCCCCCACAATGTTCAAACAGCCCCCCCCACCATGTCCAAACAGCCCCCCCCACCATGTCCAAACAGTCCCCCCCACCATGTCCAAACAGCCCCCACAATGTTCAAACAGCCCCCCCCACAATGTCCAAACAGCCCCCCCATAATGTTCTAACAGCCCCCACCACAATGTCCACACAGCGCCCCCCCACTATGTCCAAACAGCCCCCCCCCACTATGTCCAAATAGACCCCCCCACAATGTCCAAACAGCCCCCCCCACAATGTCCACACAGCCCCCCCACAATGTCCGCACAGCCCCCCCCCACAATGTCCGCACAGCCCCCCCACAATGTCCACACAGCCCCGACGCCGTCGATCACTTACCTGTCTTCATGACATCTGATTCGTCAGGTCCAGTCTTCCATCCTGCGCAGGCGTCCTCTTCCTTCAGCCCGGGCCACGAGTCTTCCATCCGGCCCAGGCGTCCTCTTCCTTCAGCTCGGGCCACGAGTCTTCCATCCGGCACAGGCGTCCTCTTCCTCCGGCCTCGGGGGTCTTCTTTCTTCCTTCAGCGAGCTCCAGGTCCTGGATGTTCTGTCTTCGGTCCGCTCCGCTCACTGACGATTAAAGATGGCCGCCGCGAGTTTCTGGAAGCCCCGCCCACGGATCCAAAATGCACCAATCACATTCACATACACAGCAACCAATCACATTCAAGGCTCATTCATACATTTTTATCAATGGGAAAAATTCACTACATTTAAAGACAATAAAAATAAATAAATAAATACACATAAAAATATTTAAAAATACAAATAAATTCACTTAAAATAACAAATAATAAATAAATTTAATAATAATAAAAATACTAAAAAAAAAAAATAAATAATATAAATAATAAATAATAAAATAAAAAATAATAAAAAAAAATAAATTCATATATAAAATTAATATATTAATTAAATTAACTAATTAAAATAAAAAAAAATAATCTAATACAAATAAATTTCATTAAAATAAAAAATTAATATACAAATAATAAAAATAATAAATATTAAAATAAATCAAAATAAAAAATAAAAAAAAATAAAATAAAAATATATATAATTAAAATATTAATAACATTAACTAATTCTAAGAAAATCAAATTACTCAAATAAAAAAAAATCTATTAAAAAAACAAAAAAAAAATATTCTAAAAATATTAAATAATAAATAATTACAATAATAAAATAATAAAAAAAATATTCCATATAAAAATTCATAACATTAACTAATTCTAATAAAATAAAACTAATAAATAAAATATTCATAACATTAAGTTATTTAAAAAAAATGTAAATAAAAAAAAAAAAATAATAATAATATAGCTACTATAATCTAATTAACGCACGTTCTAGAATCCCGATGCATTTGCATCGGGCTCACAGCTAGTCTAATATTCAATTGCCGTAGCTCACTTCCGTAAGTTTCGGTGCTACTTCCGTCATCGTGGACGTGGCTGCCTCGCAGCCACGCGACCCACGAAGAGCATTGGTCGCGTAGCGGCCTATGTGAGCCGTTAGGCCGGCGCGAACAATGGCCGCAAGGCCATTGCGAGCCGTTGCCTGAGCGCAAGCAATGGCCGCAGTTAGCGCCTCACTTCCCATAGAGATAAATGGACGATTTTTGTCCATTCTATCTCTATGGGAAGTGAGGCGCTATTCTGATTGGTCGCCGGCAGCACACAGCGACCAATCAGAATAGCGCCTCACTTCCCATAGAGATAAAATGGACGATTTTTTGTCCATTATATCTCTATGGGAAGTGAGGCGCTATTCTGATTGGTCACCGGGCAGCACACAGCGACCAATCAAATAGCGCCCTCATCTTCCTAGAGATAAATGGACGTTTTGTCCATTTATCTCTATGGGAAGTGAGGCGCTATTCTGATTGGTCGCCGCCAGCACACAGCGACCAATCAGAATATCGCCTCACTTCCCATAGAGATATAACGGTGTTTCAAGCGAACTATAGCCGATCCTTGGTTCTATTTTGGCCACGTCTCGGCTTTCGTGCTATCTATCTATGTATCTATTTCTTCTTTTTATCTATCTATCTATCTATCTATCTATCTATCTATCTATCTATGTATCTATTTCTATCTATCTATCTATGTATCTTATTTATCTATCTATGTATCTATTCTATCTATCTATCTATTTCTTTCTATCTATCTATGTATCTATTTCTTTCTATCTATCTATCAATGTATCTATCTATCTATTTACAACTATCTATCTATCTATTATTATCTATCTATCTGTCTCTTTATCTATCTATCTATCTATTTATCCTTTAATCATATTCTATCTTCTATCTATCTATCTATCTATCTATCTATCGATTCTCTATCTATTTATCTTTTTCCATCTATCTATCTATCTATCTATCTATCTGTCTATCTCTTCTCTCCCTCTCTCCCTCTCCCTCTCTCCCTCTCTCTCTCCAGATTCCAGACTCCCGTTTCTTCAGAATCGGGCTCACAGCTAGTCTACTATATAATTGTCTAAGGCTTTTTTGAGTCTGTTTGTAACCAAAATCGTGCGACAGACCCAGGCCGCTCATTGGCCAATGAGCTCAGGCTATGCAAATAGGCGTGAGAATTCAAAGTTCGAATTTCGCGCCTATTCCCTGACCGGCTACAGTGGCGCATAGCACAGCTGTAGCTGGGATACACAGTCTCACATCACACCCCCCCTCCTCCTGCCATCGCTCCCTGCCCGATCACCCCCCCACCTGTCACCACAGCTCCCCCCACTGCCCGGTCACTCTCCACCTGTCACCACAGTCCCCCCCCGCTGCCCAATCACCCCCCTGCCTGTCACCATAGCCACCCTCCACTGCCCGGTCACCCCCCGCCTGTCACCACAGCTCCCCCCACTGCCCGGTCACCCCCCGCCTGTCACCACAGTCCCCCCCGCTGCCCAATCACCCCCCTGCCTGTCACCATAGCCACCTCACTGCCCGTCACCCCGCCTGTCACCAAGCTCCCCCATGCTCGTCACCCCCGCCTGTCACCACAGTCCCCCTCCACTGTCCGGTCACCCTCCCGCCTGTCACCACTGTCCCCCTCCACTGTCCAGTCACCCCCCGCCTGTTACCACAGCTCCCTTCAGCTGGCCGCCACTGTACGATCTCTCTTCCTGGTGCTTCAGGACCTCTGATGATGTCACAATGATGGGTGGAGTCACAGATCACATGACCGTGATGTCCTCAGTCATCAAAGGTCCTCTACTGATCTACTCCCCACTGCCTATTGACCCCCCGCTCTGCCCATTGACCCTGCTCTGCCCCCTGACCCCTCTCTGCCCACTGACCCTCCTCTACCCACTGACCCTGCTCTGCCCACTGACCCCTTACACTGCCCAGTGACCCTGCTCTGTCCACTGACAATGCTCTGCCTACTGACCCTGCTATGCCCACTGACCCCCACACTGCCCACTGACCCTGCTCTGCCCACTGACCCTGCTCTGCCCACTGACCCTCACACTGTGCACTGACCCTGCTCTACCCATGACCATGCTCAGCCCACTGACGCTGCTCTGCCCACTGGCCCCCTCTCTGCCCACTGACCATGCTCTGCCCACTGACCCTGCTCTGCCCACTGACCCTGCTCTGCCCACTGACCTCTCACAATGCCCACTGACCCTGCTCTGCCCATTGACCCTGCTCTGCCCACTGACCCCTCACAATGCCCACTGACCCTGCTCTGCCCACTGACCCCTACTCTGCCCACTGACCCTGCTCTTCCCACTGACCCTACTCTGCCCACTGACCCATCACACTGCCCACTGACCCCTCACACTGCCCACTGAACCTCTCTGCCCACTGACCATGCTCTGCCCCTGACCTCTCACACTGACCATGCTCTGTTCACTGACCCCTCACACTGCCCACTTGACCCTGCTGTGCTCATTTACTCCCGCTCTGCTCACTGACCCCCACTCTGCTCACTGACCCCTGCTTTGCCCACTGACCCTGCTCTGCCCACTGACCACCCTCTGTTCACTGACCCACCGCTCTGCCCTTTGACCATGCCCTCTTACCCCTGCTCTGCCAACTGACCGTGCCCACTGACCCATGCTCTACCCACTGACCCTTCAGTGCCCACTGACTGTGCCCACTGACCCCTGCTCTGCCCACTAACCCCTGCTCTACCCACTAACCCCTGCTCTGCCTACTGATCCCTGCTCTGCCAACTGACTGTGCCCACTAACCCCTGATATGCCCACTGAACCCTGCTCTGCCCAGTGACCCTCGCTCTGCCCGCTGACCCTGCTCTGCTCACTGACTGTGGCCACTGACCCCTGCTCTGCCCATTGACCCCCCACTCTGCCCACTGACCCCCGCTCTGCCTACTGACCCTGCTCTTCCCACTGACCCCCCATCTGCCTACTGACCATGCCCACTGCCCTGCTCTGCCCACTGACCCCAGATCTGCCCACTGACCCTGCTCTGCCCACTGACCCCCACTCCTGCCTATTGACCCTGCTCTGCCTACTGATTATGCCTACTAACCCCTGCTCTACCTAATGACTGTGCCCACTAACCCCTGCTCTGCCCACTGATCCCCCACTCTGCCCACTGACCCCCGCTTTGCCAACTTACCCCCAGCTGATCGGTTTCCCAGGCAATGACAGGTCCTGTCCTGGGAGCTAGAAGACAGGTGGAGCAAGCCGGTGGAGGGTAAGTATCCTCACTGAGGGTTTTTTTTTATTATCACCATGGAGGAGCAGAGGAAGAGGGGCTGCGGAGAGTGGAGGGGCAGAGGGAGGGGGGCAGTGGGGAGCGGGGGGGTCAGGAGGAGTGCCTCCATCCTGCCCCCCTCCATATCCCTCCCGCCCCCCCCACCATCCTGCCCCACTGCATCCATCCTGCCACGCCTGCTCCATCCTGCACCCCACCACCATCCTGCCCCCCCGCCACCATCCTGCCCCGCCGGCTCCATCCTCCCTCCCCCGCCACCATCCTGCCCGGCCGGCTCCATCCTGCCCCGCCGTCTCCATCCTGCCTCGCTTGCTCCATCCTGCCTCACTCGCCACCATCCTGCCCCCCCATCCTGCCCCTCCAGCTCCATCCTGCCCCTCTGGCTCCATCCTGCCCCGCCGGCTTCATCCTGCCCCACCGGCTCCATCCTGCCCTGCCCCCCCACCATCCTAAAGGCCTGTAGGACCTAGAAGGCGGAGGTAAAGCGAGCAGGCGGACAGGTGAGTATCCTCACTGAGGATTTTTTTTCTTTTACTGTGGAGGACTGGGGGCCAGGAGGAGTGGGAGACCGCTGGGAGCTGAGTATCGCCATATACCATAGTGCTGCTATACATGTGCTATAATGTACTGCTATATACCATAGCGCTGCTATACATGTACTGTAATGTACCGCCATATACTATAGTGCTGCTATACATCTACTGTAATGTACCTCCATATACCATAGCGCTGCTATACATGTACTGAAATGTACCGCCATAGACCATAGTGCTGCTATACATGTACTGTAATGTACCGCCATATACCATAGCGCTGCTATACATGTACTGTAATGTACCGTCATATACTATAGTGCTGCTATACATGTGCTATGATGTACCGCCATATACTATAGTGCTGCTATACATGTGCTGTAATGTACCTCCATATACCATAGCGCTGCTATACATGTACTGTAATGTACCGCCATATACTATAGTGCTGCTATACATGTGCTATACATGTACTGTAATGTACCGCCATATACTATAGTGCTGCTATACATGTGCTATAACGTACCGGCCTCTACTATAGTGCTGCTATACATGTGTTGTAATGTACCTCCATATACCATAGCGCTGCTATACATGTACTGTAATGTACCGCCATATACTATAGTGCTGCTATACATGTACTATAATGTACCGCCATATACTATAGTGCTGCTATACATGTGCTGTAATGTACCTCCATATACCATAGCGCTGCTATACATGTAATGTAATGTACCACCATAAACCATAGCGCTGCTATACATGTAATGTAATGTACCACCATATACTATAGTGCTGCTATACATGTACTGTAATGTACCGCCATATACCATAGCGCTGCTATACATGTAATGTAATGTACTACCATATACCATAGCGCTGCTATACATATATATACATATATATAGTTCACTCACATTGACTGAACAAGTTCTGTCAGTCACAGTATGTCAACTACACACATATTCTAAAATACCCGATGCGTTAGAATCGGGCCACCATCTAGTATAATATATAGAAGCCTGTAGTATTGATATTACTAGATATTGCTGATTTTTTTTAGGTTGCATTACACCTTCACTGACTTTCTATCTATATTTATTAAGACCTATATGTGTTATCATACTTATTTTGAGCCGGGGATAAAGGGTAGCAATATTATTTTATAGCTACATATTTAAAACTTCCAAATGGGAATTTTATACCAAATTTTAGGTAAAAAATATGTACTATATAGCTATGGATCATCTTCTACTAAAAGGGTCTTAACTACAAAAGGTACAGGGGTTACAGTTGCACATAGTCACTGTCACAGGTGATGGCGTATATACAGTAACACAGTCACTGTCACAGGTGATGACGTATATAACAGAGTCACTGTCACAGGTGATGGCGTATATAACAGTCACTGTCACAGATGATGGGGTGAATAACATAGTCACTGTCACAGGTGATGGTGTGTATAACATAGTCACTATCACAGGTGATGTAGTATATAGCATAGTCACTGTCACAGATGATGGTGTATATAACATAGTCACTGTCACAGATGATGGCGTATATAACATAGTCACTGTCATAGGTGATGGCGTATATAACATATTCACTGTCACAGATGATGGTGTATATAAAATAGTCACTGTCACAGATGATGGCGTATATAACAGTCACTGTCACAGGTGATGGCGTATATATAACATATTCACTGTCACAGATGATGGGGTGTATAATATAGTCACTGTCACAGGTGGTGGCGTATATAACATAGTCACCAACACAGGTGATGTGGAATATAACATAATCACTGTCACAGATGATGGGGTGTATAACATAGTCTCTGTCAAAGGTGATGGCATATATAACAGTCACAGTTACAGATAATGGTGTATATAACATAGTCACTGTCACAGACTGTCACATGCAACACTATTGCTAGCAATTTCACTTGCAACTTACTGGTTGCAGTGAAATCATGGACACATTGTTCTATTTTGTTGCTGTGTTCAACTGGTGCGTGCCATCGTTTTCCTGTTTTATTGCTAGACATTTATAAAAAAAACTTTTTCTGTTTCGGCTGTATGAAGGTGTATATGCCATATGCCACTGTCACAGGTGATGGCGTATATATCATAGTCACTGTCACAGATCATGGGGTATATATCATAGTCACAGATGATGGTGTATAAAGCATAGTCACTGTGACAGATGATAGCATATATAACCTAGTCACTGTCACAGATGATGGGGTATTTAACATAGTCACTGTCATAGATGGTAGGGCGCATATAACATAGTCCATGACTGTGAGGACTCCCAGCACTATTAATGGGCAAAATAAGAGAGAAAGTAATGTGACATCACCGCTTACCAGTTATGGCAGAGAACCCAGTGATGTCATTATGATGTCATAATTGAATGTGAAGAATAAGAACATTCTGTCTGCTGTCAGTGGCTCATTCTTAACAGATCTTTGTACTGAGATGCCTGCTGCGAAATCCTGCTGTGGATCAGCGATTAACTGCAATATACTTATCGATTTGCAAAATATTTTTGATTTTTTTTTTAATATCTTTCATATTTTCTACGACATTTATTGTGTTCTACTATTCATAGAACTGAAAAAGAAAATTCTCAAACGTGCATAGATATGGGACATTTCTACTGACTTTGGAGGTAATTGTTTCCACTACCATGGCTGTGAATACATGTGTGGATATATATGAGAGATTTCCCTATCCTTCACCATGGATTTATCTATTTTCACCCAGTTTATCTTTAGTTTCATATATATCTAGGCCTCTATTACTATTGCAAGGTATTAGAGTTCACCCGTACATAATGTATACTGTAGATGACCCTTGTATTAATATTACTAGATATTGCAGATTTTTTTTTTAGGTTGCATTACATCTTCACTGTCTTTCTATCTATATTTACTAAAACCTATATATGTTATCATACTTATTTTGAGCGGGGGGATAAAGGGTAGCAATATTATTTTATAGCTACATTTTTAAAACTTCCAAATGTGCATTTTATAGCAAATTTTAGCTCAAAAATATGTATAGTATGGCTATGGTCTATCTTCTACCAACAGGGTCATAACTACAATAGGTACAGGGGTTGCAGTTGCACATAGTCACTGTCACAGGTGATGGCATATATAACATAGTCACTGTCACAAGTGATGGCGTATATAAGATAGTCACTATCACAGGTGATTTGGTATATAACATAGTCACTGTCACAGATGATGGCGTATATACAGTAACAGTCACTGTCATAGGTGATGGCGTATATAACATAGTCATTGTTACAGGTGATGGCGTATATAACATAGACACTGTCACTGATGATGGGGTATATAAAATAGTCACTGTCACAGGTGATGGCGTATATAACATAGTCACTATCACAGGTGATGTGGTATATAACATAGTCACTGTCACAGATGATGGCGTATATAACATAATCACTGTCACAGATGATGGAGTATATAACATAGTCACTGTTACAGATGATGGGGTAAATAACATAGTCACTGTCTCAGATGATGGCGTATTTAACATAGTCACTCTCACAGATGATGGCGTTAATAACATAGTCACTGTCACAGATAATGGCATATATAACATAGTCATTGTTCTACATGATGGGGTATATAACATAGTCACTGTCACAGGTGATGGCGTATATAACATAGTCACTCTCACAGATGATGGGGTATATATCATAGTCACTGTCACAGATGATGGCGTATGTAACAGTCACTGTCACACATGATGGCGTATATACCATAGTCACTGTCACAGATGAAGGTGTACTTAACATGGTCACTGTCATAGATGAAGGTGTATATAATATAGTCACTGTAACAGATGAAGACGTATATAACAAAGTCACTGTCACAGGTGATGGCGTATATACCATAGTCACTGTTACAGATGATGGCATATATAACAGTCACTATAACAGGTGATGGCAAATAATACATAATCACTGTCACAGATAATGGGGAATATAACATAGTCACTGTCACAAGTGATAGCGTATATAACGTTGTCACTGTCACAGGTGATGTGGCATATAACATAGTCTCTGTCAGAGATGATGGGGTGTGTACGAAATGGACTCCTTCAATGTAGAACATATGATGATTTCTTATGTAACCCAGACAGAATTGAATCTTGGTTTGCAAACTTGTAATGGCCAAGGAGAATTTCCTACAGTATTTTCATAGATTACTGTGGTTTAAGTTTAGCATGATAATGTAATTATCTAACATGTTTGTCATAGAAGGCCAGAGAACTTAATTATGCTAATCGTCCATGGTCTATTACCCTGTGAATGTTGATTCTATGTACATGGCCGCAGCTACTATTGTTTTAATGTCATGGGTTGCAGACTGAATGTCTCATACTAACATTCCATTGTATCACTGCTAGGTGCTATATCAATCAGCATTTGGCTCTCCATGTCTGGACTGAAATATGACCAAAAATGGTTATATGAGACTTGAGGTCCAGCCAATGAAAAGACAGTTTTATTCCACCTATCGTGAAGTTCCCAGTATCATGCAATGAGGGCTGAAGGTATATAAGGAGATGTGTTCATTAACCAGAGTTAGTTAGATTCTGTCTAGTGACCTCAGTCTAGGGATTTCGGTCCCGGCTAGAGGTTCACTAGATTGACGATTGGATACAGGCAGCTAATCTAGGATCTTCGGGTCCGGTTAGCGAGCCATAACCCCAGGCCTAGGCAGTTCAGTGCCGACCAAGGGGATCAGAACACGGACTATAGAAGCACAAGGACTTCAGCATCGGATTATCGGATTCGGCTGTGATAAAGACTGCATAAGGATAAGGAAGCAACCCAGGTTGGGACGATACAGTCACCTGGCTACAGACTTTGCTGTTCTACATTCTAAACCCTGGTGAGCCAGCGGAAGGGTGAGACTCTGATGCCTGTTACATTGTTGTGTTTTGCTGGTTATGTGTTATATGCTGTTGACTGTTTGGGGGTCCTATAAAGCCTTGATATTGTGATTCCCTCACCCTGTGTTGTCTGAGTAGTGTTCCGCCCACGGTTAAGGAGCTCGAGCGTTCAGTTGGGGATGAGCCCTGGTCCACGTTGTCCTTGTAAAGGCGGCTGGGCCTGCGGACGAGAGCACGCACTGACCGCCGGGTCTCCACAATTGGTGGCAGCAGTGGGATACTACTCAGCCTGGTTTATCCAGGGTAAAAAAAACTATAAGCGGTCTAATTGGAGGCGCTCAGGCACAAAGCCAGCAGGCACTGGGATGTTTTTTCAACAGACCTTTATTCAGGCTCCCCTACTACTCCACAACATGTTTCGATAGATTCTCTATCTTCCTCAGGTGGTCTGAGGAAGATAGAGAATCTATTGAAACATGTTGTGGAGTAGGAGGGGAGCCTGAGTAAAGGTCTGTTGAAATAACATCTCAGTGCCTGCTGCCTTTGTGCCTGAGCGCCTCCAATTGGACCGCTTATAGTTTTTTTTACCTTCTAATATAAATCCCTCTCTGAGGGTTAAAGCGGCGGGGAGCAGCTAGGCACAGAGTGCAGCTTAACGTGAGGACCTGGCGTCACCTGGCAACAGGAGCTTTAACTTAAGGATCTGCGGTGACGTGACCGGATGCTCGGAGCTCCCGGAGCACGCGGTGTGCGGATGAGCTAGAGCCTGTGAAGGGCGCCTTATCAAATGTATTACCGGGTTGTGCGGGGACAGCACAACCCGATAAGGTGAGTGGCCACCTATTAGTATGCCACGCTAAAAAAAGCCCCCTGGTAACCGCACTATTGCGCCCCTTTCTCTTTCTTTTCTCTTGGTTTATCCAGGGGAGCTGCAGGGGACTGGTGTTCGTGGACACCGTCCAAGGGCTCAACAATCAGGGAGGCATATAAGCTTAGCCAGCAGGCCATAGTGAGGCATACAGGTCTCGGACATTGCCATGTCCAACCCCACCAGCTCAGCAATGGGACGAGGACTGAAGTGGAAGTATGGCTGCTATAAGAAACTGCAACTAGAGGTGGCATGTCTGTTCTGAGAAATCGAAGTCGGGGATACTGACACACACGGTCGGATTTGATCCAGAAATTGGTCCAGTGGCATGCCCAAAAGGATGCAGAGAATGATGAGGACACCGCCGAGATTGATCCAAAGGAATTAAACTGTGTGCCACATCATGGATCCAGTGACAATCTGGAAGGACACCAGTTCCAAGCTCTGGAACTGCAAGAAACTGATCCTGTTAACACAGTGCCTGAGCAGGGAGAGGACAAGTTGGAGTTTATGGACAACGTCCCTATCCCTGTTGCTTTGGAGACTGACCAGGAAGAGGTTGATGTGGGATTTGTGAGCAGCCTTCCCACACCTGTTGTTTCAGGGGCTAACCAGGAGGAGGTTGAAGTGGGACCCAAGGATGGCCCCCCACATCTTTTGTTTTGCGAGCAAACCCAGGACAAGGACTATCCAGCCAGTTTGTCACAGCCATCACCAACATCCAGGAAGCCAAGCAGCACCCTGATGTGGATCTTGCTGCCCCACCTTCTGAGGATAATCCATGTTCCCAGCCCCCATCGTTCTCCTTTAAGCCATCAACAGTGAGTACACCTAGCCAGACTGTGGCCATTGACTGGGGGGGAATTGATGGCAAGAGGTTTATGGGAGCCAACTCTTGAATCCCATTTTAATGCTTGTCCACAATATGTCTGCCCATCCTGGGGGAGGCAATCTGGGGGAGGTGTATAGATGGAAGCCTCGATTGCTGACTTCACCATTAAAAAAGACAATGCCGCCAAGAGGAGAAGGATGACCAGAGACTCATCACATTTGACTGCCCTGTCTGGTTACATAAGAAGGGGGAGGTATGTGACCAAATGGACTCCTTCAATGTAGAATGTAGAACATATGATGATTTCTTATGAAACCCAGACAGTATTGAATCTTGGTTTGCAAACGTGTAATGGCCAAGGAGAATTTCCTACAGTATTTTCATAGATTACTGTGGTTTAAGTTTAACATGGTAATCTAATTATCTAACTTGTTTGTCATAGAAGGCCAGAGAACTTAATTATGCTAATCGTTAGTAATGAGCGAGTATGCTTGTGACTACTCGGTACTCGCACCAGTATCACTGTACTTGGGCTACTCGGCAAGTACCGAGTAATCTCGCGATACTCGTGCTGTACTCGGGGTCCTCATCCCTGCATGTTGGCGCTCTTTAGAGAGCCAGCCCACATGCAGGGATTGGCTGGCAGTCACTGCAATGCCACAGCCATGTTAGTTGTGGCATTGCAGTGATTGGCCGTCACGCACAGCGTGACCGAGCCTTTATAAGACCCGGCCACGATGTGCTCTGCACACAGCCATCCAGAGAGTCAGTGTAGGGAGAGTGTCTGCTGCTGCTTAGGGACAGATTTGCGGCCATCATAGGTAGATCTGGAGCAGGGCTGCAAACTGCTGCTGACCACAACTGTCCTTCTCAGGACTAATCTTGGAGGATATAGGCAGGGTGATCCAGATCGGAGTCCAAGCTTTCCAGTGACCAGAAGAGTCCTAGGAGACTGTTGGAGCTGACTAGCTGTATACAGGCAGGGTCTAAAATCCAGATTTCCTGTGACCAGAACAGTCACCAGACTGTAGTACTTGACAAGCTCTATACAGGCAGGGTCTAATATCCAGCTTTCCTGTGACCAGAACAGTCACCAGACTGTAGTACTTGACTGGCTCTATACAGGCAGGTTCTAATATCCAGCTTTCCTGTGACCAGAACAGTCACCAGACTGTTGTACTTGACTAGCTCTATACAGGCAAGCTCTAATATCCAGCTTTCCTGTGACCAGAACAGTCACCAGACTGTTGTACTTGACTAGCTGTATATAGGCAGGCACTAATATCCAGCTTTCCTGTGACCAGAACAGTCACCAGACTGTAGTACTTGACTAGCTCTATACAGGCAGGCTCTAATATCCAGCTTTCCTGTGACCAGAACAGTCACCAGACTGTTGTACTTGACTAGCTCTATACAGGCAGGTATTAATATCCAGCTTTCCTGTGACCAGAACAGTCACCAGACTGTAGTACTTGACTAGCTCTATACAGGCAGGGTCTAATATCCAGCTTTCCTGTGACCAGAACAGTCACCAGACTGTAGTAGTTGACTAGCTCTATACAGGCAGGGTCTAATATCCAGCTTTCCTGTGACCAGAACAGTCACCAGACTGTAGTACTTGACTAGCTCTATACAGGCAGGTTCTAATATCTAGCTTTCCTGTGACCAGAACAGTCACCAGACTGTTGTACTTGACTAGCTGTATACAGGCAGGCTCTAATATCCAGCTTTCCTGTGACCAGAACAGTCACCAGACTGTAGTACTTGACTAGCTCTATACAGGCAGGGTCTAATATCCAGCTTTCCTGTGACCAGAACAGTCAACAGACTGTAGTACTTGACTAGCTCTATACAGGCAGGGTCTAATATCCAGCTTTCCTGTGACCAGAACAGTCACCAGACTGTAGTACTTGACTAGCTGCATACAGGCAGGCTCTAATATCCAGCTTTCCTGTGACCAGAACAGTCACTAGACTGTAGTACTTGACTAGCTCTATACAGGCAGGGTCTAATATCCAGCTTTCCTGTGACCAGAACAGTCACCAGACTGTAGTACTTGACTAGCTCTATACAGGCAGGGTCTAATATCCAGCTTTCCTGTGACCAGAACAGTCACCAGACTGTAGTACTTGACTAGCTCTATACAGGCAGGCTCTAATATCCAGCTTTCCTGTGACCAGAACAGTCACTAGACTGTTGTACTTGACTAGCTGTATACAGGCAGGCTCTAATATTCAGCTTTCCTGTGACCAGAACAGTCACCAGACTGCTGTAGCTGTATACAGGAAAAATGCGCAAGGGCGTTGGCAAGGGACAAGGAAGTGGACGTGATGGTGGTGCAGGGACATTACTGATCCCACGCTAGGACACTCGGAAGAGCTGTTCACGTATCCATTCGCAGAATCTGGCCTCTCGCCAGCTCCTGTTGAATTGGTTGATGAGATGGAATGTACAGATGCCCAAATATTTGAGCAGCCACGTTCTCAGGAAGGGAACGTTGGCAACGTGTCTCAAAAAGGGGTGGACGATGATGAGACACAATTGCCAGGAAGTCAGGAGGAGGATCAGGGTGCGGAAGAGGAAGACGATGTGGTGGATGATCCAGTAGCTGACCCAATCTGGCAGGAGGATATGCAAAGCGAGGACAGCAGTCCACAGTGGGAGGGAGGCGTAGCATCCCAACCGGCAGTAAGAAGCAGGGTCGTGTCCGCAGGCAGAGGGCAGGCAACCGTTCCCCGGAACAACAACACGACACAAGGTGCCTGTGCAAATGTTAGGTCTTCCCGAGTCTGCAGTTTTTTAAGTTGGCTCCAGATGATTCTAAAAAGGCCATTTGCAACACCTGCCATGCCAGCATCAGTAGGGGTACGAAAACTAGCAGCCTGACCACCACCAGCATGATCAGGCACATGTCAGCCAAGCACCCGCCTTTGTGGAAGTACAACAGAGTCGAGGAGCGGTGCTTGCTGATGTCAATGCTACGTCTTCGAGTGTTGTGCGTGCGAGCCAATCCCCTGTCCATGCTGGCCGCGGACAAGCCTCCGGCCCTGCACCTGACGTTGGCCACGCACAAATAACACCACCATCAAGCACGTCCTTGTCCGCAGCGTTCAATTATCCATTCAGCAAACCTTTGAATGCAGGCGCAAATACGCTGCCAACGCCCCACATGCCACAGTCCTAAATTATCACATTTCGCGACTGCTTGCGCTAGAAATGTTACCTTTCCAGCTGGTGGAGACGGAAGTATTCCGCGACCTGATGGTGGCTGCTGTCCCACGTTACTCGGTCCCCAGTCGCCACTATTTCTCCAGATGTGCCATCCCCGCATTGCATAACCACGTGTCACAAAGCATCACGCCCTGAACAACGCTGTTTCAGCCAAAGTCCACCTAACCACAGACACGTGGACAAGTGCTTGTGGGCAAGGCCGCTACATCTCCTTGACGGCACCCTGGGTTAATATTGTGGAAGCTGGGACCCAGTCTGAGCGAGGGACGGAACGCGTCCTTCCCACACCAAGGATTGCAGGCCCTACCTCAGTCAGGGTTTCACCCACACTCTACAGCTCCGTAATGTCATGCTCCTCAGCCTCCTCCTCCTCCTGTGCATCCTCATCCACTTTACCCTCCACACCAGTCCTAAGCTGGAAGCACTGCAGCACTGCCTCTGCGAAGCGGCAACATGCTGTGCTGAAGCTAATATACATAGGTGACAAACCCCACAATGCAGAAGAGGTGTGGACAGCTCTGAAACAGCAGTCAAATCACTGGCTCACACCTCTGAACCTAAAGCCAGGAAAGGTCGTGTGTCACAATGGCCGGAACCTGGTGGCAGCTTTGAGGTGAGGCCAGCTGACGCATGTTCCATGCGTGGCCCATGTGCTCAACCTGGTGGTTCAGCGGTTTCTAAAGTCATACCCAGAGCTGTCTGATCTGCTTGTAAAAGTTCGCCGCCTGTCTGCACATTTTCGCAAGTCTCCTGCTGCTTCAGCCGGCCTTGCCGGCTTTCAGCGCCGTTTGCGTCTTCCGGCCCACAGACTGGTGTGTGATGTCCCCACGCGTTGGAATTCAACTCTGCACATGTTGGTCAGGATATGTGAGCAAAAGAGGACAGTTGTTGACCACCTGCATCACCTAAGCCGTCGGGAAATGGGTCAAACTCCACACATAACACCTGAGGAGTGGAGATGGATGTCCCACCTATGTACCATCCTCCAAAACTTTGAGGACTCCACCAAGATGGTGAGCGGCGATGACGCCATTATTAGCGTCACCATACCGCTACTCTGCCTTCTAAAACGGTCTCTGCTGAAAAACAAAGAGGATGCTTTGCAGGCGTGGGTGTGGGTGATAACACAAAGCCCAGCCTCATCTCATCACAACGTGCAGTGGAGGACTATGACGAGGAGGAGGAGGATGAAGACATGGAGCAACTCTCTGGCCAAATTGAGGATATGACATGCACACCTGTCATACCCTCGCTTCAGCATGGCTGGCCAGAGGACAGGGGAGATGAGGAGGAGGAGGACAGCATGTTCAGTCATCGTGATGGTCAGGATACGGAAGTGATGGCTGTTAAGAGTCTGGCGCACATGGCTGACTTTATGGTAAGCTACCTGGCTCGTGACCCTCGCGTTTAGAACATCTTGGCCAACAATCAGTACTGGTTGGCAACACTCTTAGACCCACGCTACAAGGAGAACTTTATGTCTCTCATTCCTGAGGCGGAGAGGTCAGCCAAAATGCAGCAGTTCCAGAAGGCTATAGTCACGGAAGTAGGCAAAGCATTCCTCTCACAAAACGCTAGCGGCATAGGTCAGGAATCGGTGGACAACCAAGGCGTACGGCCGAGAGGGGCCCAAGCCCAATCTGCAAGAGGTAGGGGAACAGTCTTTACGATGTGGGACAGTTTTTCAGCCCCTCACGTACCACAGCCCTTGAGGTGCGGGGTAGTGCCACAAGAAATGCTAAGTTTGGCCAGATGCTGAAGGAGTACCTTGCAGATCGAACAACTGTACTGTGACATTCCTCTGTGCCTTACAATTATTGGGTCTCCAAGCTGGACACGTGGCATGAATTGGCTCTCTACGCCTTGGAAGTCATCGCCTGCCCTGCCGCTAGCATTTTGTCAGAGCGTGTTTTCAGTGCAGCAGGTGGAATCATTACTGATAAACGCACCTGCCGGTCAACTGAAAATGCTGACAGGCTGACTCTGATCAAGATGAACAAGGGTTGGATTGGGCCAGACTTCACCACACCACCAACAAATGACAGCGGAATTTAAAGGGATCCTGTCACCCCCAAAACACCTCTAAACCTATTAAAAGCTGTCCCTAGAGCATATTAACATTTTCCCTACACTCCTTTTACCTCCTAAATGCAGCAAGTGACATTGAAGAAAAACGTTTTATAAGTACCTCATTAGTGATGATAATGAGTGACTATGCTATTCATAGTCACTCATCCAGGCTGCCCCTCTTCTTCATATCACGCCTGAATAGGCGTGATCTACATCCCAGATTCAAATTGCCGCCTCCCTGCGCGCCTCCGCTCTCTCCCATAGCGTCCGAGGCTGCAGTGTGGCTGGGTGACGCGATCCGCGTCATTCCCGGCGCCGGGTGACGTATTTACACCGGCGCCGCGCTGTCAGCTTCAAAATGCGCACTACGCATGCGCATGGGCATGCGTAGTGCGCATTTTGAAGCTGACAGCGCGGCGCCGGTGTAAATACGTCACCCGGCGCCGGGAATGACGCGGATCGCGTCACCCAGCCACACTGCAGCCTCGGACGCTATGGGAGAGAGCGGAGGCGCGCAGGGAGGCGGCAATTTGAATCTGGGATGTAGATCACGCCTATTCAGGCGTGATATGAAGAAGAGGGGCAGCCTGGATGAGTGACTATGAATAGCATAGTCACTCATTATCATCACTAATGAGGTACTTATAAAACGTTTTTCTTCAATGTCATTTGCTGCATTTAGGAGGTAAAAGGAGTGTAGGGAAAGTGTTAATATGCTCTAGGGACAGCTTTTAATAGGTTTAGAGGTGTTTTGGGGTGACAGGATCCCTTTAAATTTTTGTTAGGGAATTTGCCATGTACAAAAAAACTCACCAAAATTTGCCAGGTAAATACCCATTGCACTTAGCAGCGGCTGTCAGCTCCTCTGGAGGCAACACAGGTGTCTGTATGCCGGTACTCAATCACCTGCAACCCACAGTGGGGGCGGTTGTGGCACCAGCGTCCGGCCATGCTGTCAGGGAGGTGACTGGTGGCATTTAAAGACACGAGGTTACCAAGGGCTCTGCCATTCATGGTGCATGCAAGGCATAGTGTCAGAGCAGCCTATTGGTCACGCCCTTCTATTAGATCAGGCGGGCTGTTCCGCACTGATTACATGCCTCACATAACGACAGACGCCCCCCAGAGGGCTCAGCCTCAAACTGCAGATGAAAAAATGCAATAAAACACTAAAGATGAAAAATGTGAGGTGTTTGTTGGTATTTTGGCCAAAAAACGTAAGCTGGTAACCCACGGTCAAGGGCCCTCACGCTTACCAGTCCTAACCACATGCCTTTTGAGACATGTACAATTTAATTTAGATTGTTCACCGAATGGACTTAAAAACAGACAAAAAAACTCACCAAAATTTGCCAGGTAAATACCCATTGCACTTAGCAGCGGCTGTCAGCTCCTCTGGAGGCAACACAGGTGTCTGTATGCCGGTACTCAATCACCTGCAACCCACAGTGGGGGCGGTTGTGGCACCAGCGTCCGGCCATGCTGTCAGGGAGGTGACTGGTGGCATTTAAAGACACGAGGTTACCAAGGGCTCTGCCATTCATGGTGCATGCAAGGCATAGTGTCAGAGCAGCCTATTGGTCACGCCCTTCTATTAGATCAGGCGGGCTGTTCCGCACTGATTACATGCCTCACATAACGACAGACGCCCCCCAGAGGGCTCAGCCTCAAACTGCAGATGAAAAAATGCAATAAAACACTAAAGATGAAAAATGTGAGGTGTTTGTTGGTATTTTGGCCAAAAAACGTAAGCTGGTAACCCACGGTCAAGGGCCCTCACGCTTACCAGTCCTAACCACATGCCTTTTGAGACATGTACAATTTAATTTAGATTGTTCACCGAATGGACTTAAAAACAGACAAAAAAACTCACCAAAATTTGCCAGGTAAATACCCATTGCACTTAGCAGCGGCTGCAGTTTGAGGCTGAGCCCTCTGGGTGGCGTCTGTCGTTATGTGAGGCATGTAATCAGTGCGGAACAGCCCGCCTGATCTAATAGAAGGGCGTGACCAATAGGCTGCTCTGACACTATGCCTTGCATGCACCATGAATGGCAGAGCCCTTGGTAACCTCGTGTCTTTAAATGCCACCAGTCACCTCCCTGACAGCATGGCCGGACGCTGGTGCCACAACCGCCCCCACTGTGGGTTGCAGGTGATTGAGTACCGGCATACAGACACCTGTGTTGCCTCCAGAGGAGCTGACAGCCGCTGCTAAGTGCAATGGGTATTTACCTGGCAAATTTTGGTGAGTTTTTTTGTCTGTTTTTAAGTCCATTCGGTGAACAATCTAAATTAAATTGTACATGTCTCAAAAGGCATGTGGTTAGGACTGGTAAGCGTGAGGGCCCTTGACCGTGGGTTACCAGCTTACGTTTTTTGGCCAAAATACCAACAAACACCTCACATTTTTCATCTTTAGTGTTTTATTGCATTTTTTCATCTGCAGTTTGAGGCTGAGCCCTCTGGGGGGCGTCTGTCGTTATGTGAGGCATGTAATCAGTGCGGAACAGCCCGCCTGATCTAATAGAAGGGCGTGGCCAATAGGCTGCTCTGACACTATGCCTTGCATGCACCATGAATGGCAGAGCCCTTGGTAACCTCGTGTCTTTAAATGCCACCAGTCACCTCCCTGACAGCATGGCCGGACGCTGGTGCCACAACCGCCCCCACTGTGGGTTGCAGGTGATTGAGTACCGGCATACAGACACCTGTGTTGCCTCCAGAGGAGCTGACAGCCGCTGCTAAGTGCAATGGGTATTTACCTGGCAAATTTTGGTGAGTTTTTTTGTCTGTTTTTAAGTCCATTCGGTGAACAATCTAAATTAAATTGTACATGTCTCAAAAGGCATGTGGTTAGGACTGGTAAGCGTGAGGGCCCTTGACCGTGGGTTACCAGCTTACGTTTTTTGGCCAAAATACCAACAAACACCTCACATTTTTCATCTTTAGTGTTTTATTGCATTTTTTCATCTGCAGTTTGAGGCTGAGCCCTCTGGGGGGCGTCTGTCGTTATGTGAGGCATGTAATCAGTGCAGAACAGCCCGCCTGATCTAATAGAAGGGCGTGACCAATAGGCTGCTCTGACACTATGCCTTGCATGCACCATGAATGGCAGAGCCCTTGGTAACCTCGTGTCTTTAAATGCCACCAGTCACCTCCCTGACAGCATGGCCGGACGCTGGTGCCACAACTGCCCCCACTGTGGGTTGCAGGTGATTGAGTACCGGCATACAGACACCTGTGTTGCCTCCAGAGGAGCTGACAGCCGCTGCTAAGTGCAATGGGTATTTACCTGGCAAATTTTGGTGAGTTTTTTTGTCTGTTTTTAAGTCCATTCGGTGAACAATCTGAATTTGCCATGTACCTCCACTCACCCATGGGTACACACTTCTGGACTTTGGCTAATCGCTGGACTGCTCCTCCTTCTCCTTATGTGCCACCATGATGACCGCTACAATAGTTAGGCTGTTGTTTCAGGTATACCCCCAGTGGTAAATTTTTTTGCCCATTCTTTTAGAATGGGCATTACAACGACAGGAGACCCGCTCCTTTTCAATGGGAAAAATGTTTTGAGGCCCTCATGCACGTCTCTATCCAGGGTCAATGTGGAGACTCCCAAATTTTAGCTGCCCTGCCAAAGGGCTATACTACAATACACCCACTTCAGGTTCACAGGCCCTCCTGCACGTCTCTATCCAGGGAAAATGTGGAGCCTCCCAATTTTTGGCTGCCCTGCCAAAGGGCTATACTACAATACACCCACTTCAGGTTTACAGGCCCTCATGCATGTCTGTATGCATGGGTCATTGTTGAACTTCCCAAGTTTTGGCTGCCCTGCCAAAGGGCTATACTACAATACACCCACTCCAGGTTTACAGGCCCTCATGCATGTCTGTATGCATGGGTCATTGTTTAACCTTCCAATTTTTAGCTGCCCTTCCAGAGGGCTATACTACAATACACCCACTTCAGGTTTACAGGCCCTACTGCACGTCTCTATCCAGGGACAATGTGGAGCCTCCCAATTTTTGGATGCCCTGCCAAAGGGCTATACTACAATACACCCACTTCCTTACAATGAGCACTTCAGGTTTACAGGCCCTCATGCACGTCTCTATCCAGGGGCTTTGGTAAACCTCCCAATTTTGGACTGCCCTGGCAAAGGAAAAATACTACAATAGACCCTCTTCCTCAAAATGGGCACATTATGTCAAGACAGGGCTTAATGTACGTCTCTTCTCAGGGTCATCGGAGTGCCGCACAATGTTTTCACATAAAATCTTTCATGTAATCACAAAAAGTAACATACACCAGCTGTATCTCACTATTGGGTATGTGCCCTTAACATTTCCACCCTGAATATTCATTTTGGTGTCATTTTGGAAGGTTTTCTGGTGACTCCGTAAAATTGGCGTGAAACTCGGACAAGATTGTTCACAGCTGTGACTTTTGAGTGAGAAATGCTTCCAGGGGTCTTCCCCATGGTGTTGCCATGTCATTTGAGCACTCTTCTGAGACTTTTGTGACATTTTTAGGGTTTCTACATGCTGCCGGCAGTCATTTCATAAAAATACTCGGGTCTCCCATAGGATAACATTGGGCTCGGAGCTCGGTACGAGTACACGAGTATCTTTGGATGCTCGGCCCGAGCTTCGAGCACCCGAGCATTTTAGTACTCGCTCATCACACTACTAATCGACCATTGTCTATTACCCTGTGAATGTTGATTCTATGTACATGGCCGCAGCTACTATTGTTTTAATGTCATGGGTTGCAGACTGAATGTCTCATACTAACATTCCATTGTATCACTGCTAGGTGCTATATCAATCAGCATTTGGCTCTCCATGTCTGGACTGAAATATGACCAAAAATGGTTGTATGAGACTTGAGGTCCAGCCAATGTAAAGACAGTTTTATTCCACCTATCGTGAAGTTCCCAGTATCATGCAATGAGGGCTGAAGGTATATAAGGAGATATGTTCATTAACCAGAGTTACTTAGATTCTGTCTAGTGACCTCAGTCTAGGGATTTCGGTCCCGGCTAGAGGTCCACTAGATTGACGATTGGATACAGGCAGCTAATCTAGGATCTTCGGGTCTGGTTAGCGAGCCATAACCCCAGGCCTAGGCAGTTCGGGGCCGACCAAGGGGATCAGAACACGGACTATAGAAGCACAAGGACTTCAGCATTGGATTATGGGATTCGACTGTGACAAAGACTGCATAAGGAAAAGGAAGCAACCCAGGTTGGGACGATACAGTCACCTGGCTACAGACTTTGCTGTGCTACATTCTGAACCCTGGTGAGCCAGCGGAAGGGTGAGACTCTGATGCCTACTACATTATTGTGTTTTGCTGGTTATATGCTGTTCACTGTTTGGGGGTCCAAAAAAGCCTTGATATTGTGATTCCCTCACCCTGTGTTGTCTGAGTAGTGTTCCACCCACGGTTAAGGAGTCACTTTCACAGGTGATGGCATATAACATAGTCACTGTCACAGATAATGGTGTATATAGCATATTTGCTGTCACAGGTGATGGCGTATAACATAGTCACTGTCACAGATAATGGTGTACATAACATGGTCACTGTCACAGGTGATGGCGTATATAACATAGTCACCCTCACAGTTTATGGCGTATACAACATAGTGACTGTCACAGTTTATGGTGTATATAACATAGTCACTGTCACAGTTTATGGCGTATATAACATAGTGAGTGTCAAAGGTGATGGCGTATATAACATAGTCACTGTCACAGATAATGGTGTATATAACATATTTACTGTCACAGGTGATGGCGTATAACATAGTCACTGTCACAGATAATGTTGTACATAACATAGTCACTGTCACAGGTGATGGCGTATATAACATAGTCACCCTCACAGTTTATGGCGTATACAACATAGTGACTGTCACAGTTTATGGTGTATATAACATAGTCACTGTCACAGTTTATGGCGTATATAACATAGTGAGTGTCAAAGGTGATGGCGTATATAACATAGTCACTGTCACAGATAATGGTGTATATAACATATTTACTGTCACAGGTGATGGCGTATAACATAGTCACTGTCACAGATAATGTTGTACATAACATAGTCACTGTCACAGGTGATGGCGTATATAACATAGTCACCCTCACAGTTTATGGCGTATATAACATAGTGACTGTCAAAGGTGATGGCGTATATAACATAGTCACTGTCACAGGTGATGTCGTTTATAACATAGTCACTGTCACAGGTGATGGCGTATGTAATATAGTTACTGTCACAGACGAAAGGGTATATAATATAGTCACTATCACAAATGATGGCGGATATAACGTAGTCACTGTCACAGGTGATGGCGTATATAACATAATCACTGTTACAGAAAATGGCGTATATAACAGTCACTGTCATAGATGATGGTGTATATATCAAAGTCACAGTCACAGATGATGGTGTATAAAGCATAGTCACTGTGACAGATGATAGCATATATAACATAGTCACTGTCACAGACAATGGCGTATATAACATAGTCACTGTCATACATGAAGGAGTATATAACATAGACCATGACTGTGAGGACTCCCATCACTATTAATGGGCAGAATAGAAGAGAAAGTAATGTGACATCATTTCTTACCAGTTATGGCAGAGAACCCAATGATGTCATTATAATGTCATAAGTGGATGTGAAGAATAAGAACATTCTGTCTGCTGTCAGTGGCTCATTCTTAACAGATATTTGTACTGAGAGGACCTGCTGAGAAATCCTGCTGTGGATCAGCGATTAACTGCAATATACTTATCGATTTGCAAAATATTTTTGATTTTTTTTAACATATTTGATATTTTCTACATCATTTATTGTGTTCTACTATTCATAGAACTGAAAAAGACAAATGCCGAAATGTGCATAGATACGGGACATTTCTACTGACTTTGGAGGTAATTGTTTTCACTACCATGGCTGTGAATACATGTGTGGATATATATGAGAGATTTCCCTAACCTTCACCAGGAATTTATCTATTTTCACCCAGTTTATCTTTAGTTTCATATATATCTAGGCCTCTATTACTATTGCAAGGTATTAGAGTGCACCCGTATATAATGAATAGGTGACCCTTATATTGATACTACTAGATATTGCTGATTTTTTTTAGATTGCATTACACCTTTACTGTCTTTCTGTCAATATTTACTAAGACCTCTATGTGTTATCATACTTTTTTTGAGCTGGGCGATAAAGGGTAGCAATATTATTTTATAAATAAATGGGTATTTTATAGCAAATTTTAGCTCAAAAATATGTACAGCATAGCTATCGTCCATCTTCTACTAACAGAGTCATAACTACAATAGATACAGGTGTTGCAGTTGCACATAGTCACTGTCACAGGTCATGGCATATATAACATAGTCACTGTCACAGTTGATGGCGTATATAACATAGTGACTGTCAAAAGTCATGGCGTATATACAGTAACATAGTCACTGTCACAGGTGATGGTGTATATAACCTTGTCACTGTCACAAGTGATGGCATATATAAGATAGTTACTATCACAGGTGATGTGGTATATAACATAGTCACTGTCACAGATGATGGCGTATATACAGTAACATAGTCACTGTCACAGGTGATGGCGTATATAACATATTCACTGTCACAGGTGATGGCATATATAACATAGTCACTGTCACTGATGATGAGGTGTACAACATAGTCACTGTCGCAGGTGATGGCGTATATAACAAAGTCACTATCACAGGTGATGTGGTATATAACATAGTCACTGTCACAGATGATGGCGTGTATAACAGTCACTGTCACAGATGATGGCGTATATAACATAGTCACTGTTACAGATGATGGGGTATATAACATAGTCACTGTCTGAGATGATGGCGTATTTAACATAGTCACTCTCACAGATAATGGCATATGTAACTTGGTCATTATCACAGGTGATGTGGTATATAACATAGTCACTATCACAGATGATGACGTATATAACATAGTCACTGTCACAGATGATGGCGTATATAGCATAGTCACTGTCAGAGGTGATGGCGTATATACCATAGTCACTGTCACAGATGAAGTTGTACATAAGATAGTCACTGTCACTGATGAAGGTATATATGATATAGTCATTCTGACAGATGAAGGCTTATATAACAAAGTCTCTATCACATATGATGGCGAATATACAGTAACGTAGTCACTGTCACAGGTGATGGCGTATATAACATAGTCACTGTCACAGTTGATGGTGTATATAACATAGTCTCAGTCACTAATCATGAGGTGTATAACATAGCCACTGTCGCAGGTAATGGAATATATAACATAGTCACTGTCACAGGTGATTGCGTATATAACATAGTGACTATCTCAGTTGATGGTGTATATAACATAGTCACAGTCACTAATGATGGGGTGTATAACATAGCCACTGTCACAGATGATGGCGTATATAACATAGTCACTGTTACAGATGATGGCATATATAACATAGTCACAATCACAGATAATGGGGTATATAACATAGTCACTGTCTCTGATGATAGCGTATTTAACATAGTAACTGTCACACATGACGGAGTATATAACATAGTTGCTGTCACAGATGATGTTGTATATAACTTAGTCAATGTCACATATGATGGCATATATAACATAGTCACTGTCACAGATGAAGGTGTACATAACATAGTCACTGTCACAGATGAAGGTGTACATAATATAGTCACTGTGACAGATGAAGGCGTATATAACAAAGCCACATGTCACAGGTGATGGCGTATATAACATAGTCACTGTCACAGGTGATGTCGTATATAACATAGTCACTGTCACAGATGATGGGGTGTATAACATAGTCACTGTCACAGGAGATGGCATATATAACATAGTCACTATCACAGGTGATGTGGCATATAACATAGTCACTGTCACAGATGATGGTGTATATAAAATCGTCACTGTCTGAGATGATGACGTATATAACAGTCACTGTCACAGGTGTTGGCATATATAATATAGTCACTGTCACAGATGATGGCGTATATAACATAATCACTGTCACTGGTGATGGCATATATAACATAGTCACTCTCACAGATGAAGGCGTATAAAACATAGTCACTGTCACAGATGATGGTGTTTATAACATATTCTCTGTCACAGATGATGGCGTATATACCATAGTAGTCACTGTAACAGATGATGGCGTGTATAACCTAGTCACTGTCACAGATGATGGTGTATATATCATTGTCACAGTTGATGGTGTATAAAGCATAGTCACTGTGATAGATGATAGCATATCTATTATATAATTGCCGTAGCGACTTCCGTCGGAGCGGCGCTGCTTCCGGTGGCTTGGTTAGCGAGTCCGAGCTGCTTCTCCTGGACTCTCCCCGTGGCCGCTACGCGGCCACGGCGACTCCCGAAGCAATGCCCGCAAAGCGGGCATTGCGAGTCGTTGCAGCCTCGCGAAGCAATGCCCGCGAAGCGGGCATTGCGAGTCGCTGACACCCACCACTAACCAAGCCACAGAAGCCCATACTACTGTAGTGTACATCGCTATAGTATACTACAGTCCCATGCCCATAAGCGACATGGGACTGTAGTATACCATCGCGCTGTACACTACAGCCTCCTGCCGCTCTTACACACTACCCCGCCCACCACTAACCAAGCCACAGAAGCCCATACTACTATAGTGTACACCGCTATAGTATACTACAGTCCCATGCCCATAAGCGACATGGGACTGTAGTATACCATCGCGCTGTACACTACAGCCTCCTGCCGCTCTTACACACTACCCCGCCGCTGCTCCCCTACACCCTAAGCCCCGTCGGCTAACACCGCCGCACCCCTACACCCTAAGCCCCGACCCGCCGCATCTATATCCGCCGCTGTCGCTAACAACGCCGCACCCCTACACCCTAAGCCCCGACCTGCCGCATTTATGCCCGCCGCTGTCGCTAACACCGCCGCACCCCTACACCCTAAGCCCCGACCCGCCGCATCTATGCCCGCCGCTGTCGCTAACACCGCCGCACCCCTACACCGCACCCCTACACCCTAAGCCCCGACCCGCCGCATCTATGCCCGCCGCTGTCGCTAACACCGCCGCACCCCTACACCCTAAGCCCCGACCCGCCGCATCTATGCCCGCCGCTGTCGCTAACACCGCCGCACCCCTACACCCTAAGCCCCGACCCGCCGCATCTATGCCCGCCGCTGTCGTTAACACCGCCGCACCCCTACACCCTAAGCCCCGACCCGCCGCATCTATGCCCGCCGCTGTCGCTAAAACCGCCGCACCCCTACACCCTAAGCCCCGACCCGCCGCATCTATGCCCGCCGCTGTCGCTAACACCGCCGCACCCCTACACCCTAAGCCCCGACCCGCCGCATCTATGCCCGCCGCTGTCGCTAACACCGCCGCACCCCTACACCCTAAGCCCCGACCCGCCGCATCTATGCCCGCCGCTGTCGCTAACACCGCCGCACCCCTACACCCTAAGCCCCGACCCGCCGCATCTATGCCCGCCGCTGTCGCTAACACCGCCGCACCCCTACACCCTAAGCCCCGACCCGCCGCATCTATGCCCGCCGCTGTCGCTAACACCGCCGCACCCCTACAACCTAAGCCCCGACCCGCCGATACCCCCTAAGCCCCGCCGACTATCCCCTAAGGCACCGCCGCCCCTAACCTCCCGCCGCTCTCCCCTGCCCCTCTCGCTAAAGCCCTACACCCTAAGCCCCAGCAGTCCCCTAACCTAACGCCGCTGTCACCTAAGGCCCTACACCTCAAACCCCCGCCGTGCCCTAGCTAACGTCCCCGTCGATCACTTACATGCCTTCAAGTCATCTGATCGTCCGTCCGATCCACAAGTCCTCCGTCCGGCCAGGCGTCCTCTTCCTCCGGCCCCGGGGGTCTTCTGTCTTCTTTCCGCCATCTCCGCCTCTTCGTCCGGCCCCGGGGATCTTCCACCTCCGACGTCCTCTTCGTTCTCATTCACATACAATGGAAGAAAAATCCCCCATTGTATCTCAATCAGATCTGAGGGCCTCTTCTGATTGGTCGATGTATACTGCCCTCAGCCAATCAGAAGAGCCCCTCAAAACTGAGACGCAGTTCTCATTCAGGTCCGACTTTTTTTTTCCCCATTGACATACATTACCGGTGTGTCGGCGATCTTATGGCCGCCCACCTGGTTCTATTTGTCGGCCCTAAAATCGCGGACACACCGCTAATGCATCTCTATGGGCAGTCAGCCCGATTTCGGATTGAACGCCGACCAATCAGAATTCGAGCTCACTGCCCATAGACATGCATTAGCGGTGTGTCCGCGATTTTAGGGCCGACAAATAGAACCAGGTGGCCGGCCATAAAATCGCCGACACACCGGTAATGTATGTCAATGGGGAAAAAAAAAGGCGGACCGGAATGAGAACTGCGTCTCACTCTGACTTAAAAAAATAAATAAATTAAATAATAAAATAAATTATTTAAAAACAATTTAAAAATAATAAATAATTCATTAAAAAATAATATATAATTAAATAAAAATAATAATAAAAAAAAAAAAAAAAGCCGGACCTGAATGAGAACTCTGTCTCCGTCTAACTTAAACAAAATTAATTAATTAAATAATAAAAAAAATAATTTAAAAATAATAAAAAAATAATAAATAAATCATTAAAAAATAATATATAATTAAATAAAAATAATAAAAAAAAAAAAAAGCCGGACCTGAATGAGAACTGTGTCTCCGTCTAACTTAAAAAAAAAAAATAAATTAAATAATAAAAACAATCATTTAAAAATAATAAAAAAATAATAAATAAATCATTAAAAAATAATAAATAATTAAATAAAAATAATAATAAAAAAAAAAAAAAAAGGCGGACCTGAATGAGAACTGTGTCTCTGTCTAACTTAAAAAAAATTAATAAATAAAATAATAAAAAAAATAATTTAAAAATAATTAAAAAATAATAAAAAAAATAATCATAAAAAAAAAAAAAAAACATAATAATTAAACACAAATTATCTAAATTTTAATAATAAAAAAAAAAATTAAAAAAAAAAAAAAAATTAAAAATAATTTATTAAATAATTAAAAAATATTACAAAAATAATAATAAAAAAAATAAAAATAATAATGAAAAAAATATTATACAAATTTGACGATTAATAACAATTATTAAAAAAAAAAAAAAAAAAAAAAAAAAAATTCAATATTTATAAAAAAAAAATAAAAATAAAAAAACATAATAATCAAAAAAAATTTATAAAAATTTTAATAATCAAAAAAATTATTAAAAAAATATTATACAATAATAAAAAAATAAACCAAAAAATTAATTAAAAAAAATTATCAAAAAAAAAAAATAAAAAAAAACACACACAGTCGTTGCTATTACGCTATTTATTGCCGCGATTCGCTGATTGACACTTTCCGCTACCGTCGAATGATGGCTCTGAGCCGAGTCGTCTGCCCGCTAATAGAACCAGCGGCTCGGCCATAAAATCGCCTCCTTTGTCTATCTCTCTCCATAGGAAGGCGCCGTCCAATCACAATCGCCGCGCCTTTTTTGAAAATACATAGCGACCAATCACATTCATGGCGCCAGCTTTCTGAAGTTGCCGCCCTCCAATCAGATAAGCCCGCTTATTTATAGCGCGAACTTTGAATCTTCAACCTCTTTGAATCCTCTTTGTGGGAGAACGAGAACCTATCGCTGGACTATCTGTTGGAGTATATTTCTGCCGAGAAATCCATCCTTCGTGAGGGTCTTTCGAGGACAACGAGAAGCTACCGCTGGACCGTCTGTTCGACAACATTTGAGCCGAGATATCCATCCTTCGTGCGGGACGTCGGGAAGCAAGCGCCGGATCGGGATCTGCGATTGATCAGCTAAGATATCCTTTGGACAATCTACCTTTTCACATCAGAGCCTATATTCCTGATGCTGACTTTTATTTTCATCTCTTTTTTACTATCTTTCTTTTTCACCACTTTTACTATTTTGCGCCATGCAGCGCCAATCGCCGCTGCATGGAGCGTCCGCCACTGTTCGGACACTTCGCCGCTGAAAGCGCCGACTTCTGCGCTACAAGCGCAAACTTCGGCGCTTCTAGCGGCCTCCGCGGTCTATGAGACCGCTGTGTCCGAACATGCATTCACGCGCAGCCCGTACAACTCGCCGCTCTAAGATGGCGGACGCGAAATCTTCATTCATAAAATGGCGCTAGACTTCAGCCGCCGTGTGATTGGCCAGCGGAATCTTCATACACATGGCGCCGTCAATCCGGTTGGTCGGCGCTATTGTGTGAAGATGCCGCTGTCCTATCACAACTCAGTGGGGCGGAGCTATAGACTTCCACTCTCCCGAACGCCGTGTCCGAAAATCGCACCAGGGGCTCGGCAAGGAAAGTTCCGTGCATTTTCAAAATTGCCGCCTCGATTCTCATTGGATGTCGACTTCCCATAGACATCCATTGAGAAATGAGCCGCGATTCTGATTGGTTGTTCTTTATGGCGCTTTGATTCCGATTGGTCACCGCACAGCGGGGACTTCGAAAATTTTGTTGCCGAGCGCCTGGTACGATTTTCGGATATGCCGTTCGGCCGGCTGGAAGTTTGTAGCTCCGCCCCGCTGAGTTGTGATTGGACAGCGGCATCTTCACACAATAGCGCCGACCAACCGGATTCACGGCGCCATTTTTATGAAGTTTTCGCTGCCCAATCACATCGCGGCTGGCGTCTGCCGGCTTTTTATGAATGAACTTTTCGCGTCGGCCATCTTAGAGCGGGAAATTTGAATTGGTGAACAATGTAAAAGTGAAAAAGCTGTTTTCACAGTACAATCTCACAACAGAGTATATATTCCTAATGCCTATGCTTATATTAACCCTTTGTTTTTACAAATTAGATATCAGCTACATTTATGCATACTGCCCTCTTCTTTTCATACTTTATTAACCCCTTCTATTCTATTTCTTCTCCATTTGCTATCTGACTATGTGCACTACTAAGGCCATTTTAATATTAACCCCTTCTATTCTATTACTGCCACACTGCCTATCTCACTATCTGCTCTACTAAGCCCATTTTACTATTAACCCTTTCTATTCTATTACTGCTACACTCCCTATCTCACTATCTGCTGTACTAGCGCCTTTTTTATATTAACCCTTTCTATTCTATTAGTGCCACACTGCCTATCTCACTATGTTCTCTACTACGGCCATTTTAATATTAACCCTTTTATTCTATTAGTGCTACACTGCTTATCTTACTATCTGCTGTACTACGGCCATTTTAATATTAACCCTTTCTATTCTATTAGTGCTACACTGCCTATCTCACTATATCCTGTACTATGGCCATTTTAATATTAACCCTTTCTATCCTATTACTCCTACACTGTGTATCTCACTATCTGCTCTACTACGGCCTTTTTTATATTAACCCCTTCTATTCTATTAGTACTACACTGCATATATCACTATCTGTTGTACTACGGACATTTTATTATTAACCCCTTCTATTCTATTAGTGCTACACTGCGTATCTCACTATCTGCTCTACTACGGCCATTTTAATATTAACCCTTTCTATTCTATTAGTGCTACACTGCCTATTTTACTATCTGCTGTACTATGCCCTTTTTTATATTAACCCTTTCTATTCTATTAGTGCTACACTGCCTATCTCATTATCTGCTGTACTACGGCCATTTTAAAATTAACCCTTTCTATTCTATTACTCCTACACTGTGTATCTCACTATCTGTTCTACTACGGCCTTTTTTATATTAACCCCTTCTATTCTATTAGTGCTACACTGCCTATATCACTATCTGCTGTACTACGGCCATTTTAATATTAACCCCTTCTATTCTATTAGTGCTACACTGCCTATCTCACTATCTGCTGTACTACGGCCATTTTAATATTAACCCTTTCTATCCTATTAGTGCCACCCTGCCTATCTCACTATCTGCTGTACTACGGCCATTTTAATATTAACCCCTTCTATTCTATTAGTGCTACACTGCGTATCTCACTATCTGCTGTACTACCGCCTTTTTTATAGTAACCCTTTCTATTCTATTACTCCTACACTGCCTATCTCACTATCTGCTGTACTACGGCCATTTTAATATTAACCCCTTCTATTCTATTAGTGCCACACTGCCTATCTCACTATGTGCTGTACTACGGCCTTTTTTATATTAACCCTTTCTATTCTATTAGTGCTACACTGCCTATCTCACTATGTGCTGTACTACTGCCATTTTAATATTAACCCTTTCTATTCTATTAGTGCCACACTGCCTATCTCACTATCTGCTGTACTACGGCCATTTTAATATAAACCCTTTCTATTATATTAGTCCTACACTGCCTATCTCACTATCTGCTGTACTACGGCCTTTTTTAGTAACCCCTTCTATTCTATTACTGCCACACTGCGTATCTCACTATCTGCTGTACTAAGGACATTTTTACATTAACCTCTTCTATGCCTTTTCTATTTTACTTGCACCATGACTATTTTATAGGCTTTAAACTCATACATTAACCCCTTCTATTCTGTTTGCTATTCAATAACTGTGTCACTATGTGCTGGACATCTGTGATTTTACAACTTCACCACACATGGCCAGAAAAAAACCCATCTGCTGCGATTGCCGATTAAACCTTGCACTTGCTGCGCTGTTGCGGGAATACCCATACAAACTATAGGAATACTTGCGGCAGGTGCGCCAAGTTCATTTTTTTTTGTAGCAACACTTGACGCAACTCCTAAATCGCAGTGGCCGCAAGTCCCCTTATGGTTTTTTATAGGGATTACCGCTACCGCACTGCAACTGCAATGTTAATGTGGCTATCGCAGCAGATGCATTTTTTTCAATGCATCTACCGCAATTTTATCTAAAGAGCTGATGTGAAAGGGCTCTAAGGCAATTTGTACATTAACCCGTTCTATTCTATTTCTGCCCCCCTTGCTATCTCAGTATGTGGTCCACTAAGGCTATTTATACATTTTCCTCTTCTATGCCATTTGCCATTTTGTTTTCCCACACTATGTTTTATAGGGTTCGAAATGCTACATTAACCCCCTACTTTCAGTTTGCTATTCACTAACTGTGTTACTAGGTGCTGTACTCAGGGCATTTGCAATTTAAACTCTTCTATACTATTTGAAATTTATTTTAACATCCACACTCTTTTATAGGATGTAAGTGCTACATTAACGTCTTCTATTGTTTTGCCTATTCACTGTCTATGTCACTATGTGGTATACTACTGGCATTTAATTACTAAATACTTTAATACTAATTTTATTTTTATTAATCGTCCAGTTTTTTTTTATGCGTGCCAATGCTATATTAACTACTTACAGGCTCTTTGACTTTTTTTTTGGAGTTAGGAGTCAGTCATCACACGGTTACGAGTACGTTAACCCATTATATGTCAATTTTTATTATTTTTCTTAGTAATGACTCTGTTGCACTACTACCTGTCTTATTTTTAACAGTTTGGTGGTAATGCTACCTGCCCAGTTGACATCAGCGGTTATTTGAAATTGCACTAGATGTCCTGACAGAATTGCATCCGCTTGCTTTGCTGCATTGCCACCGCATAACTGCTGCACTTGCGGTGTCGTTCCGCTAATCCCCATTGTACGTATAGGGGAACTTGCCACAGCTCCCGCTACCATAAAAAGCGTGGTCACCCATCTTTTTTTTTCCATCCAGGACCTGCTACAAGTGCAAAATCCAAATTGCTGCACCTACTGCAAATAAATAGATACTGACTATTATGCCGATTATAATGAGTATGGGGATTCACGTAAACGCTTGCAAGTCCTGCAGTTATGCTGTGGCTATGTGCCACATGCACCAGATGCTGTTTTTCCAACGCTTATGATGCTATTTGAAATTAATGCTCATGTCAAAGTCTCTATCATCCCAGTAGGATATTCACTACTTTTACATACCTCATATTTTACACTCTATTACTGACTGGGTCCCCTTTCACACGTCCATTGTATATGCACATTTACATACTTTTATAACATGGCCTAAGATTTAAATTTTAAACGCGATTTCTCCATACCCGTCACCAGGGCTGTAGTTGCGTAACGTTACACTACATCACCGCATTTACGTTACTTTTTACATTGACCTGACTCTTACAATATCTCATACGCAAGTTGCCTTATTTCTTTTTTCACCCTGCTTTGTCACATTCTGCCATTTCATACTTCACGTTTAGGCCGCTGTTTCCCCTATTCCACCAACAAAAATAAAAACCACTACTTCTGCTATAATACCAAAACCTTCAGTTCTTGGTAGAAATTAACCGTAAATCTGCTTTTTTTCAACACCTTATGAAACAACAACCTTGCTGGTGGTTATGCAGAAATTGATGTCATCCTGCTTCTATTTACGTTTTTATTACAATGTTCAAAATTTGCTTTGATACCGTGTATCAGAAAGGGCCATTACATCCATTTGTTTTGCCTTCACGGCAGTTTTTAAGGAATTTTAACACTCATTGCCATTCAATACTCCATACAGTTAACATCATTACATCTTTCTTTGTTACTTTAAATAAGTCTATCATTTCATTATAACAGGTTTTGGAAAACCATACTTTAGTTTTATTGTTTTTGTCTGTTTACACAGTTAGTATTCATTGTTTCCTTAACTAACACACTCTAGCTCATTTTGCTTTTGATTCACTGACTATTCTTACTAAGATGAGCTCTCCAACACAAAATATCACTCTTGCCAAGGAGGCTGCATCTACACCGAAGAAGAAGCGTGCTGAGAAAACTTTGGAACAGAGACGCCGTCGGTTACATCATGATAAGGCTGCTAAAGCTAAACGCATTGCAGAGGAGAGTTTGGAAGAGAAACGTGTTCGTTTAGATCTGCGTAAGGCTGCTAAGGAGAAACGTACTGCAAAGGAGACTTCAGAAGAGAGGCGTCTTCGCTTAGATACTGATAAGGCTGCTAAGGCAAAACGCCTTGCTGAAGAGACCTTAGAAAGGAGACGTATTCGCTTAGATCGTGTTAAGGCTGCTCACGCCAAACGTATTGCAAATGAGACTTCTGCAGAGAGACGTATTCGGTTAGATAGGGCTAAGGCTACTAAACTGAAACGCTTTGGTAAACTCTCTTCTCCACTGAGACGTTTTTCGTTGGATGCTGCAAAGACCGCTTTACATACACGTATTTCGGGAGTGTCTTCTGAAAAAACAAGCCAACAAATGGAAACAAGAGCCATGACTGCGCGTTCTACATGCAAACAAACAAAAATTCCAGTCACTGAAGAACCGTCTGACACAGAAGCTACTCCAGCCTCTTCGTGTACTGACATTTTACCAAGTGAACTGCCTTTAACACCTCCCATTACCTCTATGGAAATCAAAAAAGGAAAGGTTCGCAAGGTGTCTGTGCGTATGCGCAAGAAGGGTGTGGAGGAGAGTTCTGAAGGAAGGACAGAACGATTAGCCAAAAAATCAATTACTCTGCCTCAACGACGCAAACAGAAAAAGTTAATGCCTGCAGGAGATCCGTCTGATCCTCAGACTGCTTCCACCTCTTCGTCTGATCCTTAGACTGCTGCCACCTCTTCATCTGATGCTCTGACTGCTGCCACCTCTTTGTCTGATGCTCAGACTGCTGCCACCCCTTCGTCTGATCCTCAGACTGCTGCCACCTCTTCATCTGATGCTCTGACTGCTGCCACCTCTTTGTCTGATGCTCAGACTCCTGCCACCTCTTCTTCTACTATCTTGACTACAACTGAACAGCCTTTACTGCATCGCAAGGCCACATCAAAACGAAAACACTGTGCTGAGGAGACGCCATACAGCAAACAGTGTAAAATTTTGAGGCTTAAAAGGAAAAGACAGATGCGTCAAGATACAGAATCTCCTACATCTAGACAAGTCCACTTGGCCCATTTGGCTACATTACGTCGTGAAGAACGTCAAACTTCTTCTTCCACTTCTATATTGCAACAGGCAGAACGGAATATATATTCCACTTCTTCATTTATTGAATGTTTGGAATCTACATCCCTTCCACGTCTCATTTATGTAGGATTACATAATAAATTTCTACGTTCATTCTATTCACCTCTCCTACATGAAAGGGGATTTATTGATCAGGATCATGTTATTGCAGAACATTTCTGTGGTTTCATGAATGTAATATGTGAACATTGTGAGGCTCGACATTTTACTGCTGAACGACCATCAGATCAACAGTTTACTCTTTGTTGCCACAAGGGAAAAGTAAAGGTACCATTACCTCAATACCCGCACGTGTTCCAACGCCTGCTGAAAGGAGAGAGTGAGTACAGTCAAAATTTGATGGAGAATATAAGGAGCATTAATAGTTCTTTTGCTTTTGCCTCCATGGGTGCCCATGTTTCTCTACCTCCTGGACATGGACCATACTGCTTTCGTATTCATGGGCAAATTTATCATCGCACTGGAACACTCCATCCTGCTCAAGATCAAACTCCAGCATATGCACAACTGTACATTTTAGATACTCTAAGCGCTACAGACCAACGGCTACAGTCTCCAGAAAATGTTAAATGTAATCATACTTTAATGAGTATCATTGCTCTTCAATTGGATAATATTAATCCCTTTGTTTCGGCCTACAAAATGCTACATCAAGTTGAATTAGAAGAAGAACAGAAGGCAGTAGAACATGGCACAAAAATGCCAAATATTATCATGGCCATTAAACAAGACAGAGGCCAAGACCCGAGACGCTATAACAATCCTACTGCCAATGAAGTTGCTGTGGTCTTTGAAAATGCTGATGGAGAGCCACCATTCAATAGAGACATTTTAATTCATTTGAAACCTGATCCAAATAACCCCTTGGCCCCAAAAACACAGCAAGTCAGTATTCTGCACAGCAATTTAGATGCATTACTCTATCCTTTATTTTTTCCTCATGGAGAACAAGGCTGGCATGAGGGACTCAAGCATGAAGGCAAAAGTCAACGCCGGGTTACACAGCTCCAGTATTACTGCTATTTGCTGTCTGTACGGAATCAGTTCAATCCTGTCCTGAATGGTGGCAAACTAACACAGCAGTACTTAGTGGATGCGTATGTGAAAATCGAGGCTAATCGCTTAAATTTTATCCGTCATCATCAAAAGGATTTAAAAGTGGAGGATTATTGCGTACTCCAGGAACATCTTCTGAAACAATCTGTTGAGAAAGGTATTCCCATTGGCAAGACGGTCATTTTACCATCTTCTTTTGAAGGCAGTCCCAGAAACATGCAGCAACGCTATCAGGATGCCATGGCTATTGTGACTAAATTTGGACGACCAGATCTTTTTGTAACCATGACCTGTAATCCTAAATGGAGGGAGATTACAAACAATTTAGAGCCATGGCAGCGTGTGGAACATAGACCTGATTTAGTGGCCCGTGTCTTCCGAATTAAACTGGAAGCCCTATTAAAAGAAATTAACACTGGATTATTTGGCAAAGTTTGTGCAATGGTTCATGTGATTGAATTCCAAAAGCGTGGCCTACCACACGCTCATATTTTGATCATTCTGGATAGCAAATCCAAACTAAGAACTGAGGTTGAAGTGGATAATATAGTTTGGGCTGAAATCCCTGATCCAGAAGAATACCCTCTGCTCCATGACATTGTGATGCAACACATGATTCATGGACCCTGTGGTCAACACAACCCCAATTCTCCATGTATGGATCTTGGCAAGTGTAAGAAAGGTTTTCCTAAAGATTTCCAACCAAGAACACTCATAGCTAAGGATGCATACCCTACTTATCAAAGAAAGGAAGGATCATCCTTTCAAATCCGTTCAAAGATGATTGATAATTCTTGGGTTGTTCCCTATAACCCTTACCTACTATTAACATACAAGTGTCATATTAATGTTGAGGTATGTGCTTCCATTCAAAGTGTAAAATACCTATTCAAATATGTCTACAAAGGACATGATAAAGCCAATCTTGAAATTTGCCAAACCAATATTCACCATGATGAAACACATCAATTCATGGATTCAAGATACGTGAGTGCACCGGAGGCAGCTTGGCGAATATTTGCTTACCCGATGCATAGACAATCGCACTCCATTATTCGCCTGGCCGTACATCTCCCACATTCTCAACCGCTTTATTTTCATGAGGATGACTCTGTTGACGACATCAGTTGCACAATGCACAGAAAATCTACTCTGATGGGCTACTTTGAGCTGAATGAGAGTAACCCGCATGCTCATGATTACTTCTACCGCCAAATTCCAGAGCACTATGTTTGGAAAGAAGGTGCATGGGAAGTTAGAAAGCGAGGAGGTTCTTCAGTGATTGGAAGAATGTATACTGTTAGTATGAAAGATCAAGAACGGTACTATTTGAGGTTGTTGTTACTGCATGTCAAAGGAGCAACAAGTTTTGACAACATTAAGACTGTTAATGAAGTGACATACCCAACTTTCAAAGAGGCAGCATTAGCTCTTGGATTGCTCTTCGATGACACTGTTTGGAGAAATACTTTATTGGATGCCTGTGTTCTCAACATGCCTGCACAGCTTCGTGATATGTTCGCATATATATGTATTTTTGGTCCTCCAGCTCATCCATTGGAGTTGTGGAAAGAATTTAAACAAGACTTTATCCAAGACTACTGCCATGCATATCACTCCAACACTGAGGAGTGTGAGAATTGTGAAGGATATGCTATGACTGATGTCCAAACTATTCTAAAATTTCATGGCAAAACTTTTACTGATTTTAATCTACCACGACCAAAAAGAAAGCCATACATCGCTCCACTATACAACAAGGATGATGAGTTAAGAAGAGCTCAGCAAATGAAAGCTACTTTAAATGACCACCAACTTTTGGCCTATGATGCGATCAATCAAGCTTTACACGATAGAAGTGGACAACCTAAGTGCTTTTTCATTGACGGTCCAGGTGGCAGTGGTAAAACATACCTGTATGATTTATTAATTCATGAACTAAGAGGAGAAGGCGAAATTGTCTCACCTGCAGCCAGTACAGGGATTGCAGCTAACTTACTGCAAGGAGGAAGAACCATCCATTCACTTTACGGAATACCAATTCCAATCAATGAAACTTCCGTTTCAAGGATTAAAAATGATACAGATGCTGCACAACATTTGAAAAGTACCAAACTTTTCATTATTGACAAGTCCACTCTGTTATCTAAATATGCATTGCATGTGATTGATCAACTTTTACGGGATGTCATGACAACAGATATCTCCAAGAAAAATACAACACCTTTTGGAGGGAAAGTCATTGTTCTGGGAGGAGACTTTCGACAGTGTCTGCCTATCATCCCACATGGTACAAGAACTGACATTATAGAGAGTTGTATTAAATACTCACGACAATGGCAGCTTTTCACTCAATTGCCACTCTTCAACAATATGCGCTCCATTGATCCTGATTATAGCCGTTGGTTACTTCAACTGGGAAATGGTGAATTGTCCAATGATTTCAACCTTGGAGATGATACCATTGAAATCCCACAAGACATGATCTGCACTGGCTCAATCATTCTTGCTATATTTGGTGAAAACATTGTCATTGATGTAGATAACAATGAAAGCATTCAGATTGCTGCATCACATGCCATTCTTTGCCCTAAAAATGACCATGTGGATATGGTGAACTCTAAGGTCATGGATTGCATTGCTGGTGAATACACTGAATACATTAGTGATGATTCCATTGATCCTGATGAGACTGAAGATCCAGATCAATATCCAGTGGAATTTTTAAATTCACTCACACCAACGGGAATGCCTTCTCATCGCCTCAAATTAAAAATCGGTACCATTGTCATGCTTTTGCGCAACTTTAACAGCAGAAAAGGTCTTTGCAATGGGACTCGCTTGATTGTCATCGCTTTGTTTGACAATCTGATTCAAGCAAAAGTCATTACTGGCTCTGCAGAAGGAAATGTGGTGTTTATTCCAAGGATTGATTTATCTCCATCAGAGACTGGATTACCTTTCAAGTTAAGACGTCGACAATTTCCCTTGAAGCCTGCTTTTGCCATGACCATCAACAAATCCCAAGGCCATACACTGGAGAAAGTAGGGATTTTTTTGTCCAACAACCCATTTTTGGACATGGACAGTTATATGTGGCTTTTTCACGATTGAAAAGAAGATGTATTGTTAAGGTGAAAGTACTGCATACACCCATTCAAGGAAAGTTGCTGCCTCATTCAGAAAAAGTCTTTACAAAAAATATTGTCTATAAGAATATTTTATTTTAAATTCTTTAGATATATTTATCATGTATGTAAATGTAATATATAACAATGAAAGCATTCACATTGTTGCATCACATGACAATCTTTGTCCTAAAAATGTCCATGTGGAAATGGTGAACTCTAAGGTTATGGATTGCATTGCTGGTGAATACACTGAGTACATTAGTGATGATTCCATTCAGACTGAAGATTCAGACCAATATCCAGTGGAATTTTTAAATTCACTCAAACCAATGGGAATGCCTTATCATCGCCTCAAATTACACATTGGTACTATTGTCATGCTTTTGCACACCTTTAACAGCATAAAAGGTCTTTGCAATGGGAATTGCTTCATTGTGATCACTTTCTTTGACAATCTTATTCAAGCAAAAGTCAGTTCTGGGTCTGCAGAAGGAAATGTGGTGTTTACTTCAAGGATTGATTTATCTCCATCATAGACTGCCTTACCTTTTAAGTTAAGACATCGACAATTTACCATAAAGTCTACTTTTGCCATGACCATCAACAAATCCCAAGGCCATATACTGAAGAAAGTAGGGATTTTTTCCCCAACAACTCATTTTTGGACATGGACAGTTATATGTGGCTTTTTCACGAGTGAAAAGAAGATGTATTGTTAAGGTGAAAGTACTGCATACACCCATTCAAGGAAAGTTGCTGCTTCATTCAGAAAGTCTTTAAAAAAAATATTGTCTATAAGAATATTTTATTTTAAATTCTTTACATATATATTACATTTACATACATGATGGATATAACAATGAAAGCATTCACATTGTTGCATCACATGACAATCTTTGTCCTAAAAATGTCCATGTGGAAATGGTGAACTCTCAGGTTATGGATTGCATTGCTGGTGAATACACTGAGTACATTAGTGATGATTCCATTCAGACTGAAGATTCAGACCAATATCCAGTGGAATTTTTAAATTAACTCACACCAATGGGAATGCCTTATCATCGCCTCAAATTACACATTGGTACTATTGTCATGCTTTTGCACACCTTTAACAGCATAAAAGGTCTTTGCAATGGGAATTGCTTCATTGTGATCACTTTGTTTGACAATCTCATTCAAGCAAAAGTCAGTTCTGGGTCTGCAGAAGGAATTGTGGTGTTTACTTCAAGGATTGATTTATCTCCATCATAGACTGCTTTACCTTTTAAGTTAAGACATCGACAATTTACCGTAAAGTCTACTTTTCCCATGACCATCAACAAATCCCAAGGCCATACACTGGAGAAAGTAGGGATTTTTTGCCCAACAACCCATTTTTGGACATGGACAGTTATATGTGGCTTTTTCACGACTGAAAAGAAGATGTATTGTTAAGGTGAAAGTACTGCATACACCCATTAAAGGAAAGTTGCTGCCTCATTCAGAAAAAGTCTTTACAAAAAATATTGTCTATAAGAATATTTTATTTTAAATTCTTTAGATATATCTATCATGTATGTAAATGTAATATATAACAATGAAAGCATTCACATTGCTGCATCACATGACAATCTTTGTCCTAAAAATGTCCATGTGGAAATGGTGAACTCTCAGGTTATGGATTGCATTGCTGGTGAATACACTGAGTACATTAGTGATGATTCCATTCAGACTGAAGATGCAGACCAATATCCAGTGGAATTTTTAAATTCACTCACACCAATGGGAATGCCTTATCATCGCCTCAAATTACACATTGGTAGCATTGTCATGCTTTTGCACACCTTTAACAGCATAAAAGGTCTTTGCAATGGGAATCGCTTCATTCTCATCACTTTGTTTGACAATCTCATTCAAGCAAAAGTCATTACTGGGTCTGCAGAAGGAAATGTGGTGTTTATTCCAAGGATTTATTAATCTCCATCAGAAACTGCCTCACCTTTCAAGTTAAGACGTCAACAATTTCCCGTGAAGTCTACTTTTTCCATGACCATCAACAAATCCTAAGGCCATACACTGAAGAAAGTAGGGATTTTTTTGTCACAAACAGTTTTTGGACATGGACAGTTATATGTGGATTTTTCACGAGTAAAAACACGATGCAATGATAAGGTGAAAGTGTTGGATACACCCATTCAAGTCAAATTGCTGCCCAGTAGTGAAATACTCTTTACTACAAATATTCTCTCTAATATTTTATTTTAAATTCTTTAGATACATGTTAGATTTACATACATACTTACTTTCTAATTAAATACAAAAATTACAATAAATTAGTTTAGCCATAGATGTATAGTAATATAAAAAAAAATATATATTATTTGTTATACAAAAAGATATTAAAATTAGTTATTATATATACAATAGTTATTTAATAAATATAGTCATTAGTGTTCATTTTCAATAACAATATAGTATATAGAAATATTTTAGTTTAAATTCTTTATATGCATATTACATTTAGATACATAATTATTTTCTAATTAAACAAAAATATTCCCATAAAATAGTTTAGCCATAGATGTATAGTACTAAAAAAAAAAAAAAAAAATTACTTTGCCCATAGATGTGTAGGAATTGACCAAAAAAATTATAAAAAAATAGTTTACAAATAGATGTATAGCAATAGAAATAATCAAAAATACCAAACAAATTACTTTAGTTTTAGATAGACATTATAATTAGTTATTAAATATTAAATAGGTCTTTAAGAAATATAGTCTTTAGTTTCACTTTTCACTAAAAATATAGTGTATAAAAATATTTTACTTTTAATTATTTACATACATATTCTATTTACATACATACTTTCTAATTAAACACAAATATTACAATAATTTAATTTAGCTATAGATGTAGAAGAATAGAAATAGACAAAAATACCACAAATATTACTTTCTTTACAAAGATATTATAAATAAGTTTTAGATATAAAATAGTTATTTAAAATATATAGTACTTACTTTTTTAGCTTTTGAACTTTCTTTTTAAATTTCATAGTATATGTATATAAACACACATTTTATAGTAGATTGTAGATGTGTATCATCTAAATGCTTGCATTTAGTGATAAGAACCTGAAGCTTCAGCAGGATAGCTGCTGCGAGATTTCATTTTCTTTTTACACAGGGTCAGGTTTTTGTGAACAGGTAAGGCTGCCTTCAGATTTGCAGATGCATCTGCAGCGTTTTGAAAATGCATCTGGAATCATCTGCATGCAGACGGTAGACCCTATCTTTATAATGGGACGCATGGTGTCTGCAGATGCTTGCAGGCAGCTGTGCACACACATTTACTCCTATATGTGATCTGTGCGCAGGCGGATGCCTGAATACAAATCACACACTCCCACCATCACCAGGGATGCAACATGTCGTGTCCCTGGTGCGGAGTAGAGTCTGTGATCTGTACCCAAGCATCTGCCTGCGCAGAGATCACATATAGGAGTGAATGGGTGTGCTTGGCTGTCTGGAAGCATCTGCAGACACTGTGCGTCCCATTATAAAGATAGGGTTTACTGTCTGCATGCAGATGCATCTGCAAAATGCTGCAGATGCATCTGCAAGTCTGAATGCAGCATTAGAGACGGGTGGGACAGCTGTTCACACACATCTCTATCTTGAAGTGTGTTCTGTACATATAAATACATACATACATATAGGTACATATTTAGACACATAGATACATATTTAGACACATAGGGAAAGAATAGACATTTTCTTTTTAAATCTGACTTATTCTGCTATTTGTGGAATTTATAGTGTGAACACATCAATTTTGACACTTGCTGTCTAATGGTGACCTACAGCACTCTTACTGTAAGTTGCATGAAATGTTAATGGAATTTGTGCTTTACTTGCAGTAGTTGCGGCACATGTGCTTTCAACAGTTTCAACTGCCAAAATCACAGTTAGCTCTGATTTTTAGTGGTTGCATTTAGTCAACATGTTAAAGCTGTGCTTGCCGTATTTATTGCAAGCTAATTGCAAGTTCCATATACATTACATGTTACTTGCTGAAAGTCAGCTGTAGGTAGGTCCTTTGGTGACAAGTGCAGAAATTGTATTTGGTTATTCTACACCTTCTGCAAATAGCCAAAAAATATCTGCTTTAAAAGGAGTCTAACTATTAATTATTAGGGGTAGAGTAGAGTAGGTCCCACCAGTTGTAAGGCTACCTTCCCGTGGTTGGTGGGGAAACATGTACTGGCTTAATCATAGATTATTAATATTCATATATAAATTGAATATACGTAATCTGTACAAAACATCAGTGCCAGTATCTGTACGAAAAGCCTTGCCTTAGAATCATGACATGTACTACACTGACATGTACCATACAAACATTGGTAGTTGATAGATAGATATCATGTCTTATGTGCATTATTGTCAAATTTGAATGAATAATGTATATATGCATGCTACACTCCCGATTCTTTACAATTGGGCCGCCATCTATCATGGAATAATTGGATTATTAGTTAAAAATCTAATTTAATAAACTATACACCAGTTCTAGAATCCCGATGCAATCGCATCGGGCTCACAGCTAGTATAACATAGTCACAGTTACAGATGATAGAGTATATAGCATAGTCACTGTCACAGATGAAGATGTATATAACATAGTCCATGACTGTGAGGACTCCCATCACTATTAATGGGCAGAATAGGAGAGAAAGCAATGTGACCTCATCGGTTACCAGTTATGGCAGAGAACCCAGTGATGTCATTATGATGCCATAATTGTATGAGAGGAATAAGAACATTCTGTCTGCTGTCAGTGGCTCACTCTTAACAGATCTTTGTACTGAGAGGACCTGCTGAGAAATCCTGCTGTGGATCAGCAAATGTATCAAAAATGTACCATACTGGTACTTTATAGGTTCCTTGCGGAGCACATTTATTCTTTTTGAGCCAGTGACACAGCGGGCACATAGGTATCTATATTGAACATTATAACTATTAACATGAGCTTTCAGGGGATACACTTGCCATAGCCTTGTTTGCAATGCTGTTATTCCTGTTCCTCTTTTCTCCAGTATGGTACATTTTTGATAAAAGGGCATGTACAGCTTGTCATTTATTATCTCAATGATGTTAGCATATTGTTTGTACTCAATGTATTAATTATGCATATCTCTTATAGACCCCGTATTAAGTGGTCTTTGCCACAAGTGAATCTCTTATTTCATTGCTAACTCAGATCAGAGGTAATTTCCTATTAATACCTGTTCATTATGTAAGCCTTCAGTGAGACAGTTTGTTTTACTCACTGCACTGGATATAATGCTTAGTATTTATTGTATGATTTCCTGAAGCAATTTGTCTGATACTGCGTTTTATGTTTGTTACAGATAAGTTTTGACAAAGGTTCCGTTGGGAACCGAAACGTTAACTACTGTTTTGACATTATTCCATTTATCCTTGAATTCACTTGGAAACATGAAATAAATACGGTTCTTTATTGCAACAAGTGACTGATTCTATGTGTGTGCCGGAGTCTTGTTAGTAATATTCGGATTTTTTACTTCAGAGCACCACCACTAGGTGTGCCACACGTTCACCTTGATTATTGGCGTATATAAGATAGTTACTATCACAGGTGATGTGGTATATAGCATAGTCACTGTCACAGATGATGGCGTATATACAGTAACATAGTCACTGTCACAGGTGATGGCTTATATAACATATTTACTGTCACAGGTGATGTAGTATATAACATAGTCAGTGTCACAGATGATGGCGTATCTAATATATAAAACCCGAAGCCACTTCCGTCTTCAAGGGACAAAAATGACGTCACACGATGGAAGTGGCTTGGGCACTACACCCGCTCAGGGTAATCCAAGATGGCGGCGAGCGATGGCGCTTTAGCGCCCGCCGCGAGCCGCTGTCAAAACGGCGAGCGGTGGGCGCAGTAAAGCCCACTAGACTCACGAGAGGTGGGCGCTGGAGCGGCCACCGCGAGCCGCTATCCCGCCACCAGACCCCTCGCCGCGGTGCCGCACATACCCCGGTGTGCCCCTCACTGCGGCCCCGCACATACCCCAGTGTGCCCCTTGCCGCGGCCCCAAACATAGCCCGGTGTGCGTCCTCCCCCATCCGAAGCCGGCCCCGCCCACACTCCGGTCCGGTGTGCGGCCTCTGCCATCACCGGCACCCCCGCCAGCCCTGCCGCTCACCACCCACAGCCCTGGCACTTTCCTCCTCCATCCGGGAGCTGGCCCCGCCCACACTCCGGTCCGGTGTACGCCCTCCGGCATCAACCCGACACCGCCGCCAGCTCTGCCGCTCACCGCCCACAGCCCGGTCAGTGTCCTCTGCCCTCCAGCCTCCCCTGTCCTCTGCCCTCCAGCCTCCCCTGTCTTCTGCCCTCCTGTATCCCCTGTCCTCTGCCCTCCAGCCTCCCCTGTCATTTGCCCTCCAGCCTCCCCTGTCCTCTGCCCTCCAGCCTCCCCTGTCCTCTGCCCTCCAGCCTCCCCTGTCCTCTGCCCTCCAGCCTCCCCTGTCCTCTGCCCTCCAGCCTCCCCTGTCCTTTGCCCTCCAGCCTCCACTCTCCTCACCCCTCCAGCCTCCACTCTCCTCACCCCTCCAGCCTCCGCTCTCCTCACCCCTCCAGCCTCCGCTCTCCTCACCCCTCCAGCCTCCGCTCTCCTCACCACTCCATATGCAATGTACAGTATGTGTATATATGTGTGTATGTAATATAATTTGTGAATGATGTGTGTGCATGTATATATATATTTCTACATCTTTATAGATTTGCATGTGTGTACATATAATGTGTGTGTATCTAATATATAAAAGCCCAAGGCACTTCCGTCACTTTGTCCGCACTTCCGTCACTTTGTCCACACACACACATACACATACACACACACACACACACTCCGCTATACTTACAACCGGCCCTACGTCCGCTGCCTGGATCCTCAGTCAACATGTCGCCGCCCCCAAACTAGTGGATCCAATATAGCGTCCAGAAAGTCTCGCCAAACTTCCCAGACGCCATATTTGATCCAGTTGTCCGGGGCCACCAACATACTTTGTCCAAGATGGCGTCCGGGAAGTCTCGCCAGACTTCCCAGACACCATATTGGATCCAGTCGTCTGGGGGCGCCGACATGTCGACTCAGGATCCAGGCGGCGGGGAAGACGCAGGCCCAGTGGTAAGTATGGCGGAGTCTGTGTATGTGTATGTGTGTGCTGACCACTCTGCCCACGGCGCTGCGCTGACCACTCTGCCCACAGCGCTGCGCTGAGCACTCTGCCCACAGCGCTGCGCTGACCACTCTGCCCATGGTGCTGTGCTGACCACTCTGCCCATTGCCCTGCACTGACCACTCTGCCCACGCTGCTGCACTGACCACTCTGCCCACGGCACTGCGCTGACCACTCTGCCCATGGCGCTGCGCTGACCACCCTGCCCACGGCACTGCACTGACCACTCTGCCCACGGCGCTGCGCTGACTACTCTGCCCACAGTGCTGTGCTGACCACCCTGCCCACGGCGCTGCGCTGACCATTCTGCCCACGGCGCTGCACTGACCATTCTGCCCACGGCGCTGCACTGACCAATCTCACTGCACTCACTGCTAACCACCACTACTGAGCCACCGAACTCACTGCTAACCACTGAGCCACCGCCCTCACTGCTAACCACTGAGCCACCGCACAGTGCTAACCACTGAGCCACCGCGCAGTGCTAACCACTGAGCCACCGCCAAGTGCTAACCACTGAGCCACTGCGCAGTGCTAACCACTGAGCCACCGCGCAGTGCTAACCACTGTGCCACTGCGCAGTGCTAACCACTGAGCCACCGCGCAGTGCTAACCAATGAGCCACCTGTATACACACAATTCATTTCACCGCACTCCCCCTATAGTAAATAAACTATATATGGATTCTAGACTACCCAACTCTTTAGATATATTTACTGTAACAGATGAAGGTGTATATAGCATACTCACTGTCACCGATGATGGCGTATATAACATAGTCACTGTCACAGATGATGGCGTTCATAACAAAGTCACTGTCACAGATGATGAGGTATATAACATAGTCACTGTCAGAGATGATAGGATATATAAAATAGTCACTGTCACAGATGATTGTGTATATATCATAGTCACAGATGATTGTGTATAAAGCATAGTCACTGTGACAGATGATAGCATATATAACATAGTCATAGTCACAGATGATAGAGTATATAACATAGTCACTGTCACAGGTGATGGCGTATTTAACATAGTCACTGTTAATGATGATGGGGTGTATAACATAGTCACTGTCACAGGTGATGGCGTATATAACATAGTCACTGTCACAGGTGATGGCGTATATAACATAGTCACTTTCACAGGTGATGTGGTATATAACATAGTCACTATCACAGATGAAGGTGTATATAGCATACTCACTGGCACCGATGATGGCGTATATAACATAGTCACTGTCACAGATGATTGCGTTCATAACATAGTCACTGTGACAGATGATGGTGTATAATATCATAGTCACAGATGATGGTGTATAAAGCATAGTCACTGTGACAGATGATACCATATATAACATAGTCACTGTCACAGATCATGGGGTATTTAACATAGTCACTGTCATAGATGAAGACGTATATAACATAGTCCATGACTGTGAGGACTCCCATCACTATTAATGGGAAGAATAAGAGAGAAAGTAATGTGACATCATCGCTTACCAGTTATGGCAGAGAACCCAGTGATGTCATTATGATGTCATAATTAGATGTGAAAAATAAGAACATTCTGTCTGCTGTCAGTGGCTCATTTTTAACAGATCTTCGTACTGAGAGGACCTGCTGCGAAATCCTGCTGTGGATCAGCGATTAACTGCAATATACTTATCGATTTGCAAAATATATATTTTTTTTTTTAACCTTCCTAGCGTTATTCCCGAGCCTGACTCGGGTTAACATTCACTACCAGAAGCGTTAACCCCGGGCTTACCCGCGTTCGCGGCAGATGCGGTGAGAAAACCGCATCTGCCGCACTTGCCGCACTTGCCGCACTTGCGCCGCACTTGCGCCGCACTTGCGCCGCACTTGCGGCGCGGTTGCGGTAATCTGCATAGTAAAGGGAACCAACCACCTCGGATGACCCTCACACACTGTTAATATGTGCCCCTGCAGCCTAGTAAACCATTAGCAGCACTGTTTTTGTGTGAAAAGTGGCTGCAGTAGAAGTGAGATAATGATTTTATAAACTTACATGCCTGCGTACTTGAGGGCGTCTCCCTGTGTGTGCTGGCACTTGTGGGCTGTGCTCATCATGTCTGCTCTCCCCCTCCCTTATGCACGCCCCCTCTCAGCCTGCTATAGTGATGTGAGGCTGATTGCGTCATAAAGGGGCGGGCTACCGGGATGCCGCGATTTAGCCCCGCCCCTTTATGACGCAATCAGCCTCACATCACTATAGCAGGCTGAGAGGGGGCGTGCATAAGGGAGGGGGAGAGCAGACATGATGAGCACAGCCCACAAGTGCCAGCACACACAGGGAGACGCCCTCAAGTACGCAGGCATGTAAGTTTATAAAATCATTATCTCACTTCTACTGCAGCCACTTTTCACACAAAAACAGTGCTGCTAATGGTTTACTAGGCTGCAGGGGCACATATTAACAGTGTATGAGGGTCATCCGAGGTGGTTGGTTCCCTTTACTATGCAGATTACCGCAACTGCGCCGCAAGTGCGGCGCAAGTGCGGCAGCTATGCGGCAAGTGCGGCAGATGCGGTTTTTTTACCGCATCTGCCGCGAACGCGGGTAGCCCGCTTTTAGCAAAAAATTCAAGACCTAAACAGACCGCCAGGGAGGTTAATATCTTTGATATTTTCTACGACATTTATTGTGTTCTACTATTCATAGAACTGAAAAAGAAAATTCTCAAACGTGCATAGATATGGGACATTTCTACTGACTTTGGAGGTAATTGTTTCCACTACCATGGCTGTGAATACATGTGTGGATATATATGAGAGATTTCCCTATCCTTCACCACGGATTTATCTATTTGCACCCAGTTTATCTTTAGTTTCATATATATCTAGGCCTCTATTACTATTGCAAGGTATTAGAGTGCACCCCTATATAATATATAGAAGCCTGTAGTATTGATATTACTAGATATTGTTGATTTTTTTTAAGTTGTATTACACCTTCACTGTCTTTCTATCTATATTACTAAGACTTATACCTATATGTGTTATCATACTTATTTTGAGTCGGGAGATAAAGGGTAGCAATATTATTTTATAGCTACATTTTTAAAACTTCCAAATGGGTATTTTATAGCAAATTTTAGCTCAAAAATTTTATTATTTTTATTGTTATTATTATTAATTTATATAGCGCCATTATATTCCATGGCGCTTTACATGTTAAAAAGGGCAGACTAGGTCAAGTAACATAGTAACAATACAAGTAACAATAAATGTTGACAGCTCGGTTGTACAGAAACAAGAGGGGAGAAATCCTGTCCACAAAGGCTCACAGTCTACGAGTGGCGGTGGGGATACAGTAGGAGGGGAAATTCCAGTCATGAGGTGGTGTGGTGGACCGGGTCTTATTGCAGGTGGTAGGCTTGGCGGAACAGGTGGGTCTTCAGGCTTCGTTTGAGGGTTCCCAGGGTAGGAGAATGTCTGATGTGTTGGGGCAGTGAGTTCCAGAGTCTGGGTGAAGCACGGGAGAAATCCTGTATGCGGTCGTGCGAAGAGGAGATGAAGGGGGAGTAGAGGAGAAGCTCTTGAGAGGATCGCAGGTTGCGTGAGGGTAGGTAACGGGAGACCATGTCAGAGATATATGGAGGGGACAGGTTGTGAATGGCTTTGGATGTCATGGTTAATGTTTTAAACCGGGATCTCTGGGAAGCAGGGAGCCAATGAAGGGCTTGGCAGAGAGGGGAGACAGGGGAGTAGCGGGGAGACAGATGGATTAGGCGGGCAGCGGCGTTCAAGATAGATTGGAGAGGTGCAAGGGAGGTATTAGGGAGGCCGTGTGAGCAGGACGTTGCAGTAATATAGATGTTTTTGAGCTGGAGTCAGCAGGAGGTGGCGAGGGCCTGGATGTGGGGCTTGAAGGAGAGGGAAGAGTCAAGGATAACCCCGAGGCACTTGGCATGGGGGACTGGAGAGAGAGCGCAGTCATTGACGACGATGGATAGGTCAGGTAGTGAGGGGGAGCGTCTTGGGGGGAAGACTATGAACTTGGTTTTGTCCATGTTCAGCTTAAGAAGCGAGCAGAGAAGAAGGATGAGATGGCGGACAGGCAGTGTGGAATTTTGGATAGAAGGGAGGCGATGTCAGGACCAGACAGGTAGATTTGGGTGTCGCCGGCGTAGAGGTGATATTGGAGGCCATGGGACTCAATGAGTTGCCCTAGACCGAGAGTGTAGATTGAGAACAGTAATGGTCCAAGAACCGAACCCTGGGGGACCCCGACAGATAGAGGGTAGGGCGAGGAGGATGTGTGGGAGTGGGTGACGCTGAAGGTGCGGTCCGTTAAGTATGAGGAGATCCAAGAGAGGGCAAGGTCCACGATGCCAAGAGATTCCAGGATCTGTAGTAGAAGGGAGTGGTCAACAGTGTCGAAGGCGGCTGACAGGTCGAGGAGGAGGAGAACAGAGTAGCGGCGCTTGCTTTTGGCAGTCAGTAGGTCATTTGTGACTTTGGTCAGGGCTGTTTCAGTGGAGTGGAGGGGTCGGAAGCCAGATTGCAGGCGGTCAAAGAGGAAGCAGGAGGAGAGGTGAGAGGACAGCTCAGAGTGGACATGCTGTTCAATTAGTTTAGAGGCGAAAGGGAGGAGAGATATAGGGCGGTAGTTGGAGACAGTGGTGGGATCGAGGGAGGGTTTTTTGAGGATGGGTGTGATCAAGGCGTGTTTGAAGGCTGAGGGGAAGGTGCCGGTGGTGAGTGATAGGTTGAAAAGATGAGTTAGGGCTGGGATGATAACGGAGGTGAGGTTAGGAATGAGGTGGGATGGGAGCGGGTCGTGGGCACTGGTGGTGAGGTGTGATTTTGACAGGAGGGAGGAGAGCTGGTCTTCAGTTATAGGGGGGAAGCAGTTGATGGAAGTAGAGGGCAGTATAGGTGAAATGGGAGGCTTTGGGGACAGTGGATCAAAGCTGTCTCTGATTCTGTCAATCTTTTCTTTGAAGAAGGAGGCAAAGTCTTCTGCAGAGATAAGGGGAGAGGGAGGGGGAGCAGGAGGGCGGAGTAAGGAATTGAAGGTTTTGAAAAGTTGCTTGGGGTTGTGGGACAGGGAGGTTATTAGGGATAAGAAGAAGGTTTGTTTGGCGGTGGCAAGTGCAGTCTTGAAGGCGATGAGGGACTGTTTGAACAGTGCAAAATGCTCAGTGGAAGGTGATTTTTTCCATCGCCTCTCGGCGACCCTGGATGCCTGTCTCAGGTCTTTAGTGAGGGTGGTGTGCCAGGGTTGCCTATTAGTGCGTAGAGCATGGTGTGTGAGGGGGGCTGCTAGGTCGAGTGCCTTGGTTAATGTGCTGTTGTAGAGGGTGGTGGCAGTGTCTGTGTCACGTATGGATGTTATGTTGGCGAGAGGGAGAAGGGATTCTGAGAGTGAGTGTAAATCAATGTGATTTAGGTTTCTGTGGGGATGATCAAGTTTGCGGAGAGGAAATGGTGTAGTAGGGGAGGAGAGGGCGGAGAAGGTCACGAGATTGTGGTCAGACAGGGTGAGGGTTGAGTTTGTGAGATTAGTAAGGGAGCAAAGACGGGTAAAGATGAGATCCAGCGTGTGGCCATCTTTGTGGGTGGCAGAGGAGGACCATTGGGAGAGCCCTAAGGAGGAGGTCAGGGAAAGAAGTTGAGAGGCAGTTTGGTGGGCAGTGTCAATGGGGATATTGAAATCGCCCATAATGATGGTGGGGATGTCAGTAGAGAGGAAATGAAGTAGCCAGGTGGTAAAGTGGTCGAGGAAGGTGGGGATGGATCCAGGGGGTCGGTAGATGACGGCTAGCTGGAGGTTACAGGGGGAGAAGATGCGGACAGAGTGGGCTTCAAAAGATGGGAGAGTAACAGAGGGGGGTAATGGAATAGGGGCGAAGGAGCAGGTATCGGATAGGAGTGTGCCGACACCTCCGCCATGTTTGTCAGAGGGGCGGGGTGTGTGGGGAAAGATTGAATCCGCCGTAGGATAGTGCAGCAGGGGAGGCCGTGTCGGAGGGGGTGAGCCAGGTCTCTGTGATGCCAAGGAATGAGAGTTTATTAGAAATAAAGAGTTCATGGATGTCTGTGAGCTTATTACAGACTGAGCGGGCGTTCCAGAGTGCGCCTGGCAGGGAGATTAGAGGAGCAGGGGCTGGGGGGATGGGTCTAAGGTTGGTCAGGTTGCGAGGTTGGGTGATGGTGGGGTTATGAGAGTTGGTGATGGGACGTGGGGGTGGGGTGTAGGTGACTGTGGGAATGTGGCGGTGGGGGGCCGGGATTAGGGGAAATGTTGCCAGAGTAGCAGGAGCAGGGAGAGGGTTAGCAGGTGGGAGCATGAGAGTTTACGTGGTGGCCGTGCCTGATTGGAGATGAAGGATTGAAAGTGCATGAATAGTTCAGAGGAGTGGGTGAGGTGGTTAGGTAGGATGGAGGGTGAGAGAAGTACTTTGTTGCTGGGTGGAGGGATGAGTGGGGGTAGCAGGAAGTGGAGAAGGATGGGAATGAGAGTGCAAAGGAGGGCATACATTGTGGATGGTGAGCAGGGTATGGGAGTAGCGTGGGTCAGATGCAGCGGGAAGGAGAGCTGTAGTGGTGGGTGAGAGGTCAGTAGTGATGAGTAGTCTGGGGTTTACATAGTGAATACATAATTGCAGTACAAGTGAACAAATTGCATATCTGTTTGTTTGTCTTGCATGACTTACCCGTTTCCTGCCCCGTTTAACTGCCCGGTGTAACTGCACTTATGCAGTTAGCATGATTGCAAGACCCCGCATGATTGCACCCCTTTAGGTGGCTCTACATATATAGTGAGTTTCTACTTAGATCTTGGTCTATTAGACTTGTTAATCAATCAAAGAAACTCAGCACAGCAGAAGGTAATAAATGCAAGACAAATAAACAAGAGTTTCTGGCCATCCTGGGTCATAAACACTTTTAAACCAAAGATGATCTCAGAACATCCCACATCACACACAGTAAGATGATTTCAGTATATTACATTATTAAAAGACAAGTATATTGTGAATTGAAGTGATGGATTCATATACCCCTCTTGTGAAGAGAGCCAGGCAGGAAAGATGAGTGAATTGAAGTGATAGATTCATATACCCCTCTTGTGAAGAGAGCCAGGCAGGAAAGATGAGTGAATTGAAGTGATAGATTCATATACCCCTTTGTGAAGAGAGCCAGGCAGGAAAGATGAGTGAATTGAAGTGATAGATTCATATACCCCTCTTGTGAAGAGAGCCAGGCAGGAAAGATGAGTGAGATGAAAATTTGTACAGTATAGATATGGTCCATCTTCCACTAACTTGGTCATAACTACAATAGGTGCAGGGGTTTCAGTTGCACATAGTCACTGTCACAGGTGATGGCATATATAACATAGTCAATGTCACAGATGATGGCATATATAACATAGTCACTGTCACAGGTGGTGGCATATATAACACTAGTCACTGTCACAGATGATGGCGTTCATAACAAAGTCACTGTCACAGATGATAAGGTATATAACATAGTCATTGTCAGAGATGATAGGATATATAAAATAGTCACTGTCACATATGATTGTGTATATATCATAGTCACAGATGATTGTGTATAAAGCATAGTCACTGTGACAGATGATAGCATATATAACATAGTCACAGTCACAGATGATAGAGTATATAACATAGTCACTGTCACAGGTGATGGCGTATATAACATAGTCACTGTCACAGGTGATGGCGTATTTAACATAGTCACTTTCACAGGTGATGTGGTATATAACATAGTCACTATCACAGATGAAGGTGTATATAGCATACTCACTGGCACCGATGATGGCGTATATAACATAGTTACTGTCACAGATTATGGCGTTCATAACATAGTCACTGTCACAGATGATGGTGTATATATCATAGTCACAGATGATGGTGTATAAAGCATAGTCACTGTGACAGATGATACCATATATAACATAGTCACTGTCACAGATCATGGGGTATTTAACATAGTCACTGTCATAGATGAAGACGTATATAACATAGTCCATGACTGTGAGGACTCCCATCACTATTAATGGGAAGAATAAGAGAGAAAGTAATGTGACATCATCGCTTACCAGTTATGGCAGAGAACCCAGTGATGTCATTATGATGTCATAATTGGATGTGAAAAATAAGAAAATTCTGTCTGTTGTCAGTGGTTCATTCCTAACAGATCTTCGTACTTAGAGGACCTGCTGCGAAATCTTGCTGTGGATCAGCGATTAACTGCAATATACTTATCGCTTTGCAAAATATTTTTGATTTTTTTTTAATATCTTTGATATTTTCTACAACATTTATTGTGTTCTACTATTCATAGAACTGAAAAAGAAAATTCTGAAACGTGCATAGATATGGGACATTTCTACTGACTTTGGAGGTAATTGTTTCCACTACCATGGCTGTGAATACATGTGTGGATATATATGATAGATTTCTCTATCCTTCACCACGGATTTATCTATTTGCACCCAGTTTATCTTTAGTTTCATGTACTGTATATCTAGGCCTCTATTACTATTGCAAGGTATTAGAGTGCACCCGTATATAATATATAGAAGCCTGTAGTATTGATATTACTAGATATTGTTGATTTTTTTTTAGGTTGTATTACACCTTCACTGTCTTTCTAGCTATATTTACTAAGACTTATACCTATATTTGTTATCATACTTATTTTGAGTCGGGAGATAAAGGGTAGCAATATTATTTTATAGCTACATTTTTAAAACTTCCAAATGGGTATTTTATAGCAAATTTTAGCTAAAAAATTTGTACAGTATAGATATGGTCCATCTTACACTAACTTGGTCATAACTACAATAGGTGCAGGGGTTTCAGTTGCACATAGTCACTGTCACAGGTGATGGCATATATAACATAGTTAATGTCACAGATGATGGCATATCTACTCTATAATTGCCGTAGGCACTTCCGTGTCGGACCCCGAGTAGACCGTGGATATGTCACACTGTGGCGTCACCACGGCGAAGCATTGGCCGCGTAGCGGCCAATGCGAGTCGCTGGCCTGCGCGAGCAATGGCCGCGAGGCCATTGCTCGCGCAGGCTGAGTACGAGCAATGGCCGCGAAGTGGCCATTGCGATTCGCTGGCCGAAAATCGAACCAGAGGCTCGGCCTCAAAGTTAACGATTTACCGGTCAGGTAGCGCGAGCAATGGCCGCGAGGCCATTGCGAGTCGCTGCCTGATCCCCATACAAAGTATAGGGGGACTTGCGGCAGGTGCGGCAGCGAGTCGCTGGCTGAGTGCGAGCACTTGCGGCTCGGTTGCGGTAATCCACATAGAAAGTATAGGGGGACTTGCGGCAGGTGCGTCAAATGCGTTTTTGCACTTGCGGCAGGTTTGCCCGCGAAAAAACCCGCGGCAGACTCTGCTGTCTGTGAGCTTATTACAGACTGAGCGGGCGTTCCAGAGTGCGCCTGGCAGGGAGATTAGAGGAGCAGGGGCTGGGGGGATGGGTCTAAGGTTGGTCAGGTTGCGAGGTTGGGTGATGGTGGGGTTATGAGAGTTGGTGATGGGACGTGGGGGTGGGGTGTAGGTGACTGTGGGAATGTGGCGGTGGGGGGCCGGGATTAGGGGAAATGTTGCCAGAGTAGCAGGAGCAGGGAGAGGGTTAGCAGGTGGGAGCATGAGAGTTTACGTGGTGGCCGTGCCTGATTGGAGATGAAGGATTGAAAGTGCATGAATAGTTCAGAGGAGTGGGTGAGGTGGTTAGGTAGGATGGAGGGTGAGAGAAGTACTTTGTTGCTGGGTGGAGGGATGAGTGGGAGTAGCAGGAAGTGGAGAAGGATGGGAATGAGAGTGCAAAGGAGGGCATACATTGTGGATGGTGAGCAGGGTATGGGAGTAGCGTGGGTCAGATGCAGCGGGAAGGAGAGCTGTAGTGGTGGGTGAGAGGTCAGTAGTGATGAGTAGTCTGGGGTTTACATAGTGAATACATAATTGCAGTACAAGTGAACAAATTGCATATCTGTTTGTTTGTCTTGCATGACTTACCCGTTTTCTGCCCCGTTTAACTGCCCGGTGTAACTGCACTTATGCAGTTAGCATGATTGCAAGACCCCGCATGATTGCACCCCTTTAGGTGGCTCTACATATATAGTGAGTTTCTACTTAGATCTTGGTCTATTAGACTTGTTAATCAATCAAAGAAACTCAGCACAGCAGAAGGTAATAAATGCAAGACAAATAAACAAGAGTTTCTGGCCATCCTGGGTCATAAACACTTTTAAACCAAAGATGATCTCAGAACATCCCACATCACACACAGTAAGATGATTTCAGTATATTACATTATTAAAAGACAAGTATATTGTGAATTGAAGTGATGGATTCATATACCCCTCTTGTGAAGAGAGCCAGGCAGGAAAGATGAGTGAATTGAAGTGATAGATTCATATACCCCTCTTGTGAAGAGAGCCAGGCAGGAAAGATGAGTGAATTGAAGTGATAGATTCATATACCCCTCTTGTGAAGAGAGCCAGGCAGGAAAGATGAGTGAATTGAAGTGATAGATTCATATACCCCTCTTGTGAAGAGAGCCAGGCAGGAAAGATGAGTGAGATGAAAATTTGTACAGTATAGATATGGTCCATCTTCCACTAACTTGGTCATAACTACAATAGGTGCAGGGGTTTCAGTTGCACATAGTCACTGTCACAGGTGATGGCATATATAACATAGTCAATGTCACAGATGATGGCATATATAACATAGTCACTGTCACAGGTGGTGGCATATATAACATAGTCACTGTCACAGATGATGGCGTTCATAACAAAGTCACTGTCACAGATGATAAGGTATATAACATAGTCATTGTCAGAGATGATAGGATATATAAAATAGTCACTGTCACATATGATTGTGTATATATCATAGTCACAGATGATTGTGTATAAAGCATAGTCACTGTGACAGATGATAGCATATATAACATAGTCACAGTCACATATGATAGAGTATATAACATAGTCACTGTCACAGGTGATGGCGTATATAACATAGTCACTGTCACAGGTGATGGCGTATTTAACATAGTCACTTTCACAGGTGATGTGGTATATAACATAGTCACTATCACAGATGAAGGTGTATATAGCATACTCACTGGCACCGATGATGGCGTATATAACATAGTTACTGTCACAGATTATGGCGTTCATAACATAGTCACTGTCACAGATGATGGTGTATATATCATAGTCACAGATGATGGTGTATAAAGCATAGTCACTGTGACAGATGATACCATATATAACATAGTCACTGTCACAGATCATGGGGTATTTAACATAGTCACTGTCATAGATGAAGACGTATATAACATAGTCCATGACTGTGAGGACTCCCATCACTATTAATGGGAAGAATAAGAGAGAAAGTAATGTGACATCATCGCTTACCAGTTATGGCAGAGAACCCAGTGATGTCATTATGATGTCATAATTGGATGTGAAAAATAAGAAAATTCTGTCTGTTGTCAGTGGTTCATTCCTAACAGATCTTCGTACTTAGAGGACCTGCTGCGAAATCTTGCTGTGGATCAGCGATTAACTGCAATATACTTATCGCTTTGCAAAATATTTTTGATTTTTTTTTAATATCTTTGATATTTTCTACAACATTTATTGTGTTCTACTATTCATAGAACTGAAAAAGAAAATTCTGAAACGTGCATAGATATGGGACATTTCTACTGACTTTGGAGGTAATTGTTTCCACTACCATGGCTGTGAATACATGTGTGGATATATATGATAGATTTCTCTATCCTTCACCACGGATTTATCTATTTGCACCCAGTTTATCTTTAGTTTCATGTACTGTATATCTAGGCCTCTATTACTATTGCAAGGTATTAGAGTGCACCCGTATATAATATATAGAAGCCTGTAGTATTGATATTACTAGATATTGTTGATTTTTTTTTAGGTTGTATTACACCTTCACTGTCTTTCTAGCTATATTTACTAAGACTTATACCTATATTTGTTATCATACTTATTTTGAGTCGGGAGATAAAGGGTAGCAATATTATTTTATAGCTACATTTTTAAAACTTCCAAATGGGTATTTTATAGCAAATTTTAGCTAAAAAATTTGTACAGTATAGATATGGTCCATCTTACACTAACTTGGTCATAACTACAATAGGTGCAGGGGTTTCAGTTGCACATAGTCACTGTCACAGGTGATGGCATATATAACATAGTTAATGTCACAGATGATGGCATATCTACTCTATAATTGCCGTAGGCACTTCCGTGTCGGACCCCGAGTAGACCGTGGATATGTCACACTGTGGCGTCACCACGGCGAAGCATTGGCCGCGTAGCGGCCAATGCGAGTCGCTGGCCTGCGCGAGCAATGGCCGCGAGGCCATTGCTCGCGCAGGCTGAGTACGAGCAATGGCCGCGAAGTGGCCATTGCGATTCGCTGGCCGAAAATCGAACCAGAGGCTCGGCCTCAAAGTTAACGATTTACCGGTCAGGTAGCGCGAGCAATGGCCGCGAGGCCATTGCGAGTCGCTGCCTGATCCCCATACAAAGTATAGGGGGACTTGCGGCAGGTGCGGCAGCGAGTCGCTGGCTGAGTGCGAGCACTTGCGGCTCGGTTGCGGTAATCCACATAGAAAGTATAGGGGGACTTGCGGCAGGTGCGTCAAATGCGTTTTTGCACTTGCGGCAGGTTTGCCCGCGAAAAAACCCGCGGCAGACTCTGCTGTCTGTGAGCTTATTACAGACTGAGCGGGCGTTCCAGAGTGCGCCTGGCAGGGAGATTAGAGGAGCAGGGGCTGGGGGATGGGTCTAAGGTTGGTCAGGTTGCGAGGTTGGGTGATGGTGGGGTTATGAGAGTTGGTGATGGGACGTGGGGGTGGGGTGTAGGTGACTGTGGGAATGTGGTGGTGGGGGGCCGGGATTAGGGGAAATGTTGCCAGAGTAGCAGGAGCAGGGAGAGGGTTAGCAGGTGGGAGCATGAGAGTTTACGTGGTGGCCGTGCCTGATTGGAGATGAAGGATTGAAAGTGCATGAATAGTTCAGAGGAGTGGGTGAGGTGGTTAGGTAGGATGGAGGGTGAGAGAAGTACTTTGTTGCTGGGTGGAGGGATGAGTGGGAGTAGCAGGAAGTGGAGAAGGATGGGAATGAGAGTGCAAAGGAGGGCATACATTGTGGATGGTGAGCAGGGTATGGGAGTAGCGTGGGTCAGATGCAGCGGGAAGGAGAGCTGTAGTGGTGGGTGAGAGGTCAGTAGTGATGAGTAGTCTGGGTTTTACATAGTGAATACATAATTGCAGTACAAGTGAACAAATTGCATATCTGTTTGTTTGTCTTGCATGACTTACCCGTTTTCTGCCCCGTTTAACTGCCCGGTGTAACTGCATTTATGCAGTTAGCATGATTGCAAGACCCCGCATGATTGCACCCCTTTAGGTGGCTCTACATATATAGTGAGTTTCTACTTAGATCTTGGTCTATTAGACTTGTTAATCAATCAAAGAAACTCAGCACAGCAGAAGGTAATAAATGCAAGACAAATAAACAAGAGTTTCTGGCCATCCTGGGTCATAAACACTTTTAAACCAAAGATGATCTCAGAACATCCCACATCACACACAGTAAGATGATTTCAGTATATTACATTATTAAAAGACAAGTATATTGTGAATTGAAGTGATGGATTCATATACCCCTCTTGTGAAGAGAGCCAGGCAGGAAAGATGAGTGAATTGAAGTGATAGATTCATATACCCCTCTTGTGAAGAGAGCCAGGCAGGAAAGATGAGTGAATTGAAGTGATAGATTCATATACCCCTCTTGTGAAGAGAGCCAGGCAGGAAAGATGAGTGAATTGAAGTGATAGATTCATATACCCCTCTTGTGAAGAGAGCCAGGCAGGAAAGATGAGTGAGATGAAAATTTGTACAGTATAGATATGGTCCATCTTCCACTAACTTGGTCATAACTACAATAGGTGCAGGGGTTTCAGTTGCACATAGTCACTGTCACAGGTGATGGCATATATAACATAGTCATTGTCAGAGATGATAGGATATATAAAATAGTCACTGTCACATATGATTGTGTATATATCATAGTCACAGATGATTGTGTATAAAGCATAGTCACTGTGACAGATGATAGCATATATAACATAGTCACAGTCACATATGATAGAGTATATAACATAGTCACTGTCACAGGTGATGGCGTATATAACATAGTCACTGTCACAGGTGATGGCGTATTTAACATAGTCACTTTCACAGGTGATGTGGTATATAACATAGTCACTATCACAGATGAAGGTGTATATAGCATACTCACTGGCACCGATGATGGCGTATATAACATAGTTACTGTCACAGATTATGGCGTTCATAACATAGTCACTGTCACAGATGATGGTGTATATATCATAGTCACAGATGATGGTGTATAAAGCATAGTCACTGTGACAGATGATACCATATATAACATAGTCACTGTCACAGATCATGGGGTATTTAACATAGTCACTGTCATAGATGAAGACGTATATAACATAGTCCATGACTGTGAGGACTCCCATCACTATTAATGGGAAGAATAAGAGAGAAAGTAATGTGACATCATCGCTTACCAGTTATGGCAGAGAACCCAGTGATGTCATTATGATGTCATAATTGGATGTGAAAAATAAGAAAATTCTGTCTGTTGTCAGTGGTTCATTCCTAACAGATCTTCGTACTTAGAGGACCTGCTGCGAAATCTTGCTGTGGATCAGCGATTAACTGCAATATACTTATCGCTTTGCAAAATATTTTTGATTTTTTTTTAATATCTTTGATATTTTCTACAACATTTATTGTGTTCTACTATTCATAGAACTGAAAAAGAAAATTCTGAAACGTGCATAGATATGGGACATTTCTACTGACTTTGGAGGTAATTGTTTCCACTACCATGGCTGTGAATACATGTGTGGATATATATGATAGATTTCTCTATCCTTCACCACGGATTTATCTATTTGCACCCAGTTTATCTTTAGTTTCATGTACTGTATATCTAGGCCTCTATTACTATTGCAAGGTATTAGAGTGCACCCGTATATAATATATAGAAGCCTGTAGTATTGATATTACTAGATATTGTTGATTTTTTTTTAGGTTGTATTACACCTTCACTGTCTTTCTAGCTATATTTACTAAGACTTATACCTATATTTGTTATCATACTTATTTTGAGTCGGGAGATAAAGGGTAGCAATATTATTTTATAGCTACATTTTTAAAACTTCCAAATGGGTATTTTATAGCAAATTTTAGCTAAAAAATTTGTACAGTATAGATATGGTCCATCTTACACTAACTTGGTCATAACTACAATAGGTGCAGGGGTTTCAGTTGCACATAGTCACTGTCACAGGTGATGGCATATATAACATAGTTAATGTCACAGATGATGGCATATCTACTCTATAATTGCCGTAGGCACTTCCGTGTCGGACCCCGAGTAGACCGTGGATATGTCACACTGTGGCGTCACCACGGCGAAGCATTGGCCGCGTAGCGGCCAATGCGAGTCGCTGGCCTGCGCGAGCAATGGCCGCGAGGCCATTGCTCGCGCAGGCTGAGTACGAGCAATGGCCGCGAAGTGGCCATTGCGATTCGCTGGCCGAAAATCGAACCAGAGGCTCGGCCTCAAAGTTAACGATTTACCGGTCAGGTAGCGCGAGCAATGGCCGCGAGGCCATTGCGAGTCGCTGCCTGATCCCCATACAAAGTATAGGGGGACTTGCGGCAGGTGCGGCAGCGAGTCGCTGGCTGAGTGCGAGCACTTGCGGCTCGGTTGCGGTAATCCACATAGAAAGTATAGGGGGACTTGCGGCAGGTGCGTCAAATGCGTTTTTTGCACTTGCGGCAGGTTTGCCCGCGAAAAAACCCGCGGCAGACTCTGCTGTTGCTGGGTGGCAACTCTTTTTGCCTACCAATCACTATTCTCCCCTTTGCCTACCAATCACTATACTCCCCCAGGTGTCATTTTATAGTGTTTACTTTAACTTTTCCTCACAAATTATTCCTGCCTTGGTGATCCTGTGGGACGGACATCGGAAAACCAGTGCTGGAACCTCATCCCTACAAGACATCTTTTTGGGCTAATATAATCGATTATTAATTATTATTAATTATTAATATTATTATTATTAGTGTTAATATTAATTATTATTATTAATCGATTATGCCTTGGTGATCCTGTGGGACGGACGTCAGAAAACCAGTGCTGGAACCTCATCCCTACAAGATCAGCTAAGATATCTTTTTGGATTAATATAATCGATTCTTTATTGTATATTCATAATTATATATATACATATATATATATATATATATATATATATATATATATATATAGAGAGAGAGAGAGAGAGAGAGAGAGAGAGAGAGAGAGAGAGAGAGGGAGATTAATATATATATAGATGTCATATTATATATGTATATGATTAGTACTTATATATATATATATTGTATATTAATATATATATATATATATATATATATACATATATATCTTTTTGGCCTAATATAATTGATTATTTCTTGATATATTCATAATTATATATATATAGAGATATAGATATACATATATAGATATATAGATATAGATTAATATATATATATATATATAGATGCCATATTATATATATGTATATGATTACTATATATATATATATATTGTATATTAATATATATATATATATATATATATATATATATATATATATCTATATATATATATATTTCTAATTATATATATATAATTAGATATATATATATATAGATATATAATATATATATATATAGAGAGAGAGATTAATATACAAATATATATATATATATATATATATATATATATATATATATATATATAAATTATATACATATCTATATATCTATATATATATCTAGATATCTAGATATCTATATATATGCAGCCCATATGTCCGCCATCAGAATACTCACCCCGCCGTCATTTCATTTGCGGCGCGGTTAAGGATTACGCATTGCGAGTCGCTGGCTGAGTGCGAGCACTTGCGGCGCGGTTGCGGTAATCCCCATAAGGATTACCGCAACCGCGCCGCATTGCGAGTCGCTGGCTAAGTGCGAGCACTTGCGGCGCGGTTGCGGTAATCCCCATAAGGATTACCGCAACCGCGCTGCATTGCGAGTCGCTGGCTAAGTGCGAGTACTTGCGGCTCGGTTGTGGTAATCCCCATACAAAGTATAGGGGACCTGCGGCAGGTGCGGCAAGTGCGGTTTGGTAATAATGTGTTTAATATGCCATTTTATAGTGTTTTCTATAACTTTTCCTCACACATTATTCCTGCCTTCGTGATCCTGCGGGACGGACGTCGGAAAACCTGTGCTGGAACCTCATCCCTACAATATCAGCTAAAGATATCTTTTTGGGCCAATATAATCGATTATTTATTGATATATTCATAACTATATATATATATATATAGAGAGATATATAGATATATAGATATAGATTTATATATATATCTATATATATATAGACATGCCATATTATATATAATTATATATATATAATATATATACATATATCATATCGCTGACATCCCTGTCCTCCTTGTCCACCCCCCACCTCTCAGTGGGCAGACTCCATCTTGACCCTAGATCACCTGTGGTCAATGAGGGTGCAATTGCAGCATGGAGCCAGCATCTCCATATGATACAAAAAAGAGAAAAAAACTGCACAGCACTCACAGACTAAATGTGAACTGGTGCCAGCAGGGACGCTGGGTCAAATAACTAGAAAAAGTTCTCTGCAGCACTCAGTTACTACCAATGACGTACAAATGCTAACAAGCAATATGTATATGAGAAAAAAGTTTAAAAACTTACGTTTTTTCAAAAAACTCAAAAATCTTATCTTTTTATTTCTGAAGTTCTTGGTACATACATTGGCCAAGGTCTGCTTGCTCATCAACTGCGACAAAGTGACTTCAGGTCTGATGAGTCCTATCGCTGACATCCCTGTCCTCCTTGTCCACCCCCCACCTCTCAGTGGGCAGACTCCATCTTGACCCTAGATCACCTGTGGTCAATGAGGGTGCAATTGCAGCATGGAGCCAGCATCTCCATATGATACAAAAAAGAGAAAAAAACTGCACAGCACTCACAGACTAAATGTGAACTGGTGCCAGCAGGGACGCTGGGTCAAATAACTAGAAAAAGTTCTCTGCAGCACTCAGTTACTACCAATGACGTACAAATGCTAACAAGCTATATGTATATGAGAAAAAAGTTTAAAAACTTACGTTTTTTCAAAAAACTCAAAAATCTTATCTTTTTATTTCTGAAGTTCTTGGTACATACATTGGCCAATGTCTGCTTGCTCATCAACTGCGACATTGGCCAATGTATGGATCAAGAACTTCAGAAATAAAAAGATAAGATTTTTGAGTTTTTTGAAAAAACGTAAGTTTTTAAACTTTTTTCTCATATACATATAGCTTGTTAGCATTTGTACGTCATTGGTAGTAACTGAGTGCTGCAGAGAACTTTTTCTAGTTATTTAACCCAGCGTCCCTGCTGGCACCAGTTCACATTTAGTCTGTGAGTGCTGTGCAGTTTTTTTCTCTTTTTTCTCTTTTTTTTTTTTCTCTTTTTTCTCTTTTTTTCTCTTTTTTTTTTCTCTTTTTTCTCTTTTTTTTTTCTCTTTTTTCTCTTTTTTTTTTTCTCTTATTTTCTCTTTTTTTTTCTCTTTTGTTTTCTCTTTTTTTTCTCTTTTTTTTCTCTTTTTTTTCTCTTTTTCTCTTTTTTACATATATCATATATATATATATATATATATATATATATATATATATATATATATATATATACATATATATATATATATATATACACATATATACACATTATAATAAATTGTAATATATAATATACATAATTTATTTAAGTTAATAATATATATAATATATTTTTTTGATATATTTTTATGATATTATTTATATATAAAAATATATTGTATATATTGGTATTAAATAGATTATTGATCTATATAATACACAATTATATAAATCTTTTTCAGCCTTATATTAATTTTTTGTCAGAAATTATGTCAGTGGCTGAATATTTAATCTATATTATCTTTTTAAAATTCTTTGAACATCGATTACTCATCTATATGTAAATAATGCTCCTTACTTTATTAACTTCTTTGGTGACTTATTTTGAATTTATTTTTGTTCTTGCCTTTGAGACCTTTCACAGGAATTTGTGGGAAAAAAAATTGCAACTTCTGCAAGTTCCGCATAATGCCTCACGTGCGCCATAAATGTGGCATTCCAATGTATTTTTCCTTTTAACTTGCGGTAATTTGCGGAACTTGCAGCGCGGTTGCGGTTTGTGCCATGCAAAGTATAGGTGTACTTGCGCCAAGTGCAGTTTTGTGCAAAAACGGCCGCACCTGCCGCAAGTGCAAAACCGAAATTGCCGCACCTGCCGCAAGTAAGTCTATACTTTGCATGGCAAAAAACGCAACCACGCCGTAACTGTAAAGGTAATGCGGCAAACGTGGCAGATGCGGTTTTTTTTTACCGCATCTCCTGTGAATTACGAAAAACGCTGATGTTATTTTTTTTATATATTTTTATGATATAATTTATATATAAAAATATATTGTATATCATAAAAAAAAACAATATAAATATTACTACTTTGACTATATTGGTATGCAGAATGTATATTCATTGCTTCCTTAAATAATATACTGTAGCTATTATTGCATACATTTTTCTGTACTGTGCTCAATATGAGCTCTGAGAAACAAAAAAGCTCTGTTAGAGCTAGAAATGCTGCACGCCAGCGCAAGAAGCGTGCGCAGGAAGATCCGGAAACAAGATGTCTCCGTTTGCTTAAGCTCAAGGAGGATATGAATAAAAGAATTGCAAAGGAGTCTGCTGAAGAAAGAAGCAGTCGGTTGGCCAAAAAAGCTGAGGTGGAACGCAAAAGACGCAAAAAACAACAGGTGAAGGTGCAAGGAGAACCATCTATCTCTGATATGGCGTCCATATCTGTGTCTCAAACACTTTCTGAAACTCAACTGCCTACAACATCTGGCCGCAAACAACAACAGGTGAAGGTGCAAGGAGAAGCATCTACCTCTGATATGGCATCCATATCTGTGTCTCCAACACTTTCTGAAACTCAACTGCCTACAACATCTGGCCGCAAACAACAAAAGGTGAAGGTGCAAGGAGAACCATCTACTTCTGATATGGCGTCCATATCTGTGTCTCCAACACTTTGTGAAACTGAACTGCCTTCAACATCTGGCACAAGTAAAGTGAAGGGCAAAAGTTCTTCTAAAACAAGAACAGAAAACACTGCTTCTGCCATCACAAGACAGAAATTGGCTAAAGTCAAACGTTTACAAATTATGTCACCTACCTCAAAACAACGCCATTTGGCCCATTTGGCTGCCTCACAGCGTCAACTACGCAAAAAAAAAATCCTCAGTAAGAAGTCTCCAGTCACTACTTCTTTTCTTGAATGTGTTGACAGTTCTACACAGCCACGCCTTATTTATGTAGGCATCTACAAAAAAGGTCATCTGTTGCTCACTTCACCTACGTCATCAATCCCTATTGGCTTTACTGATGACGATACCGGTATTTTAGAACATAATGTGGGCCCATGAATGTGTTATGTGAACATTGTCAAGCACAACATTTTGAAGCTGAAAGGCCATCTGATGGACAGTTCTCTCTTTGTTGTCACAAGGGCAAAGTTAAGGTACCATTACCTCAGTACCCTGAGCTCTTCACTACTTTACTCAAAGGAGACAGCCCATATAGTAAAAATCTCATGGAGAATATCAGGAGCATTAATAGTTCCTTTGCATTTGCTTCCATGGGTGCAAGTGTTTCTCAACCACCTGGACATGGTCCTTACTGTTTCCGGATTCACGGCCAAATTTACCATAGAACTGGAACTCTCCACCCCGCTGAAGGTCAAGTTCCAGCATATGCACAGCTGTATATTTTGGATAGTGCTACTGCTAATGAACAACGCCTACAGTCTCCAGAAAATCTCAAATGTAATCCAGCCTTGATGAGAATTATTGCTGAGCAATTGGAAGGTATTAATCCCTTTGTTTCAGCCTACAAAATGTTACGGCAAGTGGAGGAAGAAGAAGAACACAAAGCATTGGAACATGGCACAAACATGCCTAATATCATCATGGCAATTAAACAAGACAGACAGCAAGACCCAAGACGGTATAACAACCCTACTGTCCATGAAGTCGCAGTCATCTTTGAAAATGCTGATGGAGAGCCACCATTTAATAGAGACATTTTAATACATCTAAAACCAGACCCAAATAATTCGTTGGCCCCCAAAACACAGCAAATAAGCATTTTACACAGTAATTTGGATGCATTACTGTATCCACTGTTTTTCCCTCATGGAGAGCAAGGGTGGCATGAAGCACTCAAGCAGCAAGGCCAACATCCTCGCAGGGTGACACAACTGCAGTATTACTGTTATTTGCTGTCAGTACGGACAGAATTCAATCCTGTCCTTAATGGAGGTAAGTGACACAGCAGTACTTGGTGGATGCCTATGTTAAGATGAGGCCAATCGTTTAAATTTTATACGCCAACACCAGAAGGATTTGAAGGTGGAGGATTATTGTCTCCTTCAAGAACATTTGCAGAGAAAATCCGTAGAAAAAGGAATCCCCATTGGCAAGACGGTAATTTTACCATCTTCCTTTGAGGGAAGTCCCCGAAACATGCAGCAGAGGTATCAAGATGCCATGGCAATTGTAACTAAATTTGGAAGACCAGATCTTTTTATAACGATGACCTGTAATCCAAAATGGAGTGAAATTGCAACCAACTTTACAGCCATGGCAGCGTGCTGAACATCGCCCGGATTTAGTGGCCCGTGTATTCAGGATTAAACTTGAAGCCCTTTTGAAAGATATTAATTGTGGATTATTTGGTAAGGTTTGTGCTATGGTTCATGTGATAGAATTTCAAAAGCGAGGCCTACCACATGCTCACATTCTAATTATTCTGGATGCCAACTCAAAACTAAGAACTGAGGTGGAAGTGGACAATACTGTTTGGGCTGAAATTCCTGATCCATCACATTACCCTGTACTCCATCAAATTGTCATGCAACACATGATCCATGGCCCCTGTGGACAACACAATCCCAATTCTCCATGTATGGAGAATGGAAAGTGTAAAAAAGCTTTTCCCAAAAAGTTTCAAACAAAAACTGTTATACCTGAGGATGCATATCCAAGTTATCAAAGAAATGAAGGACCTTCTTTTACACACCATTCCAAGATGATTGATAATTCTTGGGTGTTCCATATAATCCTTTCCTTCTATTAAAATATAAGTGCCATATCAATGTGGAAGTATGTGCTTCCATTCAGAGCGTAAAATACCTCTTCAAATATGTGTACAAAGGTCATGACAAAGCCAATGTGGAAATTTGTGAAACCAACATCAGACACGATGAAACTCATAAATTCATGGATTCCAGATATGTCAGTGCACCAGAGGCAGCTTGGGAATCTTTGCTTTTCAAATGCATAGACAATCTCACAGCATTATTCGTCTGGCAGTACATCTGCCTCATTCACAATCACTTTTTTTTCACGAGGGTGATTCTGCGGACAACATCACTTATTTAATGGACAGACAATCAACACTCATGGCCTACTTTACCTCAATGAGAATGATCCCAATGCTCGGGAGTACTTATATCGTCAAATTCCTGAGCATTATGTTTGGAAAGAAGGTGCATGGGAAGTTAGAAGGAGAGGAGGTGCTTCAGTCATTGGTAGACTCTACACTGTTAGTATTCAAGAACAAGAACGGTACTATTTAAGGCTGTTGTTACTCCATGTTAAAGGAGCTACAAGTTTTGACAATCTTAAGACTGTTAAGGAAGTCACATACCCCACTTTTAAAGAGGCGGCATTAGCCCTTGGATTGCTCTTCGATGACACTGTTTGGAGAAAAAGTTTATTGGATGCCTGTGTTCTGAATATGCCTGCACAGCTCGTGACATGTTTGCATATATATGTGTGTTTGGTCCTCCTAATCATCCCCTGGAGTTGTGGCAAGAATTTAAACAACACTTCGTTCAAGATTACTGCCATGCCTACCACCCTGACACTGATGATTGTGAGCATTGTGAAGGATATGCCATGACTGATGTTGAACATGTTTTAAAATTTCATGCTAAACATTTTAATGATTTTAATCTGCCACGCCCAAAAAGAAAACCACACATTCGTCCTCAATACAACAAAGAAGAAGAGTTAGTAAGAGCACGTGAAATGAAAGTTACTTAAATGATCAACAACGTTTGGCCTATACTGCAATCCATAAGCTTTAGAGGATACAAGTGATAAGCCAAAGTGCTTTTTCCTTGACGGTCCCGGTGGAAGTGGGAAAACATATCACTATCATCTATTGATTCATGAACTGAGAGGAGAAGGAGAAGTTGTCTCACCTGCAGCCAGTACAGGGATTGCTGCTAATCTATTGCAAGGAGGAAAACTATCCATTCACTGTATGGCATACCAATACCAATTAATGAGACATCCGTTTCAAGAATCAAAAATGATACTGATGCGGCCCAACATTTGAAGACTACCAAACTCTTCATCATCGATGAGTCTACTATGTTGTCAAAATACGCTTTGCATGTAATTGATCAATTATTACGGGATGTCATGACAACTGATGTCTCCAAGAAAAATAAATTACCCTTTGGAGGAAAAGTCATTGTTCTGGGAGGAGACTTTCGGCAGTGTCTTCCTATCATCTCTCATGGAACAAGGACAGACATCGTAGAGAGTTGCATTAAATATTCACGACAATGGCAGCTTTTCAATCAATTGCCGCTCATTAACAACATGCGCTCCATTGATTGATTATAGCAATTGGTTAATTCAATTGGGAAATGGAGAATTGTCCAATGATTACAACCTTGGTGATGATGTCATTGAGATCCCGCAAGACATGATCTGCACTGGCTCTTTAATCTTGGATATATTTGGTGAAAACATTGTCATTGATGTGAATAATGACGAAAGTATTCAGAATGCTGCATCACATGCCATTCTTTGTCCCAAAAATGACGCTGTGGATTTGATTAATTCAAAAGTTATGGATTGTATTCCTGGAGAATACATTGAATATATGAGCCACGATTCCATTGATCCAGATGAGACGGAAAATACCGAACAATATCCCGTGGAATTTCTGAATTCTCTAACACCTACAGGAATGCCTTCTCATCTCCTGAAATTAAAAGTTGGTACAATTATAATGCTTTTGCGTAATTTTAACAGCAGAAAAGGACTTTGCAACGGGACTCGCATGATTATTATTGCTTTGTTTGACAACTTGATACAAGCAAAAGTAATTTCAGGCTCGGATGAAGGAAATGTAGTCTTCATTCCAAAATTGATCTCTGTCCATCAGAGACTGGATTGCCTTTTAAACTAAGACGTCGACAATTTCCCGTGAAGCCTGCCTTTGCCATGACCATAAATAAATCCCAAGGCCAAACATTGGAGAAAGTGGGGATTTATTTGCCAGAACCTGTTTTTGGTCATGGACAATTATATGTGGCTTTCTCACGTGTGAAGAGACGATGCAATGTGAAGGTGAAAGTGGTGGATTCATGCATTCAAGGCAAATTGGTGCCTAACAGTGACAAAGTCTTCACCAAAAATATTGTGTATCGGAATATTTTGGGATGAACTTTTGCCTATTTTATTTTTTTTACCTTTTCTATTTAAAAAAAAAAAAAAAAAAAAAAAATAATTAGTTTAGTCTTTTCATTTTCAGTTTTTTATGTGCATAGTTTATACAATATTTGTGGAAAAACACATTACAGATTTCATTGGAGATGTGTATCATTCTGATTTTCTTACAGGGTGATAGAAACCACTATTTAAAGCTCCAGTACTCTACGTGCTGAGAGATTTGATTCTTATTCTTTAAAGGGAGAGGTTTTTGTGAACAGCTAAGAGACGGGTGGTACGGCTGTTCACACACATCTCATTAGCAAGGTGTGTTCCACATGTTTAGATAGATAGGGACAAACATAAATTATTAATTAGATTCTACCACGACATTTTTCGTAGATTTTTTCACTTTGTTGAGGAATATACTAAATGATAATAATTGATCATGAAGGACTCACCAACAACATACTTGCTGTAATTTTCATAATTGCATATATGTAATTTGTACTTAACTTGCGGTTTGTGCAGACAACATAGTTGCGGCAGTGTCATCCACATCAACTGCAGTCACCTGTGGTTACTTAGTGGATGCATCCTATGCACCTGCTGAAGCTATGTTAACTCCATTTACCGTAAGTTAACTACAAGTTTTTTTGTCATTGCATGAATATTGCTGCAAGTCTGTAGCTGGTAACTCCTTCGGTATCAATTTACAAAATTTTATTATTTACATCACAATCCTCAAAAAATCTAAGAAAAATCCAGCTATAAAAAATATATAAATTATATCAATTCGGATTTAGTTAGAGTAGGTCCCACCAGGCGTAAGGGCATCTTGACGCGATTGGTGGGCTGACACAAACTGGCTGATACACACATTAGTACTGTTAATTCATCAATTCAAACGATTGACATATTAAGAAGTATTGCTACTTTGTGTTCTAAGACCCTTACAATATAATAGTTCAATTTTCCTTAAATGATATCAACCTTACAGATATATGTAGTTGGTGTAAAGATGTCATTGGAATAATTGGATTATTCTTTGAAAATCTTAAAAAAAAATTAAAAATATTCTAGACACCCGATGCATTTGCATCGGGCTCACAGCTAGTATAACATAATCACTGTCACAGGTGATGGCGTATATAACATAGTCACTTTCACAGGTGATGTGGTATATAACATAGTCACTGTCACAGATGATGACGTATATAACATAGTCACTGTCACAGATAATGGCGCATATAATATAGTCACTGTCACAGATGATGACGTATATAACATAGTCACTGTCACAGATGATGACGTATATAACATAGTCACGGTCACACATGATGGCGTATTTAACATAGTCACTCTCACAGATGATGGCGCAAATAACATAGTCACTCTCACAGATGATGGGGTATATAACACCGTCACTGTCACATGTGATGGCGTATATAATATAGTCACTGTCACAGGTGATGGCATATATAACATAGTCGCTGTCACAGATGATGGGGTATATATCATAGTCACAGATGATGGTGTATAAAGCATAGTCACTGTGACAGATGATAGAATATAAAACATAGTTTTAAAACATAGTCACTGTCACAGATGATTGGGGTATTTAACATAGTCACTGTCATAGATGAAGACGTATATAACATAGTCCATGACTGTGAGGACTCCCATCACTATTAATGAAGAATAAGAGAGAAAGTTATGTGACATCATTGCTTGCCAGTTATGGAAGAAAACCCAGTGATGTCATTATTAGTGATGGGCGAATCCTAAATTACTCGGAATCGCTTGACTCTAGCGAGTCCGAGCCCAGGACTCGCTACTCGTTGCGAGTCTAGCGAGTCCAATGTTAATGAATGGGGAAGCGAGTAATAGCGAGTAGTGTGCGATTTACAAATCACAGATGTGTCTCGGAAGCTTCAGCCTGAAGCAATCCTAGTTTTGCCATTGATTTGCATTGGATTCGTTTACTTTGCAAGTAATCACTGGGAAACTCGCACAGATAAGAGTCCTGTCTGCTCTGTGTGCTGGCTGCCGCAGCTCCAGGGTCCTAGAGCCCGCCTGCTGCCTGATGTAGCAGAGCTGAGATTGTTCTCAGTCTGCTCATTCCCTGTGCATAGACATCTATATCTATGCACAGGGGATGTAGCAGAGAGGACATCGCGTTTTGGACTGCGTCGGACAGAAGAGTATTTTTTTAATTAAAGATGGAGTCCCTAATGGCTTTTTTTTTTATTTCTAATAAAATTTTTTCTCTGTGTTGTGTTTTTTTTTAAAACAATTTAATAGAAATTCATGGCGGTCATGTCTAATATTGGCGTGACCGCCATAAATTTCGGGCTTAGGGCCAGCTGATAATACAAAGCTGGTCCTAACCTCTTTATTACCCAGCCTGCCACCGCCACCAGGGCTGCTGGAAGAGCGGGGTTCATCGCCAGAGGATGGCGCTTCAATGAATGCGCCATCTTCTGTGGCGGCTCCGGGCTGCAATTTGCAGCGGAGGGTGCCCAGAAAGCTTGGGCATCCCTGCGCTGCGGATTCCAGCCCCCAGCTGCTTAGCTGTACCTGGCTAGACATAGAAATTGCGCGGAGCCCCACGCATTTTTTTTTAATTATTTCATGAAATTCATGAAATAATAAAAAAAAATGGGCTCCCCTATATTCTTGTGTCTGGCCAGGTACAAATAGGCACCTGGGGATTGGGGGCAGCCCGTCGCTGCCTGCTGGATCCGGCTGGTTCCAGAAATACGGCGAAGCCCATGTAATTTTTTTTCTGAAAAATCAATAAAACAATCCTAAAAAAGGGACTGCATCTTTATTAACCCCTCGCCCATGGTCCAGGGGTTAATAAAGATGCAGTCCCTTTTATTTACATTGTTTTATGGATTTGTCAGAAGAAAATTTCACGTGGGCTTCGCCGTATTTCTGGAACCAGCCGGATTCAGCTGACCACTGAGCTTCCATCCTGCGCTGACCACTGAGCCACCATACTGTGCTAACCACTGAGCCACCATATACACTGCCAACCACTGAGCCACCATAAAGTGCTAACCACTGAGTCACCTTATACACTGCTAACCACTGAGCCACCATAGTACGCTAATCACTGAGTCACCGTGTACAGTGCTAACCACTGAGCTACCATGTACAGTGCTAACCACTGAGCCACCATATACAGTGCTAACCACGAAGCCTCCACACAGAGTTAACCACTCTGCCTCCATATAGTGCTAACCAATGAGCCACCATACTCTGCTAAACACTGAGCCACCGTACAGTGCTAACCACTGAGTGACTATATACTGTGCTAACCACTGAGCCACCATACTTTGCTAAACACTAAGCCACCGCGCAGTGCTAACCAATGAGCCACCATACAGTGCTAACCATTGAGCCACCATACAGTGCTAACCACTGAGCCACCATACACTTCCAACCACTGAGCCACCATACACTCCTAACCACTGAGCCACCATGCAGTGCTAACCACTGAGCCACCATAGAGTGCTAACCACTGAGCCACCATATACAGTGCTAACCACTGAGCCATCATATACACCGCTAACCACTGAGCCACCATACTGTGCTAACCACTGAGCCACCATATACAGTGCCAACCACTGAGCCACCATACAGTGCTAATCACTGAGTCACCATATACACTGCTAACCATTCAGCCACATTACTCTTCTCATTATTGATCCACAATATACAGTGCCAACCACTGACGCTCCGTATACAGTGCTAACTACTGAGCCAGCGTATACTCTGCTAACCACTGAGCCCCCCTATACTCTGCTAACCAATGAGCCGCCGTAAAGTCTGCTAAGCACTCAGCCCCCATATACTCTGCTAACCCATGAGCCCCGCATACTCTGCTAAGCACTCTGCTGCAGACAGCAGACTCTCCTGCCCGCACCCTCCCGCTCTTCCTTGGCCTTCTTCTGCCCGCTCTTAACCAGCCCCCTCCTGCCTGCACCCGGCCGCTCTTCCCTGTCCCCCTCCTGTCCGCTGTCCCCCGGCCCCCTCCTGGATTTCGCCATAGCTGCACACTCACACGGCTGCACACCGGTACTGCTGTAGGTATCTATATATATAATCACCAATGTTGTACCGCTATTCCGGCATGTACCGCGGCACTGTCGCCAGCCGCTATTCACAGACTTAGACCCGCGAGTGGTGGCGCGCTTGCTCGCCACCGCGAGCCGCAGCCACATCCCCAACGCTTACGTCGCCATTCACAGCCCCACGAGCGATGGCGCGCCACCGCGACCCCCAGTCACACCAGGCACAGTTGCAGCACCATTCACACTGCACGACCGCACTAACCATACGTCACTGCGCATGCGCTTTCATGAAATTTACCTTACAGCAAGGACACGCGCCTATTTCCTCCACTCTAGAAGTACGCAGCTCTCATAGAAGTCGGTTGTGACAGCCATTACGTCACATCATCTCTCCACCCACCTTGATACCCATTAAGGTCGCCATCACGCCCACAAAGCTGCTACCCACAGAACTACCTGTATATACTCTGCTACCCACACAGCTTCCTGTATACTGTGTGACCCACAGAGTCGGCTGTATACTCTGCTACTCACAAAGCTGCCTGTATATACTCTGCTACCCACGCAGCTGACTCTTTACTCTGCTATCCACAGAGTTACCTGTATATACTCTGCTACCCACGCAGCTGACTGTATACTCTTCTACCCACGCAGCTAACTGTATACTCTGCTACACACAGAGCTACATGTATATACTCTGCTACCAACGCAGCTGCCTGTATACTCTGCGACCCACAGAGACACCTGTATATACTCTGCTACCCACGCAGCCGGCTGTATACTGTGCTACCCACAGAGCTGCCTGTATATACTCTGCTACCCACGGAGCTGCCTGTATAGACTTTGATACCCACGCAGCTGGCTGTATACTCTGCTACCCACAAAGCCGCCTGTATACTTTGCTACCCACAGAGCCGCCTCTATACTTTGCTACCCTCACAGCCGCCTGTATACTCTGCTACCCACAGACCCGCCTGTATACTCTGCTACCCACTGACCCGCCTGTATACACACAATTCATTTCACCGCGCTCCCGATGCAATTGCATCGGGCCTTTTTACTAGTGATGTCATAATTGGATGTGAAGAATAAGAACATTTTGTCTACTGTCAGTGGCTCATTCTTAACAAATCTTTGTACTGAGAGGACCTGCTGCGAAATCCTGCTGTGGATCAGCGATTAACTGCAATATACTTATCGATTTGCAAATTGTTTTTGAATTTTTTTTTTTAACATCTTTGATATTTTCTACATCATTTATTGTGTTCTACTACTAATAGAACCGACAAAGACAAATGCCGAAACGCGCATAGATACGGGACATTTCTACTGACTTTGGAGGTAATTGTTTCAACTACCATGGCTGTGAATACATGTGTGGATATATATGAGAGATTTCCCTATCCTTCACCAGGGATTTATCTATTTTCACCCAGTTTATCTTTAGTTTCATATATATCTAGGCCCGTGGCGTAACTTCAGGCCCAGGGCCCTTATGCGAAAGCTCCAATGGGGCCCCCAATTATTGCAAATCTTTAATAGCATTAGTATTTTTCTATGGGCCAAATAGACTTTTGGGGCCCCCTAGGCTGCAGGGCCTGGGTGCAATCGCAACCCCTGCACCTATTGTAGTTACGCCCCTGATCTAGGCCTCTATTACTATTGCAAGGTATTAGAGTTTACTCGTATATAATGTATAGATGACCCTTGTATTGATATTACTAAATATTGCTGATTTTTTTTTAGGTTGCATTATACCTTCACTGTCTTTCTATCTATAATTACTAAGACCTATATGTGTTATCATACTTATTTTGAGCCGGGGGATAAAGGGTAGCAATATTAATTTATAGCTACATTTTTAAAACTTCCAACTGGGTATTTTATAGCAAATTTTAGCTCAAAAATATGTACAGCATAGCTATCGTCCATCTTTTACTAACAGGGTTATAACTACAATAGGTACAGGGGTTGCAGTTGCACATTTTCACTGTCACAGATGATGGCGTATATAACATTGTCACTGTCAGAGAAGATAGGGTATATAACATAGTCACTGTCATAGATGATAGCATATATAACATAGTCACAGTCACAGATGGGGTATTTACCATAGTCACTGTCATAGATGAAGACGTATATAACATGGTCCATGACTGTGAGGACTCATCACTATTAAAGGGCAGAATAAAAGAGAAACTTATGTGACATCATAACTTACCAGTTATGGCAGAGAACCCAGTGATGTCATTATGATATCATAATTGTATGAGAATAATAAGAACATTCTGTCTGCTGTCAGTGGCTCATTCTTAACAGATCTTTGTACTGAGAGGACCTGCTGCGAAATCTTGCTGTGGATCAGCGATTAACTGCAATATACTTATCGATTTGCAAAATATTTTCGATTTTTTTTAACATCTTTGATATTTTCTACATCATTTATTGTGTTCTACTATTCATAGAACTGAAAAAGAAAATTCTGAAACGTGCATAGATACCGGACATTTCTACTTACTTTGGAGGTAATTGTTTCCTCTACCATGGCTCTGAATACATGTATGGATATATATGAGAGATTTCCCTATCCTTCACCAGGGATTCATCTATTTGCACCCAGTTTATCTTTAGTTTCATATATATCTAGGCCTCTATTACTATTGCAAGGTATTAGAGTGCACCCGTATATAATATATAGAAGCCTGTAGTATTGATATTACTAGATATTGCTGAATTATTTTTAGGTTGTCTTACACCTACACTGTCTTTCTAACTATAATTACTAAGACTTATACCTATATGTGTTATGATACTTATTTTGAGTCGGGAGATAAAGGGTAGCAATATTATTTCATAGCTACATTTTTAAAACTTCCAAATGGGTATTTTATAGCAAATTTTAGCTCACAAATTTGTACAGTATAGATATGGTCCATCTTCCACTAACTTGGTCATAACTACAATAGGTACAGGGGTTGCAGTTGCACATAGTCACTGTCACAGGTGATGGCACATATAACATAGTCACTGTCACAACTGATGGCGTATATAACATAGTCACTGTCACAACTGATGGCGTATATAACATAGTCACTGCCACAACTAATGGCGTATATAACATAGTCACTGTCACAACTGATGGCGTATATAACATAGTCACTATCACAGGTGATGGCGTAAATAATATAGCCACAGTCATAGGTGATGGCGTATATAACATAATCACTATCACAGGTGATGGCGTATATAACATAGTCACTGTCATTGATGATGGGGTGTATAACATAGTCACTGTCACAGGTGATGGCGTATATAACATAGTTACTTTCACGGGTGATGGCGTATATAACATAGTCACTGTCACAGATGATGGCGTATATAACATAGTCACTGTCACAGATGATGGCATATTTAACATAGTCACTGTTACAGATGATGGGTTATATAACATAGTCACTCTCACAGATGATGGCGCAAATAACATAGTCACTCTCACAGATGATGGGGTATATAACACAGTCACTGTCACAGGTGATGGCGTATATAACATAGTCACTGTCACAGATCATGGCGTATATAACATAGTTACTGTCACAGAAGATAGGGTATATAACATATTTACTGTCACAGATGAAGGTATATATAGCATACTTACTGTCACCGATGATGGTGTATATAACATAGTCACTGTCACAGATGATAAGGTATATAACATAGTCACTGTCAGAGATGATAGGGTATATAAAATAGTCACTGTCACAGATGATGTTGTATATATCTTAGTCACAAATGATGGTGTATAAAGCATAGTCACTGTCACAGGTGATGGCATATATAACATTGTCACTGTCACAGATAATGGCGTATATAACATAGTCACTGTCACAAGTGGTGGCTTATATAACATAGTCACTATCACAGGTGATGTGGTGGTATATAACATACTCACTGTCACAGATGATGACGTATATACATTAGCATAGTCACTGTCACAGGTGATGGCGTATATAACATAGTCACTGTCACAGGTGATGGCGTATATACATTAACATAGTCACTGTCACAGATGATGGCGTATGTAGCATAGTCACTGTCACAGGTGATGGCGTATATACCATAGTCACTGTCACAGATGAAGGTGTATATATCTTAGTCACAGATGATGGTGTATAAAGCATAGTCACTGTGACAGATGATAGCATATATAACATTGTCACAGTCACAGATGATAGAGTATATAACATAGTTACTGTCACAGATGAAGGGGTATTTAACATAGTCACTGACATAGATGAAGACGTATATAACATAGTCCATGACTATGACGACTCCCATCACTATTAATGGGAAGAATAAGAGAGAAAGTTATGTGACATCATCGCTTACCATTTATGGCAGAGAACCCAGTGATGTCATTATGATGTCATAATTGGATGTGAAGAGTAAGAACATTCTGTCTGCTGTCAGTGGCTCATTCTTAACAGATCATTGTACTGAGAGGACCTGCTGCGAAATCCTGCTGTGGATCAGCGATTAACTGCAATATACTTATCGATTTGCAAATTATTTTTGAATTTTTTTTAACATCTTTGATATTTTCTACATCATTTATTGTGTTTTACTATTCATAGAACTGACAAAGACAATTGCTGAAACGCGTATAGATACGGGACATTTCTACTGACTTTGGAAGTAATTGTTTCCACTACCATGGCTGTGAATACATGTGTGGATATATATGAGAGATTTCCCTATCCTTCACCAGGCTTTTATCTATTTTCACCCAGTTTATCTTTAGTTTCATATATCTAGGCCTCTATTACTATTGAAGGTATTAGAGTTTACGCGTATATAATGTATAGATGACCCTTGTATTGATATTACTAGATATTGCAGATTTTTTTTTTAGGTTGCATTATACCTTCACTGTCTTTCTATCTATATTTACTAAGACCTATATGTGTTATCATACTTATTTTGAGCCGGGGGATAAAGGGTAGCAATATTATTTTATAGCTACATTTTTAAAACTTCCAAATGGGTATTTTATAGCAAATTTTAGCTCAAAAATATGTACAGCATAGCAATGGTCCATCTTCTACTAACAGGGTCATAACTACAATAGGTACAGGGGTTGCAGTTGCACATAGTCACTGTCACAGGTGATGGCATATATAACATTGTCACTGTCACAGATAATGGCGTATATAACATAGTCACTGTCACAAGTGGTGGCTTATATAACATAGTCACTATCACAGGTGATGTGGTATATAACATAGTCACTGTCACAGATGATGACGTATATACATTAGCATAGTCACTGTCACAGGTGATGGCGTATATAACATAGTCACTGTCACAGGTGATGGCGTATATACATTAACATAGTCACTGTCACAGATGATGGCGTATGTAGCATAGTCACTGTCACAGGTGATGGCGTATATACCATAGTCACTGTCACAGATGAAGGTGTACATAACATAGTCACTGTCACAGATGAAGGTGTACATAATATAGTCACTGTCACAGGTGATGGCCTATATAACATTGTCACTGTCACAGGTGATGGGGTGTATAACATAGTCACTGTCACATATGATGTCGTATATATAGCAGTCACTGTCACAAGTGATGGCGTATAACATAGTCACTGTCACAGATAATGGTGTATATAGCATAGTCACTGTCACAGATAATGGTGTATATAACATAGTCAATCTCACAGTTGATGGCGTATATAACATAGTCACTGTCAAAGGTGATGGCGTATCTATTATATAATTGCCGTAGCGACTTCCGTCGCATACGGCGCTACTTCCGTGGCTATGTTCGTGGCATTGTTCGCCCACGCGACTCACTCGCAATGGCCGCTTTGCGGCCATTGCGAGCCGTTGCAGGGGCGCGAGCAATGGCCGTGCAGCGGCCATTGCGAGTCTCCCGCCCCGGCGACGACCGACGAAAGCCGATACCCGTGGCCGAAAATAGAATCAAGGGCCTGGCTATACTTCGCTTGAAACACCGCTATTATTCTCTTTGGGAAATAGTGCCTCACTTCCCATAGAGATATAATGGATGAATTTTCGTCCATTATATCTCTATGGGAAGTGAGGCGCTATTCTGATTGGTCGTCGGCAGCACACAGCGACCAATCAGATTAGCGCCTCACTTCCCATAGAGATATAATGGTCAAAAAGTCCTCCATTATATCTCTATGGGAAGTGAGGCGCTATTCTGATTGGTCGCCGGCAGCACACAGCGATCAATCAGAATAGTGCCTCACTTCCCATAGAGATACATAGCGGTGTTTCGAATAATGCATGGCCGGCCGTTTGGTTCGATTTTCGGCCACGGCACTTTGAGTTTCAAATTTACCGCTCAAAGTGAGTCGCTATTCTCATTGGTCGCCGCCAGCACACAGCGACCAATGAGAATAGCGCCTCACTTCCCATAGAGATACATAGCGGTGTTTCGAACAATGCATGGTCGGCCCCTTGGTTCGATTTTCGGCCACGGCGCTCGGCTGTTGCCGGCCCAAGAAAATCGCAATGGACCTACCGCGCCTGCAACGACTCACCTATCTATCTATCTATCTATCTATCTATCTATCTATTTCTATCTATCTATCTATCTATCTATCTATTTCTTTCTATCTATCTATGTATCTACTTCTATCTATCTATCTATCTATCTATCTATCTATCTATTTCTATCTATCTATCTATTTCTATCTATCTATCTATGTATCTATTTCTAGCTATCTATCTATCTATTTATCTATCTATGTATCTATCTATCTATCTATGTATCTATCTATATATCTATCTATGTATCTATTTCTATCTATCTATCTATTTCTGTCTATCTATCTATCTATTTATTTATTTCTATCTATCTATCTATCTATCTATCTATCTATCTATGTAAATAGAATAAAATTTTGAGCAGCGATTCTTTGTTAACATATGCTCAGTGCTTAGCAGTCCTTTAGAGTGGCAATCAACCACCAACTCCAGACAATAATTGTAAAAATAAAGGCTGCAGCACACAGATTTAAGATGATTCCAGCCTTTATTGGCTTTCTATGGCATTGGATTAGCGACGTTTCGGTCAAGTATTGACCTTCTTCCTGAAAGAAGGTCAATACTTGACCGAAACGTTGCTAATCCAATGCCATAGAAAGCCAATAAAGGCTGGAATCATCTTAAATCATCTTAAATCTGTGTGCTGCAGCATTTATTTTTACAATTATTATCTATCTATGTATCTATTTCTATCTATCTATCTATCTATCTATCTATTTCTATCTATCTATCTATCTATCTATCTATCTATCTATGTATCTATCTAATCTATTTTTCTGATAGATTGATTGATAGACAAATACATAGATAGATAGATAGATAGATAGAAATAGATAGATAGATAGATAGATAGATAGATAGAAATAGATACATAGATAGATAGATAGATAGAAATAGATACATTGATATAAATAGATACATAGATAGATAGATAGAAATAGATAGAAATAGATAGATAGATAGATAAATAGATAGAAATAGATACATAGATAGATAGAAATAGATAGATAGATAGATAGATAGATAGATAGATAGATAGATAGATAGAAATAGATACATAGATAGATTGATAGATAGAAATAGATAGATAGATAGATAGATAGATAGATGGAAATAGATACATAGATAGATAGATCGATAGATAGATAGATAGATACATAGATAGATAGATAGAAATAGATACATAGATAGATAGATAGAAATAGATACATAGATAGATAGATAGAAATAGATACATAGATAGATAGATAGATAGATAGAAATAGATACATAGATAGATAGATAGAGATACATAGATAGATAGATAGATAGATAGAGATACATAGAAATAGATAGATAGATAGATAGATAGATAGATAGATAGATAGATAGATACATACAGATAAAAGGGTTGAGCAGCGATTCTTGATTTGGCGTATGCCCAGTGCTTAGCAAGCCTTTAGGTGGCGATCAACCACCATCTCCAGATATGTAATTGTAAATAAGGCTGCAGCACACAATCTTTAAGATAATTCCAGCCTTTATTGGCTTTCTAAGGCATTGGTTTAGCAACGTTTCGGTCAGCTCAGTGACCTTCTTCCAGCAGTCACTTGTGGCAAATGCTGGGTTCTTATGCACCCTCCAATTACAATCATTATTATCAAATTATCTTTCATAAAACAATATACAAGTGTTTAAAACTGTTTAAAACTGTGATAAGTGTTACATTATAAGCCTGTGTACATCCATTATTATAAGGATGACTTTACAATAATACTATCCAATGCTTACACTAAATAAACTGTTAAGTGGATCAATGCTTACCCAGGTGTGCGCCTGATTACATCAAATTATCAAATATTAGCTGCCACAATGTGCGTGCTCCATGTGCAGCCTTTGCTAGGATGCGCGCCGCCATGTCGGCTTGTTTATATTCAAAAGCGCATGCGCGCTAAGGTAAAGCGTCCCTCGTTACAGGAAGCGCTTGTGTTACCGAGTTTTAGTGTCCCGCGCATGCGCACTCGGTCCGGCGCCTGGCGGTGCATCTATCTATTTCTTCCCTTCCTTTCAACTCGCAATATGCGATCTACTAAACAAACTAGTGTACAACTCAGCGTTTTTCTAATATTTGTTAGTTACCTAACAGTACAATATGTGTAATGTGTGTTTTGATAAAAGGGAAGATTTCTCACTTCCTATTTAAAGTGCCACATTATAATCGCAGCAACAAAAACAATATAACAACACAAAAACCTGTATTAATGAATAAATTGTCTAATCTTCATCCATGCAGACCCAGACCAAAACCAAGAGGACGAAGAGGAGGGTGGAAGCAACACCGCCAACAGAAAAAAGAAAGAAAAATTGAAGGGCCAACAATACAAGAAGAAAAAGGACCACAACTAGTTGTCAACCTTTCTGGTAAAGATCTTACAATTAATCAAACAAATATCTTAGAAAAGGGGTTATCCTATTGTATGGCTACACATGTAGATTGGTTTATACTAGAAAAAGAAATGCAAAAATTTTTTAGAAGTGTACGATTGAAGTATCATTTTCATAACAAATTAGAAACAAAGGGACAACCCACTAGTGAATTGGAATTGAAAAAATTGGGTATACAGTATAAAAGCGATTTTATGCCCCATGACGATGTACCCATAGTAGAAGCCTTCGAGCGAGCGGTAAGACAAGAAATCAAAAGTTTAAGGGAAACAACTAAAAAAGAACTATTGAAACCAAATGTAACGAAAGAACAGTTTCAGGCAGTACAAGAACTTGTCCATGATGACGGTTGGATAATAAAGCCAGCTGATAAAGGTGGAGCAACCGTCATCATGGACAGGGAAACCTATTTAAAAGAAGTCTATAGACAATTAAATGACAAAAAAGTGTATAGAAAGTTACAGAAAGACCCCAAATTTGAAATTCAAAAAAATATACAAAAAATATTAAGTACCGCAGTAGTGGGAGGGATCATAGATCAGAAACTACATGATTTTTTGTTTGAAAAGAACCCGGTGACACCAGTGCTTTATCTGGTTCCTAAAATACACAAGTCTATGGTAGATCCGCCTGGAAGGCCAATTGTGGCAGGAATAAACTCAGTGTTTTACAATATTGGAATCTTTTTAGAAAAAATCATGAGTCCTTTCGCAATTGAAGGAAGATCATATATCAAAGATACAGGACATTTCCTTGATAAACTAGCAAGGTATAAGGAGCAAACCAAATTTATGGGGGAAAGGGAATACATATTGGCTTCCTTTGATGTAACATCTCTATACACGTCTATAGACCATGAAATGGGTATAAAAGTGATTGCAGATTTTTTGAAAAACACCAACTACACAGACCCTTGCAAACAATTTATTATAGATTTACTGGAAGTTGTCCTCAGGCAGAATTATTTTCTGTTTGGGGATGACTTCTTTTTGCAATTGATGGGGACCGCGATGGGGGCTCGGATGGCATGTTCGTATGCAGGGGCTGTCATGGTTTATTTGGAGGAAAGATTCGTCTACACGTCCCACCACTTCTCCTATGTAGAGAGGTGGTGGAGATATGTGGACGATATCTTTATTATATGGAGGGGAACAGAACTTGAATTATTGTCCTTTTATAACTACATGAATACGATCAATGATACGATAAAATTCACCAAAGTCCACTCTAAGACGGAAATGCAATTTCTAGATGTTCTAGTACGACTACATGAGGGAGAAATGAGTACAACACTCTTTGTAAAACCCACGGATAGAAACAAACTACTCCACTATACCAGTGGACATCCCAACAGCCTAAAAAAAGCGGTTCCGCTTGGTCAAATGACTAGGGTAAGCAGAATCGTGAGTAATGAGGAAGAAAGGAATCATGAAATAAGTAAGTTGATGAACAAATTCAAACAGAGAGGATACCCAGAAGCGATTCTGAAACAACAGAAGGGTAAACTAGGGCATACAAAAGTTGACAACAGTATAAAATCAAAAAAGATCCCATTAGTATTAACATATGGAGAGGAGACGAAAGATGTGGTTCATATTGTTCAAAAACACTGGGGGATGTTAAAAAAATGCCTTCCACAAATTGAAGAATATAAAAATCCACCAATAGTGTCGTATAAGAAAAGCAGGAATTTAAAAGATTGGTTAGTCAGGTCAGACATTGGTACAATGAAGAATAAAAGACAATTGACATTGACAGGAGGAACAAGGACAGGGTGTTATCCTTGCATTAACTGTATAAATTGTTCATTTATGATAAAGGGGAACAGGTTTTGTCATCCGAGAACAGGCACAGAGTACAAAATCAACCATTTCTTAACTTGTAATTCAGACTTTGTTATTTATCTTCTCGAGTGCCCCTGCCAATTATGGTACATAGGGGAAACAACCCTTGATTTCAAAATAAGGATTAGCCACCATCGATACACCATACGCAAGAAAATCATGAACTTGCCCGTATCTAAGCACTTCACGGAAGCCGGGCACAGAGAAAAAGACTTAAAATTCAGGTTGATTGATACTGTATCAATGCCAACTACATGTATTCATGTAGTTATAAAAGGACAATAATTCAAGTTCTGTTCCCCTCCATATAATAAAGATATCGACCACATATCTCCACCACCTCTCTACATAGGAGAAGTGGTGGGACGTGTAGACGAATCTTTCCTCCAAATAAACCATGACAGCCCCTGCATACGAACATGCCATCCGAGCCCCCATCGCGGTCCCCATCAATTGCAAAAAGAAGTCATCCCCAAACAGAAAATAATTCTGCCTGAGGACAACTTCCAGTAAATCTATAATAAATTGTTTGCAAGGGTCTGTGTAGTTGGTGTTTTTCAAAAAATCTGCAATCACTTTTATACCCATTTCATGGTCTATAGACGTGTATAGAGATGTTACATCAAAGGAAGCCAATATGTATTCCCTTTCCCCCATAAATTTGGTTTGCTCCTTATACCTTGCTAGTTTATCAAGGAAATGTCCTGTATCTTTGATATATGATCTTCCTTCGATTGCGAAAGGACTCATGATTTTTTCTAAAAAGATTCCAATATTGTAAAACACTGAGTTTATTCCTGCCACAATTGGCCTTCCAGGCGGATCTACCATAGACTTGTGTATTTTAGGAACCAGATAAAGCACTGGTGTCACCAGGTTCTTTTCAAACAAAAAATCATGTAGTTTCTGATCTATGATCCCTCCCACTACTGCGGTACTTAATATTTTTTGTATATTTTTTTGAATTTCAAATTTGGGGTCTTTCTGTAACTTTCTATACACTTTTTTGTCATTTAATTGTCTATAGACTTCTTTTAAATAGGTTTCCCTGTCCATGATGACGGTTGCTCCACCTTTATCAGCTGGCTTTATTATCCAACCGTCATCATGGACAAGTTCTTGTACTGCCTGAAACTGTTCTTTCGTTACATTTGGTTTCAATAGTTCTTTTTTAGTTGTTTCCCTTAAACTTTTGATTTCTTGTCTTACCGCTCGCTCGAAGGCTTCTACTATGGGTACATCGTCATGGGGCATAAAATCGCTTTTATACTGTATACCCAATTTTTTCAATTCCAATTCACTAGTGGGTTGTCCCTTTGTTTCTAATTTGTTATGAAAATGATACTTCAATCGTACACTTCTAAAAAATTTTTGCATTTCTTTTTCTAGTATAAACCAATCTACATGTGTAGCCATACAATAGGATAACCCCTTTTCTAAGATATTTGTTTGATTAATTGTAAGATCTTTACCAGAAAGGTTGACAACTAGTTGTGGTCCTTTTTCTTCTTGTATTGTTGGCCCTTCAATTTTTCTTTCTTTTTTCTGTTGGCGGTGTTGCTTCCACCCTCCTCTTCATCCTCTTGGTTTTGGTCTGGGTCTGCATGGATGAAGATTAGACAATTTATTCATTAATACAGGTTTTTGTGTTGTTATATTGTTTTTGTTGCTGCGATGGCGCCTATAGTAACCTCTTCTTTGCCATTTATTTTGTCCTTCCCTTTGCCAGTTGTACACCAGCCCTACACGATAGTCCTCTGTGTCACGGGCCCATTTCTGTCTTTTAGTTTCTTCAGTGTCTTTCCTCTGTTTATCCAACTTAATTTTTACAGTCTCTTTAAATTTTAGATAATCCTCTTCCTTAAGTATACCCATAATTTCATTTTCTAAGTCTTTGATAGTATCCTTTAACTTAGCCAGTTCTAACTGTATGTGCTCCATATTTAATAACATCACTTCCATCGCATACTTGTTTGACAAAGCCATAAATTTTGCACAAAAATCACCATCTTCTAAAAACAAAGTTGGATTAATATTTGATCTGAGACCTCTTGGAATTTTTTTGTTCTTATAGTATTGTCCAAGCATAATAAGGTGCATTTCTAACGACAATATTTTCTTTGAGTCATTTTCATACTTGCGTTTTAGAGAAACAACAGAGGGTATACTTAGGAAGTCTGTATTTCCTTCAGCTCCTTTAACGATTCGGTTCTCATCATCCTCCGTGTAATATCCTTTGCCCGATTCCATGGTGAAGATTCGCTATATCTCATACAGATATATAAACACAGATAAAAGGGTTGAGCAGCGATTCTTGATTTGGCGTATGCCCAGTGCTTAGCAAGCCTTTAGGTGGCGATCAACCACCATCTCCAGATATGTAATTGTAAATAAGGCTGCAGCACACAATCTTTAAGATAATTCCAGCCTTTATTGGCTTTCTAAGGCATTGGTTTAGCAACGTTTCGGTCAGCTCAGTGACCTTCTTCCAGCAGTCACTTGTGGCAAATGCTGGGGTTCTTATGCACCCTCCAATTACAATCATTATTATCAAATTATCTTTCATAAAACAATATACAAGTGTTTAAAACTGTTTAAAACTGTGATAAGTGTTACATTATAAGCCTGTGTACATCCATTATTATAAGGATGACTTTACAATAATACTATCCAATGCTTACACTAAATAAACTGTTAAGTGGATCAATGCTTACCCAGGTGTGCGCCTGATTACATCAAATTATCAAATATTAGCTGCCACAATGTGCGTGCTCCATGTGCAGCCTTTGCTAGGATGCGCGCCGCCATGTCGGCTTGTTTATATTCAAAAGCGCATCCACCTCGACCCTAGATCACCTGTGGTCAATGAGGGTGCAGATTGCAGTAAGGAGCCAGCAACTCCATAATATACAAAAGAGAAAAAAACTGCACTGCACTCACAGACTAATGTGAACTGGTGCCAGCAGTGACGCTGGATATAAACTAGAAAAAAGTACTCTGCAGCACACAGCTACTACCAATGATGTACATGTGCTAACAAGCTATATATACCTCTCTTTTGTATATTATGGAGTTGCTGGCTCCTTACTGCAATCTGCACCCTCATTGACCACAGGTGATCTAGGGTCGAGGTGGTGTCTGCCCACTGAGAAGTGGGGGAGCGGACAAGGAGGATAGGGATATCAGCGTAGGACTCATCGGACCTGAAGTCACTTTGTCGCAGTCGGTGAGCAAACAGACATTGGCCAATGTGTGTACCAAGAACTTCAGAAATAAAAAGATAAGATTTTTGAGTTTTTTGAAAAAACGTAAGTTTTTAAACTTTTTTCTCAGGTATATATAGCTTGTTAGCACATGTACATCATTGGTAGTAGCTGTGTGCTGCAGAGTACTTTTTTCTAGTTTATATCCAGCGTCACTGCTGGCACCAGTTCACATTAGTCTGTGAGTGCTGTGCAGTTTTTTTCTCTTTTGTATATTATGGAGTTGCTGGCTCCTTACTGTAATCTGCACCCTCATTGACCACAGGTGATCTAGGGTCGAGGTGGTGTCTGCCCACTGAGAAGTGGGGGAGCAGACAAGGAGGATAGGGATATCAGCGTAGGACTCATCGGACCTGAAGTCACTTTGTCGCAGTCAGTGAGCAAACAGACATTGGCCAATGTGTGTACCAAGAACTTCAGAAATAAAAAGATAAGATTTTTGAGTTTTTTGAAAAAACGTAAGTTTTTAAACTTTTTTCTCAGGTATATATAGCTTGTTAGCACATGTACATCATTGGTAGTAGCTGTGTGCTGCAGAGTACTTTTTTCTAGATAGGTAGATAGATAGATAGATAGATAGATAGATAGATAGATAGATAGATAAAAATAGATAGATAGATAGATAGATAGAGATAGATAGATAGATAGATAGATAGATTGATAGAAATAGATAGATAGATAGATAGATAGATAGATAGATAGACATAGATAAATAGATAGATAGACATAGATATATAGATAGATAGATAGATAGATAGAAATAGATAGATAGATAGAAATAGATACATAGATAGATCGATAGATATAGAGATAGATAGATAGATCGATAGATAGATATAGAGATAGATAGATAGGTGAGTCGTTGCAGCCGCGGTAGGTCCATTGCGATTTTCTTGGGCCGGCAACAGCCGAGCGCCATGGCCGAAAATCGAACCAAGGGGCCGGCCATGCATTGTTCGAAACACCGCTATGTATCTCTATGGGAAGTGAGGCGCTATTCTCATTGGTCGCTGTGTTCTGGCGGCGACCAATGAGAATAGCGCCTCACTTTAAGTGGTCAATTTGAAACTCAAAGCGCCGTGGCCGAAAATCGAACCAAGGGGCCGGCCATGCATTGTTCGAAACACCGCTATGTATCTCTATGGGAAGTGAGGCGCTATTCTCATTGGTCGCTGTGTGCTGGTGGTGACCAATGAGAATAGCGCCTCACTTTGAGCGGTAAATTTGAAACTCAAAGCGCAGTGGCCGAAAATCGAACCAAGGGGCCGGCCATGCATTGTTCGAAACACCGATATGTATCTCTATGGGAAGTGAGGCGCTATTCTCATTGGTCGCTATGTGCTGCCGGCGACCAATCAGAATAGAGCCTCACTTCCCATAGAGATATAATGGACGACCCCACAATAAAATTCACGATGGTCCATTCTAAGGATGAGATCCAATTCCTTGATGTGAAGGTCACTCTGAAAGATAGCAAGATAAAAACCTCCCTATTTACTAAGCCCACGGATAGAAATAAATTACTCCACTATGATAGCCATCACCCAAAAAACATGAAAAAGGCTATTCCTAAAGGGCAAATGCAAAGAGTCCGTAGGATTGTATCCGATCCCATTGAGCTAAAAGAGACCACTGATCTGCTCACACAAAAGTTTCTGAAACGTGGATACCCTAAGGGTGTTCTACAGCAACAAAAAAAACGCGCCCTCCAAGGTAAACCTGCGGTTGCCAATAAGGACAAACGAATCCCTATGGTGACAACGTTCTGTAATGAATCAGATGAAATTAAAAAAGCAATCATTGGTAATTGGAATATCTTGTTTAGGGGTCTTCCTGAAATTGAAGAATTTAAAAAACACCCAATTCTGGCTTACAGAAAAGGGCGTAGTTTGAGAGACACCTTAATACAGGCTGATATTGGCAGCTTCAAAAAAGATATACAATCTACAATTACAGGCCAACGGAGAACAGGTAGCTTCCCATGCTATGGCTGTGTAAACTGCCCCTATATGCGCAAGGGTAATACTTTTGAACAAAGAGGGAATACCTACAAAATAAATGGATTCCATACATGTTCCTCTGACCATGTGGTCTACCTTCTGGATTGCCCTTGTGGGTTATATTACGTGGGTGAGACGACGTTAGAGTTTAAAGTGAGGATGGGTCAACACCGATATACTATAAGAAAACAAATCACTAATCTCCCTGTTTCCAAGCACTTTACTTAAGCCAACCATCAGGAGAGCGATTTAAAATGTAGAATTATAGACAGTGTCCCCCTTTGAGAAGAAATGGCAACCGCAACAAACTGCTGATGGAGAAGGAGTTACGTTGGATACACCGGTTAGGTACTTTAAAACCAGAGGGTCTTAATGTAGATTATAAATTAAACACAATCATAAATTAACCCCATGAGTAAAACTGGCCGAAAAAAGATTTGAGATCCTTGTACCATGATGTTAAATCTCTTTCTCCATTTTTATGTTTTTATGATATTTTATTTTGCACTGTTTTTTTATCATAAGCAATTATGCTTTTTTTAAAATTGAATACACTTGAGTACTGAAACAGATCTTTGTTTTTTTCCAGGCTACTTCATATGGACAAAAAACCTACCCTATTATGACTCACCCTGAAATTGAAAGTGCCATGCGTGATACCTTATTATTTTTATCTAAAAAATGTTTTATCTAATTGTTCTTTACTTCATCAAATGATAAATTGTTTGGTTTATGCAAATATAAGATTTGGGTTTTATATATCCTTTGGTTGCATTTCTGCGATTTTTATTAGTGTCGCATTTTTTTTTTATTTTAATTATTTTATTACTGTTGCTGTTGAACTAATTTCACTGTAACTCATTGTCGTTATGTATACACATTTCTAGTTTTTATGACCATATTATTTATCTTTGTGGTAAACTGGTTCAATTTTAATCCCTGTTTTGTATTGAGGATTTATATAAATCCCCCTAGTTTCAGTCAAAGAACCACACACCACTGAACTGATGTAATTATTTGATATATTCAATGCATCTGAATGGTCTCATTTTATGGCACATGATATAGCACAGCCCCTAGATGGCGCTAAAAGCTTCTTACACTTTTAAATTCTACTTAACTTAATATTGCTTTTTGCACAATTTTGCACAATATTCAAATCTAAATGATTGATGGCCCTTTGAGCAAAGGCCATAATACTTATTAACATTTTTGAGATGCACCACTTTCTTTTACTTCCAGCACCACTGGCCCCATTCCATATAGAAATTGATATGAAGCCTCTATAATGATGGCAATAGGGTACACTTATGCATGGCTCTATCAAATTAGGTTTTTCACACTGTATGCAGTCCATATATACCTGATTGATTTGCTAATGCCTTTTTATATCTTTTTGTTTTTTTGATTGTTGTCACTTATTTATGCACAACCACTAATATAATATTGATGTTTCTCTGCTTTTTAATGACTCTAATCAGTTGTCAATTTAATATGCTAATGTTTGTATATATAAACTGCATTTCCTGTTGAGACACTTGTGCCTGAAGAAAAGTCTTTGTGACTTGAAACGTTGCATGTTTTGTGCCTGTCCTAATAAAGAAAGTTATTTTCACATTGAGAACTTGGAGTGCTGCAAGTCTTTCTCCAGACCTGGATTTGTCTACAACCTCTAAAGATAAGGTTTGATTTGCCTGCACCTGCTTTTCAGCTGTTTATGCTGCTCCCTGACCCAGTTTTTTTTATCTATCTATGTATCTATTTTTATCTATCTATCTATGTATCTATTTTTATCTATCTATCTATCTATCTATCTATCTATCTATCTATCTATCTATCTATTTATCAATATCTATCTATCTATCTATCTATGTATCTATATCTATCTATCTATCTATCTATTTCTATCTATCTATCTATGTCTATATCTCTATCTATCTATTTATCAATCTCTATCTATCTCTCTATCTATCTCTCTATCTATCTATATCTAAATCTAAATTTTTTTTCTGCTTTTTTTTTTTTTTCTGCTTTCTTTTTTTTTTTCTGTTTTTTTTCTGCTTTTTTTTCTGCTTTATATCTAAATCTATCTATATCTATCTATATCTATATATCTCTATCTCTATATCTTTCTATCTCTATATCTATCTATCTATATCTATCTATTTCTTTCTATCTATCTATCTATCTATCTATCTCTATCTATCTATCTATCTATCTATTTATCTATATCTGTATATCTATCTATCTATCTATCTATCTATATCTATCCATATTTATTTATCTATCTATCTCTATATCTATCTATGTCTATCTATCTATTTATATCTATATCTATCTATATCTATCCATATTTGTCTATCTATCTATCTATTTATCTATCTCTATCTATCTATATCTATATCTATCTATATCAATCTATATCTATATATATCTATCTATGGCGAAGCGGCCATTGCGAGCCGTTGCAGGGGCTCCCGCCCCGGCGACGACCGACAAGCGCCGAGCGCCGTGCCCGAAAATAGAACCAAGGGCCCGGCCATAAATTCCTCTAAACACCGCTATGCATCCCTATGGGAAGTGAGGCGCTATGCTGATTGCTCGGCGCACCACACAGCGACCAATCAGCATAGCACCTCACTTTCAGCGGTAAATTTGAAACTCAAAGTCGTCCATTATATCTCTATGGGAAGTGAGGCGCTATTCTCATTGGTCGCTGTGTGCTGCCGGCGACCAATCAGAATAGCGCCTCACTTTCAGCGGTAAATTTGAAACTCAAAGTCGTCCATTATATCTCTATGGCAAGTGAGGCGCTATTCTTTTGGTCGCTGTGTGCTGCCGGCGACCAATCACAATAGCGCCTCACTTCCCATAGAGATATAATGGACGACTTTGAGTTTCAAATTTACCACTGAAAGTGAGGCGCTATGCTGATTGGTCGCCATCAGCACACAGCGACCAATGAGAATAGCGCCTCACTTACAGCGGTAAATGTGAAACTCAAAATATTCCATGTATTTGAAGTATGGCGCCATACAGCGCGGCGCTCTTCTGATTGGTCGCCGCCTTTAGCGCGCCGAACAATCGGAATAGCGGCGGCCGCTATGCCGCCATATTTGAAATATACTGAGTAAACTATACACAGATTCTAGAATCCCGATGCAATCGCATCGGGCTCACACCTAGTAAAACATAGTCACTATCACAGATGAAAGGGTATTTAACATAGTTACTATCCCAGGTGATGTCGTATATAACATCGTCACTGTCACAGGTGATGGGGTATATAACATAGTCACTATCACAAATGATGGCGTATATAACACTGTCACTTTCACAGGTGATGGCGTATATAACATAGTCACTGTCATTGATAATGGCGTATATAACATAGTCACTGTCACAGATGATGGCGTATATAACATAGTCACTGTCACAGATGATGGTGTATATATCATAGTCACAGTCACAGATGATGGTGTATAAAGCATAGTCACTGTGACAGATGATAGCATATATTACATAGTCACAGATGATAGAGTATATAACATAGTCACTGTCACAGATCATGGGGTATTTAACATTGTCACTGTCATAGATGAAGGCGTATATAACATAGTCCATGACTGTGAGGATTCCCATCACTATTAATGGGCAGAATAGGAGAGAAAGTAATGGGACATCATCTCTTACCAGTTATGGTTGAGAACCCAGTGAGTCATTATGATGTCATAATTGGATGTGAAGAATAAGAACATTCTGTCTGCTGTCAGTGGCTCATTCTTAACAGATCTTTGTACTGAGAGGACCTGCTGCGAAATCCTGCTTTTGATCAGCAATTGACTGCAATATATTTATCGATTTGCAAAATATTTTTGAATTTTTTTTAACATCTTTGATATTTTCTACATTATTTATTGTGTTCTACTATTCATACATTCATTACATTTTTTTTCTTTCTTTTCTTTTCCTTTCCCTATCACCATGTCCTTTGCTTCAATATCTATTGTTCTATGTGCTTTTGCACTTTACCTTCACCGCTCCATCCCCCCTCCATCACCCCACATCCACATAAACCCCTCTCTCCTTCCTTCGACTTTATTGAACTCCCATATTCTGTTCACCATAGTGAATAATCTCGGACCATCATGCTCCAGGGTGTTGCACCAAAAACAAAGTCACCATCACAAAAACGGTTTGCCTTTCCTCTTTTTACTGCTGCTTCTGTCAGGGGACATCTCTCCAAATGCTGTTCCACCCTCCACCAACTTCTACCCTTCTCCCACCACATATAGAAACCCCACCAACCTTATAAACATTACCTGCACACCTTCATCGCCCTCTTTTAATTTTGCTCTCTGGAATCCACGGTCTGTATGTAACAATCTTCCACTCATTCATAACTACTTTCTCACTAACGCCCTTAATCTGCTGGCCCTCACTGAAACCTGGATCCAGGATTCAGACACAGTGTCCCCAACTGCTATTTCTCTCATTCCCCAAGACCTGGTAACAGACATGGTGGTGGAATTGGCTTACTCCTGTCCCCACAATGTACTTCCAGGTCATCCCCCCAGCTCCATCACTCTCATTCCCCTCTTTTGAGGTCCACACGATTAGGCTCTTCCATCCTCTCCCCCTTAGAGTATCGGTGGTATACCGCCCCCCAGGGTCACCCCCCCAATTCCTCGACTATTTCTCCTCATGGCTGCTGCATTTCATGTCCTCAGAATTGCCAACCCTTATTCTGGGAGACTTTAACATCCCCACAAACAGACCCATCTCCTCATCTGCATTTCAGCTCCTATCTCTAACCACATCTCTTGGCCTCTCTCAGCTCTCAACCTCGATGGTAACACCCTTGACTTGATCTTTGTCCGGCTCTGCTCAACCTCCTCCTTAGATAATTCAGAACTTTCCCTCTCTGCCCACAACATTCTCTCCTTCACACTCACTAACCCTCGCCCCCCCAGCACATTCCTACATATCACAGATTCAGAAATCTACAGGCCATAAACCGTCACACATTCACAGACTCTCTACACTCATCACTGTCCCCAATCTCCTCATTCTCCTGTCCCGATCTGGCAGTCAATCACTTAAATTACTCTCTCAGAAGGACCCTGGACCAAATAGCACCCCTCACCCTCAAAACCTCCAAACACAGAGTAAAACAGCCCTGGCTCACATCACAAACTCGATTCCACCAGCGATGCTCTAAGAGTGCTGAACGTCTATGGAGGAAAAGCCGCACTCCAAAAACTTCATTCACTATAAATTTATGCTGAGAACTTACAATTCTGCCCTCCACCTTGCCAAACAAACCTACTTCACCACTTTGATCTCCTCACTATCCAACAACCCAAAAAAAACTCTATGACGAAATGGACTCCTTCAATTTAGAACATATGATGATTTCTTTTGTAACCCAGACCATATTGCATCTTGGTTTGCAAACTTGTAATGGCCAAGGAGAATTTCCTACAGTATTTTCATAGATTACTGTGGTTTAAGTTTAGCATGGTAATGTATTTATCTAACTTTTTTGTCATTGAATGCCAGAGAACTAGGGATGGGCGAATCTACTCGCTAGGACTCGTTACTCGGCGAGTAGTAAGGGACTCGCAGGACTCGGTACTCTGCGTGTTTCCCAGCGTTTACTCGCACGAGTCCAATGCAAATCAATGGCAAACGCTGACAAAACTAGGATTGCCCTTGTCTTGCATTAGACTCGGCTACTGTGCCAGTGATAGCAGGGAAACTCGCAAAGTAACTGCTGTTACTTTGCGAGCCGAGTCCAGCTGTCTTCTCTGTGCAGGCTGCCGCAGCTCCAGGGTCCTAGAGCCCGCCTGCTCACAGAGATGATGTAGCAGAGCTGCGATTGTTCTCAGTCTGCTCATTCCCTGTGCATTGGCATCTATATCTATGCACAGGGGATGTAGCAGAGAGGACATCGCGTTTTGGACTGCGTCGGACGGAAGATGATTTTTTAAATTAAAGATGGAGTCCCTAATGGCTTTTTTTTTATTTCTAATAAAAAATTTTCTCTGTGTTGTATTTTTTTTAAAACAATTTAATAGAAATTCATGGCGGTCATCTATTATATAATCGCGAATCGGAAAAGCGCCCCTTCACGCGCACTTTCCGATGTCGTCATGTGGATACGAATTTAACATTGGGCGCGAAGCGCCCAATGCTGCGCGAGCAATGGCCGCGAGGCCATTGCGAGCCGCTGGCCCAAAATCCATCCACAGCCCCGGCTACAACCTTAGCGATTTACCGCTCAGGTAGCGCGAGCAATGGCCGCGAGGCCATTGCGAGTCGCTGCCTGAGCCGCAATTCGCTCCCCGGGGACCATGGAGCCGAGGCGGCATTGCCGCCTCCGCTCCCCGCTACACACAATTCGCCACCCCCCCCCCCATGTCCGCACAGCCCGCCCCCATCAATGTCCCCACAGCCGACCCCCATGTCCGCACAGCCGACCCCCATGTCCGCACAGCCCACCCCAGCAATGTCCGCACAGCTCACCCCCATGTCCGCACAGCCCGCCCACATCAATGTCCGCACAGCCCACCCCCCTGTCCGCACAGCCGACCCCCATGCCCGCACAGCCGACCCCCATGCCCGCACAGCCGACCCCCATGCCCGCACAGCCGAACCCCATGCCCGCACAGCCGACCCCCATGCCCGCACAGCCCACCCCCATGTCTGCACAGCCCGCCCCCATCAATGTCCGCACAGCCGACCCCCATGCCCGCACAGCCCACCCCCATGTCCGCACAGCCCACCCCCATGTCCGCACAGCCCGCCTACATCAATGTCCGCACAGCCCACCCCCCTGTCCGCACAGCCGACCCCCATGCCCGCACAGCCGACCCCCATGCCCGCACAGCCGACCCCCATGCCCGCACAGCCGACCCCCATGCCCGCACAGCCCACCCCCATGCCCGCACAGCCGACCCCCATGCCCGCACAGCCGACCCCCATGCCCGCACAGCCGACCCCCATGCCCGCACAGCCCACCCCCATGCCCGCACAGCCGACCCCATCAATGTCCGAAAAACCCCCCATGTCCGCACAGCCGACCCCCACTAATGTCCACACAGCCCCCCCCATGTCCTCACAGCCCACCCCCATGCCCGCACAGCCCGCCCCCATCAATGTCCGAAAAACCCCCCATGTCCGCACAGCCGACCCCCACTAATGTCCACACAGCCCCCCCCATGTCCGCACATACTTACATGTCTTCTTAGTCATCTGATCGTCCGTCCGGCCAGGCGTCCTCTTCGTCCGGCCAGGCGTCCTCTTCGTCCGGCCCCGGGGATCTTCTGTCTTCTTCCAGCTCCGACGTCCTCTTCTCTTCTCATTCAGGTACAATGGACGACAAATCCGCCATTGTATCTCAATGAGATATGAGCGGCTCTTCTGATTGGTCGCTGTGTACTGCCCTCAGCCAATCAGAAGAGCCCCTCATTGAGCTCGAATTCTGATTGGTCGGCGCCCAATCCGAAATCGGGCTCACTGCCCATAGACATGTATTAGCGGTGTGTCCGCGATTTTACGGCCGACAAATAGAACCAGGTGGCCGGCCATAAAATCGCCGACACACCGCTAATGTATGTCAATGGGAAAAATAGCGGACCTGAATGAGAACTGTCTCACTTAACATAAATAATAAATTAAATAATAAATAAAATAATTTAAAAAGAATTAAAAAATAATAAAAAATAATAATAAAAAAATAATAAAAAATTAAATAAAAATAATAATAAAAAAATAAAATATATGCTAATCAGCTCAGCCATTTTGGCGGACCACAATGAGAACTCTGTCTCACTTAAAATAAATAATAAATTAAATAATAAATAAAATAATTTAAAAAGAATTAAAAAATAATAAAAAATAATAATAAAAAAAATAATAAAAAATTAAATAAAAATAATAATAAAAAAATAAAATATATGCTAATCAGCTCAGCCATTTTGGCGGACCACAATGAGAACTCTGTCTCACTTAAAATAAATAATAAATTAAATAATAAATAAAATAATTTAAAAAGAATTAAAAAATAATAAAAAATAATAATAAAAAAATAATAAAAAATTAAATAAAAATAATAATAAAAAATATAAATATATGCTAATCAGCTCAGCCCTTTTGCCGGACCACAATGAGAACTGTGTCTCACTTAAAATAAATAATAAATTAAATAATAAATAAAATAATTTAAAAAGAATTAAAAAATAATAAAAAATAATAATAAAAAAATAATAAAAAATTAAATTAAAATAATAATAAAAAAAATAAATATATGCTAATCAGCTCAGCCCTTTTGGCGGACCACAATGAGAACTGTGTCTCACTTAAAATAAATAATACATTAAATAATAAATAAAAGAATTTAAAAAGAATTAAAAAATAATAAAAAATAATAATAAAAAAATAATAAAAAATTAAATAAAAATAATAATAAAAAAAATAAATATATGCTAATCAGCCCAGCCCTTTTGGCGGACCACAATGAGAACTGTGTCTCACTTAAAATACATAATAAATTAAATAATAAATAAAAGAATTTAAAAAGAATTAAAAAATAATAAAAAATAATAATAAAAAAATAATAAAAAATTAAATAAAAATAATAATAAAAAAATAAATATATGCTAATCAGCTCAGCCCTTTTGGCGGACCACAATGAGAACTGTGTCTCACTTAAAATAAATAATAAATTAAATAATAAATAAAAGAATTTAAAAAGAATTAAAAAATAATAAAAAATAATAATAAAAAAATAATAAAAAATTAAATAAAAATAATAATAAAAAAAATAAATATATGCTAATCAGCCCAGCCCTTTTAGCGGACCAGAAGGAGAACTGTGTCTCACTTAAAATAAATAATAAATTTTATAATAAAATTATTTAAAAATAATTAAAAAATTATAAAAAAAATAATAAAAAAAAAAATTAAAAATTATAAAATATTACAAAAAATAATAATTAAAAAAAAAATCTAATAATAATTATATTACTGCTAATAATAATGATATTAATGCTAATAATTATGCTATTAATGCTAATAATAATGCTAATAATGCTAATAATTATGCTATTAATGCTAATAATTATGCTATTAATGCTAATAATAATAAGATTAATGCTAATAATAAGCGGCCATTGCGAGCACTCAGCCCCAATAAGTATTGAACGCGCCCCAAAAAGTATTGGACCCCCCCCAAAAGTATTGGACCCCCCACCCAAAAGTATTAGACCCCCCAAAAAAAGTATTGCACCCCCAAAAAAAGTATGTGACCCCCCCAAAAAAAGTATGTGACCCCCCAAAAAAAGTATGTGACCCCCCCAAAAAAGTATGTGACCCCCCCCAAAAAAGTATGTGACCCCCCCAAAAAAAGTATGTGACCCCCCAAAAAAAGTATGTGACCCCCCCAAAAAAGTATGTGACCCCCCCAAAAAAAGTATGTGACCCCCCAAAAAAAGTATGTGACCCCCCCAAAAAAGTATGTGACCCCCCAAAAAACTATGTGACCTCCAAAAAAAAGTATTGGACCCCCCAAAAAAAGTATTGGACCCCCCAAAAAAAGTATGTGACCCCCCAAAAAAGTATGTGACCCCCCAAAAAAGTATGTGACCCCCCCAAAAAAGTATGTGACCCCCCCAAAAAAGTATGTGACCCCCCAAAAAAAGTATGTGACCCCCAAAAAAGTATGTGACCCCCCCCCCAAAAAAGTATGTGACCCCCCAAAAAAGTATGTGACCCCCCAAAAAAGTATGTGACCCCCCAAAAAAAGTATGTGACCCCCAAAAAAGTATGTGACCCCCCCAAAAAAAGTATGTGACCCCCCCAAAAAAAGTATGTGACCCCCCAAAAAAAGTATGTGACCCCCCAAAAAAAGTATGTGACCCCCCCAAAAAAGTATCTGACCCCCCAAAAAAAGTATGTGACCCCCCAAAAAAAGTATGGGACCCCCCAAAAAAAGTATGGGACCCCCCAAAAACTATTCACACCCCCCCGAAAAGTCCTCACACCAGCTATAACTACTATAATCAAATTAATGCACATTCTAGAATCCCGATGCATTTGCATCGGGCTCACAGCTAGTGTCTAATATTGGCGTGACCGCCATAAATTTCGGGCTTAGGGCCAGTTGATAATACAAAGCTGGCCCTAACCTCTTTATTACCCAGCGTGCCACCGCCACCAGGGCCGCTGGAAGAGCGGGGTTCAGTGCCAGAGGATGGCGCTTCAAAGAACGCGCCATCTTCTGGGGTGGCTGCGGGCTGCAATTTGCAGTGGGGTGCCCAGAAAGCTTGGGCCTCCCTGCGCTGCGGATTCCAGCCCCCAGCTGCTTAGCTGTACCTGGCTAGACATAGAAATTGCGTGGAGCCCCACACATTTTTTTTTTATTATTTCATGAAATTCATGAAATAATAAAAAAAAAAGGGCTCCCCTATATTCTTGTGTCCGGCCAGGTACAAATAGGCACCTGGGGGTTGGGGGCAGCCCGTCACTGCCTGCTGGATCCGGCTGGTTCTAGAAATACGGCGAAGCCCACGTGAAATTTTTTTCTGACAAATCCATAAAACAATGTAAATAAAAGGGACTGCATCTTTATTAACCCCTGGACCATGGGCGAGGGGTTAATAAAGAGGCAGTCCCTTTTTTAGGATTGTTTTATTGATTTTTCAGAAAAAAAATTACATGGGCTTCGCCGTATTTCTGGAACCAGCCGGATCCAGCAGGCAGCGACGGGCTGCCCCCAACCCCCAGGTGCCTATTTGTACCTGGCCAGACACAAGAATTTAGGGGAGCCCTTTTTTTTTATTATTTCATGAATTTCATGAAATAATTAAAAGAAAATGCGTGGGGCTCCGCGCAATTTCTATTTCTAGCCAGGTACAGCTAAGCATCTGGGGGCTGGAATCCGCAGCGCAGGGATGCCCAAGCTTTTCTGGGCACCCCCTGCTGCAAATTGCAGCCCGCAGCCGCCCCAGAACATGGCGCGTTCATGGAAGCGCCATCCTCTGGCGCTGAACCCCGCTCTTCCAGCGGCCCTGGTGGCGGTGGCATGCTGGGTAATAAAGAGGTTAGGGCCAGCTTTGTATTATCAGCTGGCCCTAAGCCCGAAATTTATGGCGGTCACGCCAATATTAGACATGACCGCCATGAATTTCTATTTAATTGTTTTAAAAAAAACACAACACAGAGAAAAAATTTTATTAGAAATAAAAAAAAAAGCCATTAGGGACTCCATCTTTAATTAAAAAAATCCTCTTCCGTCCGACGCAGTCCAAAACGCGATGTCCTCTCTGCTCATCCCTGTGCATAGATATAGATGTCTATGCACAGGGAATGAGCAGACTGAGAACAATCTCAGCTCTGCTACATCAGGCAGCAGGCGGGCTCTAGGACCCTGGAGCTGCGGCAGCCAGCACACAGAGCAGACAGGACTCTTATCTGTGCGAGTTTCCCAGCGATTACTTGCAAAGTAAACAAGTCCAATGCAAATCAATGGCAAAACTAGGATTGCTTCAGGCTGAAGCTTCCGAGACACATCTGTGATTTGTAAATCGCACACTACTCGCTATTACTCGCTTCCCCATTCATTAACATTGGACTCGCTAGACTCGCAACGAGTAGCGAGTCCCGGGCTCGGACTCGCTAGAGTCAAGTGATCCCGAGTAATTTAGGATTCGCCCATCACTACAGAGAACTTAATTATGCTAATCGTCCATTGTATGTTACCTTGTGGATCCCTGTCTATGTACATGGCTGCAGCTACTATTGTTTAAGTGTCATTGATTGCAGACTCAATGTCTCATACTAACATTCCATTGTATTACTGGTAGGTGCTATATCAATCAGCATTTGGCTCTCTATGTTAGGATTGCAATACTTCTAAAAATATGTTAAATGAGACTTGAGGTCCAGCCAATGAAAAAACAGTTTTATTCCACCAATCGTGACATCCCCAATATCCTGCAATGAGGGCTGAGGGTATATAAGGAGGACTTTTCACTTTGACCAGGGGAGAGATTGAAGATTGGATACAGGCAGCTAATCTAGGGTCTTCGGGTCTGGTTAGCGAGCCATAACCCCAGGCCTAGGCATTTCGGTGCCGACCAAGGGGACCAGAACATGGACTATAGATCCACAAGGACTTCAGCATCGGATTATCGGATTCGGCTGTGATAAAGACTGCATAAGGATAAGGAAGCAACCCAGGTTGGGACGATACAGTCACCTGGCTACAGACTTGCTGTGCTACATTCTAAACCCTGGTGAGCCAGCGGAAGGGTGAGACTCTGTTGCCTGTTACATTGTTGTGTTTTGCTGGTTATGCGTTATATGCTGTTAACTGTTTTGGGATTCTGTAAAGCCTTAATATTGTGATTCCCTCACCCTGTGTTGTCTGAGTAGTGTTCCGCCCACGGTTAAGGAGCTTGGGCGTTCAGTTGAGGATGAGCCCTGGTCCACGTTGTCTTTGTAAAGGCGGCTGGGCCTGCGGACGAGAGCACCCACTGACCCCCGGGTCTCCAAAATCTATTTGACACCTGTCACTCTCTCCTCAGTCCTAAAGTGCAGGTCCCTGTCCCTGACCTCTGTGCTGATGACCTGGATTCCCACTTCACAGAGAAAATAGAAAACATCCGTCAGGAAATCAACTCCCAACCTCAAATTGCTGTTACCCCTACCTCTCCCCACATTTCCTCCGGCTCACTCTCTACTTTTGACCCGGTCACAGAAGAAGAAATCTCCAGGCTCCTCTCTTCCTCTCGTCCCACCACATGCACTGCTGACCCCATCCCCTCACACCTACTCCAGTCTCTCTCTCCGGTGGTCACCACTCACCTAACCAAAATCTTCAATCTCTCCCTCTCTTCTGGCATCTTCCCCTCCTCCTTAAAACACTCTGTCATCACTCCTTTATTAAAGAACTCTTCTCTCGACCCTTCCTGCACAAACAACTACAGACCAGTTTCCAATCTCCCCTTCATCTCCAAACTCCTGGAGCGCTTGGTCTACTCCCGCCTCACTCATTACCTCTCCACTCACTCTCTTCTAGACCCATTACAGTCTGGTTTCCGCCCCCTCCATTCTACAGAAACTGCTCTCACCAAAGTGACCAATGACGGCAAAACTTAATGGTCACCACTCTCTGCTTATCCTTCTTGATCTCTCTGCAGCCTTTGACACTGTTGACCACCATCTCCTACTCTCCATGCTGAACTCCATCGGCATTAAGGACACTGCTCTCTCCTGGTTCTCTTCCTATCTTTCTGACCGCTCTTTCAGTGTATCATTTGCTGGCTCCACTTCCTCCCCTCTTCCACTCACTATTGGAGTCCCTCTGGGTTCAGTGCTTGGACCTCTTCTCTTCTCACTCTACACAGCTTTGATTGGACAGACCATCAGCAGATTTGGCTTCCAGTACCATCTTTATGCTGATGACACACAACTATACACTTCTTCCCCTGACCTTACTCCTGCTCTAATAAAGAACACCAATGACTGACTAACCAGTTTCCAATATCATGTCCACTCTCTACTTGAAATTTAATCTTTCCAAAACTGAACTACTTCTGGTCCCGCCCTCCATTAACCTTCCTAAATATGACATCTCTCTCTCAGTGTGCGGCACCACAATAGTGCCTAGTCAGCAGGCTCGCTGTCTGGGTGTTATGTTTGACTCTGATCTTTCCTTCACCCCATATACTCGCCCGCTCTTGCCGCTTGCACCTGAAGAACATCTCCAGAATTCGCCCCTTTCTCACCTTGGAAACCACAAAAACCCTCACTGTGGCCCTGAGTCACCTCTGCCTTGACTTTTGTAATTCTCTCTTAGTTGGCCTTCCCCACACTAGACTGTCCCCTCTCCAATCCATCCTTAATGCAGCAGCCAGGATTACCTATCTAGCTAATCCTTACTCAGACACTTCTGCTCTATGCCAGTCATTACACTGGCTGCCTATACTCTATAGGATCCATTTCAAACTGCTTGTTCTCACCCACAAAGCTCTTGACAGTGCAGCACCCCCATGCATCTCCTCCCTCATCTCTATCACCCCACCCGTTCTCTTCGCTCTGGAAGTGACTTTAGACTCACTTCTGCATTAATCCGAACCTCCCACTCCCGGCTCCAAGACTTATCCCGAGCCAATTCTTTGGAATGCTCTACCCCAAGAAATTAGGTGTATCCACAACTTAGATAGTTTTAGGCGATCCCTAAAAACACATCTTTTTAGGGCGGCCTATCATGATCCCTAGTCAGTCATCTAGACATAGCCTATCCATGCCATCTCAAGTGGATCACAAATAATGGTTTGTGGCCACTTATTCTGCTCCTATCTGTTCCCCATCTCCTCAAGTTGACCATACCATCATTGTAAATAAGCACCTGTACCTTGTCACCCCCACCTCATTGCTAGTTTGTAAGCTCTTATGTATGTATCATATTGTTTTTGGCATTGTATTGTATTTTCTAATTGTTTCTTATGATTGTTTACATCTCGCGTCCCTGGTGCGGACGAGAGTGTATGATCTGTACGCAGGCATCCGCCTGCGCACAGATCACTAATGGCGGGCAATGAGAGCGCACGGCGGTCTGCAAGCATCTGCAGACCGCCGTGCGCTCCATTATAAACATAGGGGCCGCGGTCTGCATGCAGATGCTTGCAGATGCATCTGCAAAACGCTGCAGATGCATCTGCAAGTCTGAAGGCAGCCTTAGACCTATATGTGTTATCATACTTATTTTGAGCCGGGGACAAAGGGTAGTAATATTATTTCATAGCTACATTTTTAAAAACTCCAAATAAGTATTTTATAGCAAATTTTAGCTGAAAAATATGTACTGTATAGCTATGGTCTATCTTCTACTAATAGGGTCAAAACTACAATAGGTACAGGGCTTGCAGTTACAAATAGACACTGTCACAGGTGATGGCATTTATAACATAGTTACTGTCACAGATGATGGCATATATAACATAGTCACCGTCAAAGATGATGGCGTATATAACATAGTCACTGTCACAGGTGATGGTATTTATAACATAGTTACTGTCACAGATGATGGCATATATAACATAGTCACTGTCACAGATGATGGGGTATATAACAGTCACTGTCACAGATGATGGCATGTATAACATAATCACTGTCACAGATGATGGCGTATATAACATAGTCACTGTCACAGATGATGGCATGTATAACATAATCATTGTCACAGATGGTGGTGTATATAAGATAGTCACTGTCACACATGATGGCGTATAACATTTTCACTCTCACACAGTGCTTTTTTTGTAAAAAAATATTTCCTGGTACGCCTCTCGGAGCGGGGGGGGGGGGGGCGGGGTCTGGGGGCAGGGCAAGATTAATATATTTAATACATTATGTTGCACCCGGTCTTATTTTCAGGGGGGAGGCATACACTCACAGGGGCATACACTCACAGGGGCATACACTCACAGTACGGTGGCTCAGTGATTATTATTATTTTTACTATTATTATTTATTTATATAGCGCCATTAGGTTCCATGTCGCTTTACATGAGGATGAGGGAGACAAGAACAAGTACACTAAATCTAGGCGATCAGGACGTACAGGTACAGGAGGGGCAGGAACCCTGTCCACGATGGCTCACAGTCTAAGAGGGGCAGGTTAGGATACAGTAGGATGGGGGAATGTCTGGTATGGGGCGGTCGCCTGGGTCTCATGGCAGGTTGTAGGCTTGACGGAACAAGTGAGTCTTCAGGTGACACTTGAAGCTACTCAGGGTAGGAGAGTGTCTGACGTGTTCGGGCAGGGAGTTCCAGAGTAAGGCAGATGCCCGGGAGAAGTCCTGTACTCGGCTGTGCGAAGAGGTGATGAGGGGGGAGCAGAGGAGGAGTTCTTGGGAGAAGCGGAGGTTGCGTGAGGGTAGGTATCGGGAGACCAGGTCGGAGATGTATGGTGGGGCCAAGTTGTGTATGGCTTTGTACGCCATGGTTAGTGTTTTGAATTGGGATCTCTTGCAGACGGGGAGCCAGTGAAGGGCTTGGCAGAGGGGGGAGACAGGGGAGTAGCGGGAGACAGGTAGATTAGTCAGGCAGCGGAGTTGAGAATAGACTGGAGAGGTGTGAGGGAGTTAGCCGGGAGGATATTGAGAAGGAGGTTGCAGTAGTCAAGGCGGGAGATGATAAGAGCATGGATGAGTGTTTTAGCGGTGTCATGGGTGAGGAAGGAGCGGATCCGTGAGATGTTCTTGAGCTGGAGCCGGAGGGATGTGGTGAGGGCCTCAATGTGGGGCTTGAAGGATAGGGAGGAGTCAATGATTACCTGTCACGCTGGGAGTGGGGAAGACACCCAGCGTAGGATAACGACGGGGGGGGGAATCAGGAGTCCCTAATGCTAAGGGCACAAGAAGGAGACGGTGACCCCTAGACTTCCTAGAGCTGACCCTGTCTGCCCTACCGTCCCTATACAGTCTCCTCAACTGTCGCCGACCACGAACCTCGTCCCTCTCTGATCCTAGATCTATCTTATCTAAGGATCAGATGGAGAGGTTCACTAGACCCCTTCACTATCAACTAAAGACAAACACCAGGGAAGACAGACATTTGGGAAAAGGAAACACTTATCTGACAGCAGAACACAGCAACCTCCACCATCTCAGCTTCTGCTGGAGCAAGGATAAAGTGTGCACAAGGAACTATCACCTGCACCGAGGAAGGGTAATGAACCTCCTTATAAAGGTGGAAGGAGTCTGCTGGGTCCTAGTGACCTACAACATTGGTGGATAAAACCAGACCGAGCGCAAGACCTCCACAGCCGTCTCCCCATAATAGAGAGATCTCATCACACCTTCTTTCCATCAACACAGAAGGTAAATGCTCCTGAAAGAGACGGACCATCCTCCACTATTATGGCTGGTGGGCCAAACGCTGGGATCGTCTGCGCGTGGCCTCCACCCTGTCATCCGTGCCACCCGTGACAGTACCCCCCCTCCTACGAGTGGCCCCCGGACACTCAGGACCAGGCTTATCCGGATGGGAACGGTGAAAAGCGCGGACCAGCCTTGCGGCGGACACCTCCGACGCCGGCACCCACATCCGCTCCTCAGGACCGTACCCCCTCCAGTGCACCAAATACTGAAGAGAACGGCGCAACATGCGAGAATCAACCACCCTCGAGATTGCGAATTCCAGATTCCCCGCCACACAGATGGGCTCAGGAGGCAAAGGAGATGGGTTAGACGACGGCACATACGGCTTGAGGAGCGACCTGTGAAACACATCGTGAATCTTAAGAGCAGGAGGCAACGCAAGACGAAACGCCACGGGATTGATAACGGCGGTTATCCTATAGGGGCCAATAAACCTGGGCCCCAACTTCCAAGAGGGCACCTTCAACTTCACATTCTTGGTAGACAACCACACGTAGTCATTCACACATAGGTCCGGACCTGGCGCACGCTTCCTGTCAGCCATACGTTTGTACCTGTCACCTACGAGCTTCAAGCTACGCTGTACACCCCGCCAAACCGAGGAGAGGGACGAGGTAAAACGGTCCTCCTCCGGAACTCCGGAAGGACTCGTACCGCTAAAAGTACCAAACTGAGGATGAAACCCATATGCACCGAAGAACGGTGACTTGCCAGTGGACTCCTGAAGACGATTATTAAGGGCGAATTCGGCCAAGGGCAAATAATTTGCCCAAGTCTCCTAATGGTCAGAGACAAAACACCTCAGGTAAGTCTCCAAATTCTGATTCACACGTTCGGTTTGACCATTAGACTGAGGACGAAAAGCAGAAGAAAAGGACAACGTTATCCCCAAACGTGTACAAAAAGCCTTCCAAAATTTGGAGACGAACTGAGTACCGCGATCAGAAACCACATCGGAGGGGACCCCATTAAGCTTCACAATCTCACTTACGAACACCTGTGCCAGAGTCCGAGCATTAGGAAGTGCGGGCAGTGCCACAAAGCGAACCATCTTACTGAATCTATCTACTACTACCAGTACCACCGTCTTGCCCGCAGACGCCGGAAGATCGGTGATAAAATCCATTGACAAATGTGTCCATGGCCTCTCAGGAATAGACAATGGCACGAGAGACCCAGACGGACGGGTATGCGGAACCTTAGCACGTGCATACACACCACAGGCGGATACGAATTCCGCTACGTCCTTCCTCAACCCCGGCCACCAAAAGAGACGAGACAAGAGATCGAAAGTGGCCCTACCGCCCGGATGCCCCGCCAGTACAGAGTCGTGATGCTCTGACAGCACCCTGAGGCGCAAAGAGAACGGCACAAAAAGCCTCCCAGAAGGGCAGGACGCAGGGGCGCCCCCCTGAACCTTCAACACCTCCCCCTCTAGATCAGGGCAAAGAGCAGAAACAACCACCCCCTCCTGCAAGATGGGGACGGGACTCTCATGAGTACTACCACCCGGAAAACTACGCGATAATGCATCCGCCTTCACATTCTGAACCCCCGGACGGTAGGTGACGGTAAAATTAAATCTCGTGAAAAACAAAGACCACCTGGCCTGCCGGGGATTGAGACGCCTGGCGGACTCAAGGTAAGACAGGTTCTTATGGTCGGTAATAACCGTGACGGGATGGACAGCCCCCTCCAGCCAGTGCCGCCATTCCTCAAAAGCCAACTTAATAGCCAACAGCTCCCTATTACCCACATCATAATTCCTCTCGGCCGAAGACAACTTCTTGGAGAAGAACGCACAGGGCACCCATCTCCCAGGCGAAGGGCCCTGCGACAACACAGCCCCCACCCCCACCTCAGACGCATCCACTTCCACAATGAAGGGCTGAGAAAGATCGGGCTGACAAAGAACAGGCGCGGAAGCAAAACAACGCTTCAGGAGGAAAAAGCCTGGCGAGCAGAATCAGACCACTCAGAAAAATCCGTCCCCTTCCTAGTCATGTCCGTAAGAGGCATCACCAGTACCGAATAGTTCTTAATAAATTTACGGTAAAAATTGGTAAACCCCAAAAAAACGTTGCAATGCCCGTAGATTGTCCGGCTGTTCCCAATCTAGCACCGCCCGGACCTTTTCCGGATCCATCCGGAAACCCAACGGCGACAAGAGGTACCCCAAAAAAACGAACCTCCTGAACGGCGAAAACACATTTCTCGAGTTTAGCATACAGTTTGTTGTCCCGTAAGACCTGCAACACCTGTTTGACATGGGACTGATGCGTCTCCATATCGGGAGAATAGATCAAGATATCGTCCAAGTAAACAACTACAAATCTACCCACCAAATGATGGAAAATATCATTGACAAAATGTTGGAAAACCGCCGGGGCATTAGTGAGCCCGAACGGCATTACGAGACTTTCAAAATGGCCGTCCGGGGTATTAAACGCAGTTTTCCATTCATCCCCCTCTCTGACCCTAATCAGGTTGTAGGCCCCCCTCAAATCCAACTTGGAGAACCATTTGGCACCCACAACCTGACTAAATAAATCAGGGATCAGAGGGAGGGGGTATGGATCACGGACAGTAATCCGATTCAATTCCCGAAAATCCAAACAAGGACGGAGGCCCCCATCTTTTTTTTTCACAAAAAAGAAACCAGCCGCAACCGGCGACGTGGAGGGCCTAATGTGTCCCGTCTCCAGACTTTCAGAAATGAAATCCTTCATTGCTTGTCTTTCGGGACCAGATATAGTAAACATCCTAGCTTTGGGCAGTTTAGCTCCGGGAACGAGGTTGATAGGGCAATCATATGCCCGATGAGGGGGCAAGTCTCGGCACCCCTTCTCTGAGAACACATCCTCATACTCCGATAGGAATGGGGGCAGAGATTCAGCAGATACCACCGAAAGGGATGTAGCCAAACAATTCTCCGAACAAAAATCACTCCATTCCACAATGTCCCTGGACTGCCAATCCACTACGGGATTATGTTTAATCAACCATGGTAAGCCCAGGACAATGGGAGCGGGGAGACCGTCTAAGACATAGCAAGATAACGTCTCCTGATGTTGGGATCCAACCGTTAACTTAATGTTATGTACGATATGTGTGAGACTACCCTGAGCAAGAGGGGCTGAGTCGATGGCATAGATACGGATGGGGCGAGACAATAAACAGCGGTTAAGCCCATGAGCGTGTACAAAACGAGCATCCACCATGCAGATCCCCGCACCACTATCCACAAACACAGAAATGCCTTCCGTTTTGCTCTCTAGCGCCACCTCTGCACTCAGGAGAAAATGGGAAGTACAAACGGAGGATACACACACCTCCCGCTCGACCACCTCCACACCCCCCATAGTCACATGAGGTCCCGGCACCCTAGTCCGTTTAGGAGCGTAGGGACAGGCCCCGATAAAATGGTCTCCTTTCCCACAGAAAAAACAGACCCCCTTCCCCCTGCCCCGGGAGGCACCGGAGGAGAGCCTCGAGGCCGCCGCTCCTCCAAGCTGCATAGGTTCCTCCCCCCTCGGGAGAAATGACTCGCCCTCCGAGTGACCACCCGGCAACAAGGAACCACCATGAGAAGGGCCCCCAGTTGCAGGAGGTCTACCCCTCCGCTCCTGGAGGCGTCTATCCATGCGAATAGCCAACGACATAGCTGCCTCCAGGGACGGGGGGGTCTCATACACTGCCAGGGCATCCTTCAGTCTTTCTGAAAGACCCTGGCAAAAATGACTCCTGAGAGCCGGATCGTTCCACTTTGTGTCCATAGCCCACCTGCGGAACTCAGAACAATATGATTCCGCCGACCGAGTCCCCTGGTGGAGATGGCGCAATTTGGATTCAGCCAAAGAGACACGGTCAGGGTCATCATATATGAGGCCTAAGGCGTCAAAAAATCCATCCACAGACTGGAGACAAGTAGAGTCCTGAGGCAGAGAGAAAGCCCAGGATTGGGGATCCCCCTGCAGCAATGATATAATAATTCCTACCCGCTGCTGCTCATCACCAGTGGAATACGGCTTAAGCCTAAAGTATAATTTACAGGCCTCTTTGAACACAGTAAATTTGTCTCTGCCTCCTGAAAACCTGTCAGGGAGGGCAACCTTAGGTTCCGGTCTGGCCGGACCCACTGCTTGATTCCCCAAGACACCATTTTGCGGTTGTGGTCCCTGCAGAGCCGACCGAAGGTCCGCCACCTCCAAAGACAAGGTCTGCAGCTGCTGGGCCAAAGCAGACACAGGATCCATAAGGAAAGGAAGGAAAATCAAATCCTCCCCTTCCTTCACTTACAGTTATGGCAGGTGATAATGTCACGCTGGGAGTGGGGAAGACACCCAGCGTAGGATAACGACGGGGGGGGAATCAGGAGTCCCTAATGCTAAGGGCACAAGAAGGAGACGGTGACCCCTAGACTTCCTAGAGCTGACCCTGTCTGCCCTAACGTCCCTATACAGTCTCCTCAACTGTCTCCGACCACGAACCTCGTCCCTCTCTGATCCTAGATCTATCTTATCTAAGGATCAGATGGAGAGGTTCACTAGACCCCTCCACTATCAACTAAAGACAAACACCAGGGAAGACAGACATTTGGGAAAAGGAAACACTTATCTGACAGCAGAACACAGCAACCTCCACCATCTCAGCTTCTGCTGGAGCAAGGATAAAGTGTGCACAAGGAACTATCACCTGCACCGAGGAAGGGTAATGAACCTCCTTATAAAGGTGGAAGGAGTCTGCTGGGTCCTAGTGACCTACAACATTGGTGGATAAAACCAGACCAAGCGCAAGACCTCCACAGCCGTCTCCCCATAATAGAGAGATCTCATCACACCTTCTTTCCATCAACACAGAAGGTAAATGCTCCTGAAAGAGACGGACCATCCTCCACTATTATGGCTGGTGGGCCAAACGCTGGGATCGTCTGCGCGTGGCCTCCACCCTGTCATCCGTGCCACCCGTGACATTACCCCGATGCACTTGGCTTGGGGGACTGGGGAGGGCGCAGTCGTTGATGCAGATGGATAGGTTTGGAGGTGGCGTGGAATTTCTTGGGGGGAAGACTATGAATTCAGTTTTGCCCATGTTGAGTTTAAGGAAGCGAGCAGAGAAGAAGGATGAGATGGCGGAAAGGCATTGTGGGATTTTCGAGAGTAGGGAGGTGATGTCTGGGCCGGACAGGTAGATTTGGGTGTCGTCAGCGTAGAGGTGGTACTGGAGGCCATGGGACTCAATGAGTTGCCCTAGGCCGAGAGTGTAAATGGAGAAAAGTAGGGGTCCCAGGACCGAACCTTGGGGGACTCCGACAGAAAGGGGGTAGGGTGAGGAGGAGGTGTGGGAGTGCGAGACGCTGAAGGTCGGTCCGCTAGGTATGAGGAGATCAAGGAGAGGGCAAAGTGGGTGATGCCAAGGGATTCCAGGATCTGGAGAAGAAGGGAGTGGTCAACCGTGTCGAAGGCGGCAGACAGGTCAAGGAGTAGCAGGATGGAGTAGTGGTGTTTGTTCTTGGCGGTCAGTAGGTCGTTGGTGACTTTGGTCAGGGCTGTTTTGGTGGAATGGAGGGTCAGAAGCCGGACTGTAGGCGGTCGAAGTGGGAGCACGAGGAGAGGTGAGAGGACAGTTCGGAGTGGACGTGCTGTTCAAGTAGCTTAGAGGCGAATGGGAGAAGAGATATGGGGCGATAGTTAGAGACAGAGGTAGGATCAAGTGAGTTTTTTTTTAGGATGGGCGTGATTAGGGCGTGTCTGAAGGCCGATGGGAAGGTACCGGTGCTAAGTGAAAGGTTAAATAGGTGGGTGAGCAAAAGAAAAAAAAAAAAGTTGCGCCACGCTGCATTGAGGAATCTAGATCAGTGATATTTAGGATTTTCACTCACCTTTACTAGTTGTGCCGTATCCGCACAACTAGATTGTAGATATATGGTGAGTGAAGATTTATATTCACTGATCTTCCGATCTTTGGTGTATATCCGATCTAGTCTTCCCCTTCACCGTTTTTAATATAAGATTCCTGCCTTCTCCTTAGCTGGCTCACGTGAAGGATCATGTGCCGATTTTTGGGATCCTTTTGGACAACATATAGATAGCATGTTATGACCTATTCACTGTTACTCCCGCTTCCAGGCCACTGTTTTTGTTTTTCATGTGACTAATGAGCGGCACTGGAATTGAGAGGAGCAGATAGCCTTTTAATATATAACTATCAATTTTTTTATTATTATTTTTTTTATATATTCTTATTAAGTATTTTTTATACATATTTTAAATTGTTATATATGATTTTAGTCTAGATAACCTTTGTTTTTAAAAAATTGTTACAAATTGAGACAAATAAGGCTAATCTTCTGTATAACAGACTTTTATATATAGTTTTTATGAATGATTTTAGTATAAATAGGAATTATTGTTTATCTCCTATGTTACTTCGTGCAATATATGGGGGATGGACTAAAAATACACACCCCCTTCGTTAATGATTAACTGCAATAAGATATATATAGTAGGAGTAATCATTAGCCTGACATCCACTTGAGAAAGACGCAGTCAGCGTCGAAACGCGTTGCGGCAGGAGGGCTTTTATTTGTTGAATGAATAAAACTCAAAGGTAATATATTTAAGAGTATTGTGTATCCTGTCTTAGCTCTCAGCGCTTACTTTTATTATACCACATTTATTCAAAGAGGTGGGTGAGGGCTGGGATGAAAATGGAGGTGTGGTTTGGAATGAGGTGGGATGGGTGTGGGTCGTGGGCGCTGGTGGTGAGGTGTGATTTTGACAGGAGGGATGAGAGTTGGTCTTCAGTTATGGGGGGGAAGTGGCTGATGGAGGAGGAGGGCAGTGTAGGTGGGAAGGGGAGTTGTGGGGATAGTGGACCGAAGCTGCTTCTGATCTTGTCGATCTTCTCCTTGAAGAAGGTCGCAAAGTCTTCAGCAGAGATGAGGGGAGAAGGGGGAGGAGCAGGCGGGCGAAGTAAGGAGTTGAAAGTTTTGAAGAGCTGTTTGGGGTTGTGGGACAGAGAGGTTATAAGGGATGAGAAGAACACTTGCTTGGCGGTAGCAAGTGCCGTCTTGACGTCAGTGATGGATTGCTTGAACAGAGCAAAGTGCTCGGGGGTGTGAGACTTTTTCCATCTCCTCTCGGCGACCCTGGACGCCCGTCTCAGGTTTTTAGTGAGGGTGGTGTGCCAGGGTTGCCTGTTAATGCATGGAGCATGGAGAGTAAGGGGGGCTGCTAGGTCGAGAGCGTTCGTTATGGTGGTGTTGTATAGGGTGGTGGCAATGTCAATGTCGTCAGCGCAGGGTATGTCGGTGAGAGGGAGGAGTGATTCGAGAATAAAGGAAGATCAAGATCTTTTAGGTTTCGGCGAGGGTGATCAAGTTTGCGGAGAGGGGGTAGTGTGGCAGGGGAGGAGAGGGCGGAGAAGGTCAAGAGATGGTGGTCGGACAGTGTGAGTTCCGAGGTTGTGAGGTTAGAGAGGGAGCAAAAGCATGTAAAGATGAGGTCAAGCATGTGGCCTTGTTCGTGGGTGGGAGAGGAGGACCATTGGGAGAGCCCTAGGGAAGTGGTCAAGGAAAGAAGGTTGGAGGTGGCTGAGGAGGGAGTGTCAACGGGAATATTGAAGTCGCCCATGATGATGGAGGGGATGTCAGTGGAGAGGAAGTGAAGTAGCCAGGTGGTGAAGTGGTCAAGGAAGGAGGCGGTGGGTCCCGGGGGGTAGTAGATGATGGCTATTTGGAGGTTGCAAGGGGAGAAGATTCAGACTGAGTTAGCACTGTATATGGTGGCTCAGTGGTTAGCACTGTATATGGTGGCTCAGTGGTTAGCACAATATATGGTGGCTCAGTGGTCAGCACTGTATGGTGGCTCAGTGGTTAGCACTGTATGGTTGCTCAGTGATTAGCACTGTATATGGTGGCTCAGTGGTCAGCACTGTGCATGGTGTCTCAGTGGTTAGCACTGTATGGTGGCTCAGTGATTAGCACTGTATATGGTGGCTCAGTGGTCAGCACTGTGTATGGTGGCTCAGTGGTTAGGACTGTATATGGTGGCTCAGTGGTTAGCACTGTATGGTGGCTCAGTGGTTAGCACTGTATATGGTGGCTCAGTGGTTAGCACTGTATATGGTGGCTCAGTGGTCAGCACTGTGTATGGTGGCTCAGTGGTTAGCACTGTACGGTGGCTCAGTGGTTAGCACTGTACGTTGGCTCAGTGATTAGCACTGTATATGGTGGCTCAGTGGTTAGCACTGTATATGATGGTTCAGTGGTTAGCACTGTATGGTGGCTCAGTGGTTAGCACTGTATATGGTGGCTCAGTGGTTAGCACTGTATATGGTGGCTCAGTGGTTAGCACTGTGTATGGTGGCTCAGTGGTTAGCACTGTGTATGGTGGCTCAATGGTTAGCACTGTATGGTGGCTCAGTGGTTAGCACTGTATGGTGGCTCAGTGGTTAGCACTGTATTGTGGCTCAGTGGTTAGCACTGTATATGGTGGCTCAGTGGTCAGCACTGTGTATGGTGGCTCAGTGGTTAGCACTGTATATGGTGGCTCAGTGGTTAGCACTGTATACGGTGGCTCAGTGGTTAGCACTGTATATGGTGGCTCAGTGGTTAGCACTGCGCGATGTCTCTGTGGTTAGTAAAGTATGATGGCTCAGTGGTTAGCAGTACAGTATATGGTGGGCAGGCGGTTAGAACAGGATGAATGCTGGGGGGGTGAGCGCAGGAGGACGGAGGCTGGAGGGGTGAGCGCAGGATGATGGAGGCTGGTGGGGTGAGGGCAGGAGGACAGAGGCTGGTGGCGTGAGGGCAGGAGGACGGAGGCTGGAGGGATGAGGGCAGGAGGACGGTGGCTGGAGGGATGAGGGCAGGAGGACAGAGGCTGGAGGGGTGAGTGCAGGATGATGGAGGCTGGTGGGGTGAGGGCAGGAGGACAGAGGCTGGTGGGGTGAGGGCAGGAGGACGGAGGCTGGAGGGATGAGGGCAGGAGGACAGAGGCTGGAGGGGTGAGGGCAGGAGGATGGAGGCTGGAGGGGTGAGGGCAGGAGGACGGAGGCTGGAGGGGTGAGGGCAGGAGGACGGAGGCTGGACGGGTGAGGGCAAGAGGACGGAGGCTGGAGGGGTGAGGGCAGGAGGACGGAGGCTGGAGGGTGGAGGGCAGGAGGACGGAGGCTGGAGGGGTGAGGGCAGGAGGACAGAGGCTGGAGGCCCCCATCACAAGCACAGTGCAGCAAACTTTGTCTTTATTTACATTACATTTATTTTACACTCAATGTGATCCTCTCTGTCTCGGCACACACAACCCCACACACATGCACACACACTGCACACAAAGCCACACACTCACACACAAAGCCACACACATTGCACACACATTGCACACACACTGCACATACACTGCACACACATTGCACACACATTGCACACAAAGCCACACACACTGCACACAAAGCCACACACACTGCACACACATTGCACACAAAGCCACACACACTGCACACAAAGCCACACATTGCACACACACTGCACACAAAGCCACACACTGCATACACACATTGCACACACAACCTGGCTGCACAGCACACTGCACCTTCTGCTTCCTCTGTTCATCTCCTCTGCTGTCTGTTCACCATGGCGCCGGCTCCCGCCCACTCCTCCGGAGTCCGCTCTCTGACTCCTCACTCGGCTGGCCAGCAGACAGTGCAGGTCCTTGCCCTGGCCGGAAGAAACCACACCGCTGCCATCAGCGGTGTTCGCCGGCCGGAACTGCGCTGCCGGCCACGCCCATGGTGGAGTCACACAGCAGCCAGGTCCTGCTGCTGCTTGCTCCACGGTGTGGGTGCATTTCTCCCACAGAGGAGAGGCCGAAATTACAGGGCACAGATGGGGGGAAGCGGCGGCGGCAGGCAGCAGATATTCCGGTACGCCGTACCGGATCGCATCGGGTTTTCCCGGATTTTCTGGTATGGCATACCGGCCCGTACCGGTACAAAAAAAGCCCTGCTCTCACATATGATGGAGTATATAACATAGTCACTGTAACACATGATGGCGTATCACATTTTCACGGTGACAGATGGAGGGGTATATAACATAGTCACTGTCACAGATGATGGGGTATATAACATAGTCACTGTCACAGGTGATGGCGTATATAACATATTCACTGTCACAGATGATGGCATATATAACATAGTCACTGTCACAGATGATGGCGTGTATAACATAGTCACTGTCACAGATGATGGCGTATATAACATATTCACTTTTACAGGTGATGGCGTATATAACATAGTCACTGTCACAGATGATGGGGTATATAACATAGTCACTGTCACAGGTGATGGCGTATATAACATAGTCACTGTCACAGATGATGACGTGTATAACATAGTCACTGTCACAGATGATGGCGTATATAACATATTCACTTTTACAGGTGATGGCGTATATAACAGTCATTGTCAAAGATGGTGGTGTATATAACATAGTCACTGTCACACATGATGGCGTATAAAATTTTCACTCTCACATATGATGGGGTATATAACAGTCACTGTAACACATGATGGCGTATCACATTTTCACTGTCACAGATGATGTGGTATACAACATAATCACTGTCACAGGTGATGGCATATATAACATAGTCACTGTCACAGGTGATGGCATATATAACATAGTCACTGTCACAGGTGATGGCGTATATAACGTAGTCACTGTCACACATGATGGCGTATAACATTTTCACTGTCACAGATGGTGGGGTATATAACATAGTCACTGTCACAAATGATGGCGTATATAACATAGGCACTGTCACAGATGATGGTGTGTATAACATAGTTACATACTTCATTCCAGAAGCCAGGCACCGCTGTGCTAGTCATCTCTCCGCAGGAAATTTTCTGCTCACCTCCGGAGCTTAAACCGACCGCTGGTACTACACCGCTCTGCTGACGTCCACAGACACGTGTTGTGCACTTACAGTTTAGTAGTAATGATTCATGAGTTTACAAAGTGGCAGCACTCACAAATCTTCTTGGACAAGCTTTTATTACTTTTTAAAAACACAGCATTTCATTGGTTTTGGGGGTGTTCACACAAGGGTGCCGGGGAGAGGATGGGAATCCACCTAACCACAGGCTGTTTCACGCCTCACAAGGGCGCTTCACCAGGTTACTGCACAAAACACAAGCATGCTTCCTGCCTTTTATCACACACCGTTCATTAACCTATTAACCACTACCCAATACAAATAGATATCAGTGCAACGCTTGTCAGTATTAACAAAAATCAACATAATAGTCTAAAAAACACATCTATACAGCATAAATATTAATATAAATCCCTGTAGTGTTAACATAATTATGTGTATACCTTACAATAGCAGTATAAAAAACATACATTTATTCTATTTTACAATAAATAAATTTTGTTTAATCCTAAATTTATTTAGATTATAAAAATACAGATAGATCGTTTTTTTTCATTGAAACTTAATGGGACTTGAGCTCTAAGGCGTATTATCCATTTTGCCTCCTTCTGGAGCAGTAGCTTATGTAAATTCCCGCCACCAGGGAAATGCAGGAAGATATGACCGCTGAGTCAAGTGAAGGGGAGTGCAAAATAACGGGACGGGAGGATGCAGGCAGCATTATTTGTTATTATTGTGGGGCAAGAAAATTATATTTGTCATAACAATTAGAGATAAAGAAAATGTACTGTCCCATAACAAAGTCCTTGATTTGTCTTTTTTATGGTTTATTAATCATTTATTCTGTATATTTAATAAATAAATTAAAATGAAAAGGTATATTATATCTTGCTTTTGTCCATATTTAGCTCTCTGCCACCAATACCAGCATAAAGAAGTTCCCCCCAGAGAGTTCACAAGCATTCAGACCAAAAACCTCAGAAATAGGGGGAGACAAATTTGTATTATATCTGAGTAAAGACCCAAAATCAGAAAAAGAAGAACATGGAACATCTGGAATGCGCAAGGAACATGAACAAGAAAATGATAAAAAAGGCAAAAAGAGAGAAAGTAAGTGTTAGAATCTCCTCCATGTGTTGTGATGTCAGTCAGTGATAAAAATTCATGTTTGGCAGTACTTGGATTGTCACCAGTATGATGGGTGACAATAATCCAGCACGTCTGTATGGAGAAGATTCCCCAGCTAAACAGCCACAATGACTGAACAGTAGTATTATGTAATATGTATGGTGCAATATGTATTGGCTCTGTGACTAGCACTGCAGCACTGGGGTCCTGGGTTCAAATCCCACCACGGACAAAACCTGCAAGGAGTTAGTATGTCCTCCCCGTGTTTGTGTGGATTTCCTCTGGGCACTCTGGTTTCCTCCCACACTCCAAAGACATACTGATAAGATATTTAGATTGTAAGTAATTGGGACAGTGATGCAAATGTATGTAATACTCAATGGAATTAATAGTGCTGTTTTAGTGAATAAATGTTATTATTATTATGTAGGCTCATCACTTACATAATATTTATTTCTCATAGGCTCCATCTACTGCTGGCAGAGAAAAGACAGATCATCCGAAAATAAAATATTATCTGGAAAAGACAAATAACTAATAATAAAAAATAAAAAGCAAGGCAAAAAGAGGAGAGGTAAGAGTGAGGATCACCTCCCCGTGTGATGTCGGTCAGTGAAAAGAATGCATGTGGGGCCGATGTTACCTGTCAGTGCTTGGATTGTCACATGTTTGATGGATAACAATGATCCCACACCTCTGTATGGAGAAGATTCCTCAACTGACCAGCCACAGTCACTGTACAGTAGTATAATGTAATATGGAGTCCAATCACTTATATTATATTTACCTCGCATAGTTTCCATCTTCTGCCGTAACTGATTATCCAAGACGGCACTAGAACACACCGGAGAACCTGCGTATGCAGAGACTAGAATGCTGGCTATACAGTACCTCACACTCCCTCTTCTGAGGAACCAAAAAATCCCCCCAAATAAAAAAAAGGACATTCAATCCAGCATTCGTTAACCACAGGCAGGTTGGACAAAAGTCCTGCAGTAATAATGGGCTCAGCAGAATCCATGGCCCAAGCAATCTGTCACGCACGTCGAGAGGCGGGGAGCATCCGGACGTGTGAAACCACTGTACCACAGGAGGAACCCGGTCTACCCAGACTAGAGAAGGGCAGCGTCCAGGACTGTGGCAGCTGAACAAGGCTTGGTGACAGCAGAACAGAGGGCTGGATAGAGTCAGACAGGGCTGGCACAGAAAACACAACAGGACAAGGAAAACTACAGGTGGTTACAGTCAGGAAACACTGGACAACAGGCAGAAGTCATCTGGCTCCGACAGACTCTAGATATCGGGCAGAGGTTTTGCTGAGTTTTGGCCTTTATTACTTATTCATACTGGTGATATTCAATAAAGAATGAATACTAGAAAGGAACAATTGTGGGGCAAGAAAATGCTATGTGTCATAACAATTGGAGATAAAGAAAATGTACTGTCCCCTGACAAAATGCATGATTTGTCTTTTTTTATGGTTTATTAATCTTTTTTTCTGTATTTAATAAATACATTTAAAAGAAAAGGTATATTATATCTTGCTTTTGTCCATATTTAGCTCTCTGCCACCGATACCAGCATAAAGAAGTTCCCCCCAGAGAGTTCACAAGCATTCAGACCAAAAACCTCAGAAGTAGGGGGAGAAAAATTTGCAATATATCTGAGCAAAGATCCAAAATCGGAAAAAGAAGAACAAGGAACATCTGGAATGAGCAAAGAACATGAACCAGAAAATGATAAAAAAGGCAAAAAGAGAGAAAGTAAGTGTGAGAATCTCCTACATGTTGTGTGATGTCGGTCAGTGAGAAGAATTCATGTGGAGCAGTACTTGGATTGTCACCTATATGATGGGTGACAATAATCCAGCACATCTGTGTAGAAAAGATTCCCCAGCTAAACAGCCACAATGACTGTACAGTAGTATTATGTAATATGTATGGTGTACTATGTATTGGCTCAGTGGTTAGCACTGCAGCGCTGGGTCCTGGGTTCAAATCCCACCACGGACAACACCTGCAAGGAGTTAGTATGTCCTCCCCGTGTTTGTGTGGATTTCTTCTGGGCTCTCTGGTTTCCTCCCACACTCCAAAGACATACTGATAGGATATTTAGATTGTAAGTAATTGGGACAGTGATGCAAATGTATCTAATGCTCTATGGAATTAATAGTACTGTCTTAGTGAATAAATATGATTATTATTATTATTATTGTTATTATCATTATTATTAATAATAATATTATTATTATTATTATGTAGGCTCATCACTTACATGATATTTATTTCTCATTGGTTCCATCTACTGCTGCCTGAGAAAAGACAGAACATCCGAAAATAAAATAACATCTGGAGAAGACAAAGAACAAAGAAGAAAAAAGAAAAAGCAAGGCAAAAAGAGGGAAGGTAAGTGTGAGGATCACCTCCATGTGTGATGTCGGTCAGTGAAAAGAATTCATGTGGGGCCGATGTTACCTGTCAGTGCTTGGATTGTCACATGTATGATGGATGACAATGATCCCACACCTCTGTATGGAGAAGATTCCTTAGCTGTCCGGCCACAGTCACTGTACAGTAGTATCATGTAATGTGGAGTCCAATCACTTATATTATATTTACTTCTCATAGTTTCCATCTTCTGCCGTAACTGATTATTCAAGACGGCGCTAGAACACACCGGAGAACCTGCCTATGCAGAGACTAGAATGCTGGCAATACAGTACCTCACGCCCCCTCTTCTGAGGAAACAAAAAATCCAAACCAATAATAAAAAGGGCATTCAATTCAGCATTTGTTAACCACAGGCAGGTTGGAGAAAAGTCCTGCAGTAGTAATGGGCTCAGCAGTATCCATGGCTCAAGCAATCTGTTACGCACACCGAGAGGTGGAGAGCATACGGACGTGTGAAACCACTGTACCACAGGAGAAACCCGGGTCTACCCAGACTAAAGAAGGGCAGCATCCAGGACTGTGGCAGCTTAACATTGCTTGGTGACAGCAGGACAGAGGGGCTGGCTAGAGTCAGACAGGGCTGGCACAGAAACACCAACAGGACAAGGAAAACTACAGGTGGGTACAGTCAGGAAACACTGGACAACAGGCAGAAGTCATCTGGCTTTGACAGACTCTAGATATCGGGCAGAGGTTTTGCTGAGTTTTGGCCTTTATTACTTATTCATACTGGTGATATTCAATAAAGAATGAATACTAGAAAGGAACTATTGTGGGGCAAGAAAATTCTATGTGTCATAACAATTGGAGATAAAGAAAATGTACTGTCCCTTAACAAAGTGCATGATTTGTTTTTTTTATGGTTTATTAATCTTTTTTTCTGTATTTAATAACTAAATTCAAAAGAAAAGGTATATTATATCTTGCTTTTGTCCATATTTAGCTCTCTGCCACCAATACCAGCATGAAGATGTTCCCCCCAAAGAGTTCACAAGCATTCACACCAAATATCTCAGAAATAGGGCGAGAAAAATTTGCAATATATCTGAGCAAAGACCCAAAATCAGAAAAAGAAGAACAAGGAACATCTGGAATGAGCAAAGAACATGAACCAGAAAATGATAAAAAAGGAAAAAAGAGAAAAAGTAAGTGAGAATCTCCTCCATGTTGTGTGATGTCGGTCAGTGAGAAGAATTCATGTGGAGCAGTACTTGGATTGTCGACCTATATGATGGGTGACAATAATCCAGCATGTCTGTATGGAGAAGATTCCCCAGCTAAACAGCCACAATGACTGTACACTAGTAATATGTATGGGTTACTATGTATTGGCTCTGTGGTTAGCACTGCAGCGCTGGGTCCTGGGTTCAAATCCCACCATGGACAACACCTTCAAGGAGTTAGTTTGTCCTACCCATGTTTGTTTCGATTTCCTCTGGGCACTGTGGTTTTCTCCCACATTCCAAAGACATACTGATAGGATGTTTAGATTGTAAGTAATTGGGACAGTGATGCAAATGTATGTAATACTCTATGGAATTTATAATGCTGCTTTAGTGAATAAATGTTAAGAGGGGAGGTAAGAGTAAGAATCACCTCCATGTGTGATGTCGTTTAGTGAAAAGAATTCATGTGGGGCCGATGTTACCTGTCAGTGTTTGGATTATCACATGTATGATAAATAACAATGATCCCACACCTCTGTATGGAGAAGATTCCTCAGCTGACCGGCCACAGTCACTGTACAGTAGTATCATGTAATATGGAGTCCAATGACTTATATTATATTTACTTCTCATAGTTTCCATCTTTTGCCATAACTGATTATCCAAGACTGCGCTAGAACACACCAGAGCAACTGCCTATGCAGAGACTAGAATGCTGACTATACAGTACCTCACGCCCCCTCTCCTGAGGAAATAAAAAATCCACCATAATAATAAAAAGTGCATTAAATCCAGCATACATTAACCACAGGCAGGTTGGAGAAAAGTCCTGCAGTAATAATGGGCTCAGCAGAATCCATGGCTCAAGCAATCTGTCACGCACGTCGAGAGGCGGAGAGCATCCTGGTGTGTGAAACCATTTTACCACAGGAGGAATCCTAGTCTACCCAGACTAGAGAAGGGCAGCATCCAGGACTGTGGCAGCTGAACAAGGCTTGGTGACAGCAGGACAGAGGGGCTGGCTAGAGTCAGACAGGGCTGGCACAGAAACAACAACAGGAAAAGGAAAACTACAGGTATGTACAGTCAGGAAACACTGGACAACAGGCAGACATCATCTGACTCCATGGTTAGCACTGCAGCGCTGCGGTCCTCGGTTCAAATCCCACCACGGATAGGATGTTTAGATTGTAAGTAATTGGGACAGTGATGCAAATGTGTGTAATACTCTATGGAATTAATAGTGCTATTTTAGTTAATAAATATTATTATTATGATGTAGGCTCATCACTTACATTATATTTATTTCTCACAGGTTCCATCTACTGCTGGCTGAGAAAAGACAGAACATCCGAAAATAAAATAACATCTGGAAAAGACAAAGAGCAAAAAATAAAAAATAAAAGGAAGGTATAAATAGGGGAGGTAAGAATGAGGATCACCTCCATGTGTGATGTCGGTCAGTGAAAAGAATTCATGTGGGGCCAATGTTACCTGTCAGTGCTTGGATTGTCACATGTATGATAGATAACAATGATCCCACACCTCTGTGTGAAGAAGATTCCTCAGCTGACCGGCCACAGTTACTGTACAGTAGTATCATGTAATATGGTATTCAATCACTTATAATATATTTACTTCTCATAATTTCCATCTGCTGCCATAACTGATTATCCAAGACGGCGCTAGGACACACCAGAGCACCTGCCTATGCAGAAACTATAATGCTGGCTATACGTTACCTCACGGCCCCTCTTCTGAGGAACCAAAAAATCCACCCCAATAATAAAAAGTGCATTCAATCCAGCATTCGTTAACCACAGGCAGATTGGAGAAAAGTCCTGCAGACTCTAGATATCGGGCAGAGGTTTTGCTGAGTTTTATCCTTTATTACTTATTCATACTGGTGATATATATTCAATAAAGAATAAATACTAGAAAGGAACTATTGTGGGCAAGAAAATTCCATTTGTCATAACAATTGGAGATAAAGAAAATGTACTGTCCCCTAACAAAGTGCATGATTTGTCTTTTTCATGGTTTATTAATCTTTTTTCTGCATTTAATAAATAAATTCAAAAGAAAAAGTATATTATATCTTGCTTTTGTCCATATTTAGCTCTCTGCCACCGATACCAGCATAAAGATGTTTCCCCCAGAGAGTTCACAAGCATTCACAAAAAAAACCTCAGAAATAGGGGGAGAAAAATTTGCAATATATCTGAGCAAAGACCCAAAATCAGAAATAGAAGAACAAGAAACATCTGGAATGAGAAAAGAACATGAACCAGAAAATGATAAAAAAGTAAAAAGAGAGAAAGCAAGTGTGAGAATCTCCTACATGTTGTGTGATGTCGGTCAGTGAGAAGAATTCATGTGGAGCAGTACTTGGATTGTCGACCTATATAATGGGTGACAATAATCCAGCATGTCTGTATGGAGAAGATTCTCCCAGCTAAACAGCCACAATGACTGTACACTAATAATATGTATGGTGTAATCTGTATTGGATCAGTGGTTAGCACTGCAGCGCTGGGGTCCTGGGTTCAAATCCCACCACGGACAACACCTGCAAGGAGTTAGTATGTCCTCCCTGTGCTTGTGTGGATTTCTTCTGGGCACTCTGGTTTCCTCCCACACTCCAAAGACATACTGATAGGATGTTTAGATTGTAAGTAATTGTGACAGTGATGCAAATGTATGTAATACTCTATGGAATTAATAGTACTGTCTTAGTGAATAAATATGATTATTAATATTATTATTTTTATGTAGGCTCATCACTTACATGATATTTATTTCTCATAGGTTCCATCTACTGCTGGCTGAGAAAAGACAGAACATTTGAAAATAAAATAACATCTGGAAAAGACAAAGAACAAAAAATAAAAAATAAAAAGCAAGGCAAAAAGAGGGGAGGTAAGTGTGAGGATCACCTCCATGTGTGATGTCGGTCAGTTAATAGATTTCATGTGGGGCCGACGTTACCTGTCAGTGCTTGGATTGTCATATGTATGATGGATAACAATGATCCCACACCTCTGTATGAAGAAGATTCCTCAGCTGACCGGCCACAGTTACTGTACAGTAGTATCATGTAATATGGAGTCCAATCACTCATAATATATTTATTTCTCATAGTTTCCATCTTCTGCCATAACTGATTATCCAAGACGGCGCTAGGACACTCCAGAGTACCTGCCTATGCAGAGACTAGAATGCTGGCTATACGTTACCTCAGGCCCCCTCTTCTGAGGAACAAAAAATCCACCCCAATAATTAAAAATGCATTTAATTCAGCAATTGTTAACCACAGGCAGGTTGGAGAAAAGTCCTGCAGTAATAATGGGCTCAGCAGAATCCATGGCTCAAGCAATCTGTCACGCATGCCGAGAGACGGAGAGGATCCGGATGTGAGAAACCACTGTACCACAGGAGGAACCTGGGGCTACCCAGACTAGAGAAGGGCAGCATCCAGGACTATGGCAGCTGAACAAGGCTTGGTGACAGCAGGACAGAGGGGCTGGCTAGAGTCAGACAGGGCTGGCACAGAAACACCAACAGGACAAGGAAAACTACAGGTGGGTACAGTCAGGAAACACTGGACAACAGGCAGAAGTCAACTGGCTCCGACAGACTCTAGATATTGGGCAGAGGTTTTGCTGAGTTTTGGTCTTTATTACTTATTCATTCTGGTGATATTCAATAAAGAATGAATACTAGAAAGGAACTATTGTGGGGCAAGAAAATTCTATTTGTCATAACAATTGGAGATAAAGAAAATGTACTGTCCCCTAACAATGTGGATGATTTGTCTTTTTCTTATGGTTTATTAATCTTTTTTTCTGTATTTAATAAATAAATTCAAAAGAAAAGGTATATTATATCTTGCTTTTGTCCATATTTAGCTCTCTGCCACCAATACCAGCATAAAGATGTTTCCCCCAAAGAGTACACAAGCATTCACACCAAAAACCTCAGAAATAGGCCAAGAAAAATGTGCATTATATCTGAGCAAAGACCCAAAATCAGAAAAAGAAGAACAAGGAACATCTATAATGAGCAAAGAACATGAACCAGAAAATGATAAAAAAAGGAAAAAAAGAGAGAAAGTAAGTGTGAGAATCTCCTCCATGTTGTGTGATGTCAGTCAGTGAGAAGAATTCATGTGGAGCAGTACTTGGATTTTCGACCTATATGATGGGTGACAATAATCCAGCATGTCTGTATGGAGAAGATTCCCCAGCTAAACAGCCACAAAGACTGTACACTAGTAATATGTATGGGGTACTATGTATTGGCTCAGTGGTTAGCATTGCAGCTCTGGGGTCCTGGGTTCAAATCCCACCACGGACAACACCTGCAAGGAGTTAGTATGTCCTCTCTGTGTTTGTGTCGATTTCCTCTGGGCATTCTGGTTTTCTCCCACACTCCAAAGACATACTGATAGGATGTTTAGATTGTAAGTAATTGGGACAGTGATGCAAATGTATGTAATACTCTATGGAATTTATAATGCTGTTTTAGTGAATAAATGTTATTATTATGATGTAGGCTCATCACTTACATGAAATTTATTTCTCATAGGTTCCATCTACTGCTGGCTGAGAAAAGACAGAACATCCGAAAATAAAATAACATCTGGAAAAGACAAAGAACAAAAAATATAAAAAAAAAAGCAAGGCAAAAAGAGAGGAGGTAAGTGTGAGGATCACCTCCATATGTGATGTCGGTCAGTGAAAAGAATTCATGTGGGGCCGACGTTACCTGTCAGTGCTTGGATTGTCACATGTATGATGGATAACAATGATCCCACACCTCTGTATGAAGAAGATTTCTCAGCTGACCGGCCACAGTTAATGTACTATGTAATATGGAGTCCAATCACTCATAATATATTTACTTCTCATAGTTTCGATCTTCTGCCGTAACTGATTATCCAAGATGGCACTAGAACACACACCGGAGAACCTGCCTATGCAGAGACTAGAATGCTGGCTATACAGTACCTCACGCCCGCACTTCTGAGGAACCAAAAAATCCACCCCAATAATAAAAAGGGCATTCAATCCAGCATTCGTTAACCACAGGCAGGTTGGAGAAAAGTCCTGCAGTAATAAGGGGCTCAGCAGAATCCATGGCTCAAGCAATCTGTAACGCACGTCGAGAGGCGGAGAGCATCCAGACGTGTGAAACCACTGTACCACAGGAGGAACCCGGGTCTACCCAGACTAGAGAAGGGCAGCATCCAGGACTGTGGCAGCTGAACAAGGCTTGGTGACAGCAGGACAGAGGGACTGGCTAGAGTCAGACAGGGCTGGCACAGAAACACCAACAGGACAAGGAAAGCTACAGGTGGGTACAGTAAGGAAATACTGGACAACAGGAAGAAGTCATCTGGCTCTGACAGACTCTAGATATCGGGCAGAGGTTTTGCTGAGTTTTGGCCTTTATTACTTATTCACTCTGGTGATATTCAATAAAAAATGAATACTAGAAAGGAACTATTGTGGGGCAAGTAAATTCTATTTGTCATAACAATTGGAGATAAAGAAAATGTATTGTACCGTAACAAAGTGCATGATTTTTCTTTTTTATGGTTTATTAATTTTTTTTTCTGTATTTAATTAATAAATTCAAAAGAAAATGTATATTATAGCTTGCTTTTGTCCTTATTTAGCTCTCTGCCACCGATACCAGCATGAAGACGTTTCCCCAGAGAGTTCACAAGCATTCCGACCAAAAACCTTAGAAATAGGGGGAGAAAAATGTGCATTATATCTGAGCAAAGACCCAAAATCAGAAAAAGAAAAACAAGGAACATCTGGAATGCGCAAAGAGCATGAACCACAAAATAATAAAAAGGCAAAAAGAGAGAAAGTAAGTGTGAGAATCTGCTACATGTTGTGTGATGTCGGTCAGTGAGAAGAATTCATGTGGAGCAGTACTTGGATTGTCACCTATATGATGGGTGACATTAATCGAGCACGTGTGTATAGAGAAGATTCCCCAGCTAAACATCCACAATGACTGTATAGTAGTATTATGTAATATGTATGGTGTACTATGTATTGGCTCAGTGGTTAGCACTGCAGCGTTGGGGTCCTGGGTTCAAATCCCACCACAGACAACACTTGCATGGAGTTAATATGTCCTCCCCGTGTTTGTGTGGATTTCCTCAGAGCACTCTGGTTTCCTCCCACACTCCAAACACATACTAATAGGATATTTAGATTGTAAGTAATTAGGACAGTGATGCAAATGTATGTAATACTCTATGGAATTAATAGTGCTGTTTTAGGGAATAAATATTATTATTATTATGATGATGTAGGCTCATCACTTACATTATATTTATTTCTCATAGGTTCCATCTACTGCTGGCTGAGAAAAGACAGAACATCTGAAAATAAAATAACATCTGGAAAAGACAAAGAACAAAATATAAAAAATAAAAAGCAAGGCAAAAAGAGGGGAGGTAAGAGTGAGGATCACCTTCATGTGTGATGTCGGTCAGTGAAAAGAATTCCTGTAGGGCCGATGTTACCTGTCAGTGCTTGGATTGTCACATGTATGATGGATAACAATTATCCCACACCTCTTTTTGAAGAAGATTCCTCAGCTGACCGGCCACAGTCACTGTACAGTATTATCATGTAATATAGAGTCCAATCACTTATATTATATTTACTTCTCATAGTTTCCATCTTCTGCCATAACTGATTATCCAAGATGGCTCTAGAAAACACCAGAGCACCTGCCTATGCAGAGACTAGAATGCTGGCTAGACGTTACCTCACGCCCCCTCTTCTGAGGAACCAAAAAATCCACCCCAATAATAAAAAGTGCATTCAATCCAGCATTCGTTAACCACAGGCAGGTTGGAGAAAAGTCCTGCAGTAATAATGAGCTCAGCAGAATCCATGGCTCATGCAATCTGTCACGCACGTCGAGAGACGGAGAGCATCCGGACGTGTAAAACCACTGTACCACAGGAGGAACCTGGGGCTACCCAGACTAGAGAAGGGCAGCATCCAGGACTATGGCAACTGAACAAGGCTTGGTGACAGCAGGACAGAGGGGCTGGCTAGACTCAGACAGGGCTGGCACAGAAACACCAACAGGACAAGGAAAACTACAGGTGGGTACAGTCAGGAAACACTGGACAACAGGCAGAAGTCATCTAGCTCCGACAGACTCTAGATATCGGGCAGAGGTTTTGCTGAGTATTAGCCTTTATTACTTATTCATTCTGGTGATATTCAATACAGAATAAATACTAGAAATGAACTTTTGTGGGGCAAGAAAATTCTATTTGTCATAACAATTGGAGATAAAGAAAATGTACTGTTCCCTAACAAAGTGCAAGATTTGTCTTTTTTTATGGTTTATTAATCATTTTTTCTGTATTTAATAAATAAATTCAAAAGAAAAGGTATATTATATCTTGCTTTTGTCCATATTTAGCTCTCTGCCACCGATACCAGCACAAAGAAGTTCCCCAGAGAGTTCACAAGCATTCAGACCAAAAACCTCAGAAATACGGGAAGAAAAATTTGCATTATATCTGAGCAAAGACCCAAAAGCAGAAAAAGAAGAACAAGGAACATCTGGAATGCACAAAGAACATGAACCAGAACATGATAAAAAAGGCAAAAAGAGAGAAAGTAAGTGTGAGAATCTCCCCCATGTTGTGTGATGTCGGTCAGTGAGGAGAATTCATGTGGAGCAGTACTTGGATTGTCACCTATATGATGGGTGACAATAATCCAGCATGTCTGTATAGAGAAGATTCCCCAGCTAAACAGCCACAATGACTGTACAGTACTATTATGTAATATGTATGGTGTACTATGCATTGGCTCAGTGGTTAGCACTGCAGCTCTGGGGTCCTGGGTTAAAATCCCACCACGGACAACACCTGCTAGAAGTTAGTATGTCCTCCCAGCGTTTGTGTCGATTTTCTCTGGGCATTCTGGTGTCCTCCCACACTCCAAAGACATACTGATAGGATGTTTATATTGTAAGTAATTGGGACAGTAATGCAAATGTATGTAATACTCTATGGAATTTATAATGCTGTTTTAGTGAATAAATGTTATTATAAGTACGTAGGCTCATCACTTACATGATATTTATTTCTCATAGGTTCCATCTACTGCTGGCTGAGAAAAGACAGAACATCCGAAAATAAGCAAGGCAAAAAGAGGAGAGGTAAGAGTGAGGATCAGCTCCATGAGTGATGTTGTTCAGTGTAAAGAATGCATGTGGGGCCGATGTTACCTGTCAGTGCTTGGATTGTCACATGTATGATGAACATCAATGATCCCACTCCTCTGTATGGAGAAGATTCCTTAGCTGACCAGCCACAGTCATTGTACAGTAGTATCATGTAATATGGAGTCCAATCACATATATTATATTTACTTCTCATAGTTACCATCTTCTGCCGTAACTGATTATCCAAGAGGGCGCTAGAACACACCGAAGAACCTGCCTATGCAGAGACTAGAATGGTGGCTATACAGTACCTCACGCCCCCTCTTCTGAGGAACCAAAAAAATCCACCCCAATAATAAAAAGGGCATTCAATCCAGCATTCGTTAACCACAGGCAGGTTCGACAAAAGTCCTGCAGTAATTATGGGCTCAGCAGAATCCATGGCCCAAGCAATCTGTCACGCACGTTGAGAGGCAGGGAGTATCCGGACGTGTGAAACCACTGTACCACAGGAGAGTCCCGGGTCTACCCAGATTAGAGAAGGGCAGCATCCAGGACTGTGGCAGCTGAACAAGGCTTGGTGACAGCAGGACAGAGTGGCTGGCTAGAGTCAGACAGGGCTGGCACAGAAACACCAACAGGACAAGGAAAACTACAGGTGGGTACAGTCAGGAAATACTGGACAACAGGCAGAAGTCATCTGGCTCCGACAGACTCCAAATATCTGGCAGAGGTTTTGCTGAGTTTTGGCCTTTATTACTTATTCACTCTGGTGATATTCAATAAAGAATGTGTGGCACCGTGGCACCGTGGCACCCTGGTTGGGGCATCACAGAACTCTTGGTACACAAATGGCGTGGAAACAGCAAGCAGCACTCACAACAAACAAAACACCTTTTTACACCCTGTTTCACCCCAGGCCTCTAGGGGGAGCTCCACTGGTCACCTTGAGCCAGTTCCCCCATTAAACAGGGTCCTGGAGGGAAAGCAGCAGAGTGTGCAGACGCTAGGAGAGCTGCAAGAAGTGTCCAACCTCTGGTACTAGAGTTATACTAAGCCCAACCAGCACACCTAGCAAGCGAGAGACCCTTGCAACTGGAGTCATAGGAAAGGAGAAAGCACCTCTCTGGGACACAAGAGTTATCCTGACTCTCCCTCACCATCCGGTTACTGGAACCGAGCTGTGAGAGCTTCCACGCCAGCCACAGAGAACCAGCACATGAACCAGTGAGTCTAGTCCCCTGTACACCTGAAGCACCCACAGACGAGAACCCAGGGAGGAGAATCCGCGGACTTTATCCCTTTTATAGTGTCCTCAGTGCAGTTAACACAGGTGAATCACGTTCCACCGAATGTAGAACCCGGTCCGGCAGGATTCCACATCCACCCGACCCCACCAGACAAACAGAGAAGGAAGCCTACACACTGCTTGCTGTAGAAACTCCAGGAGTGTCAACCTCATCACCCAGTCTGAGTTTACCTGTTGCTACCAGTAAAGATACCTAAAAGACTTTGTGTGTGTCAGTGCATTATTCCTGGACATTACATGCAGCATAAAGAAAGCTGCCATACACCACCAAGTGCAGCCCCTGGCCCGGGGGACTCCCACTCGTCCTGTGGGGAGCATCCCATCTTGCTGCTCTACATCCCCCTGAGTACCCAGCAGCGCCGGTGAAATCACCGGAATTCCCGCAGGTGGCGTCACGACAAGAATAATCAACCCTTATCTGTTCAGCCAACTCCTTTTTGATCTGGACCACCGGGCCACACAGCCGCAGGCGCGGAACAGTGAAGGGAGAAGCAGCGCCTGCGACGTGAAGACCCGGCCACGGTGAGTCAGAATTTGGCGTCACGAACAGGATACGAGCAGGCTCGTTTACCAACGGGTATTGTGTGCTATTTTTAATGACTGTGATTACCGAACTGTATATTTGAACCTAGTGATGGGCGAATCCTAAATTACTCGGAATCGCTTGACTCTAGCGAGTCCGAGCACAGGACTCGCTACTCGTTGCGAGTCTAGCGAGTCCAATGTTAATGAATGGGGAAGCGAGTAATAGCGAGTAGTTTGAGATTTACAAATCGCAGATGTGTCTCGGAAGCTTCAGCCTGAAGCAATCCTAGTTTTGTCATTTATTTGCATTGGACTCGTTTACTTTGCAACTGTAATCGCTGGGAAACTCGCACAGATAAGAGTCCTGTCTCCTCTGTGCTGGCTGCCACAGCTCCAGGGTCCTAGAGCCCGCCTGCTGCCTGATGTAGCAGTGCTGAGATTGTTCTCAGTCTGCTCATTCCCTGTGTACAGACATGAATGTCTGTGCAAAGAGATGATGTAGCAGAGCTGAGATTGTTCTCAGTCTGCTCATTCCCTGTGCATATACATCTATATCTATACACAGGGGATGTAGCAGAGAGGACATCGTGTTTTGGACTGCGTCGGATGGAAGAGGATTTTTTTAATTAAAGATGGAGTCTCTAATGGCTTTTTTTTTTATTTCTAATAAAAAAATTTCTCTGTGTTGTGTTTTTTTTAAAACAATTTAATAGAAATTCATGGCGGTCATGTCTAATATTGGCGTGACCGCCATAAATTTCGGGCTTAGGGCCAGCTGATAATACAAAGCTGGCCCTAACCTCTATTACCCAGCGTGCCACCGCCACCAGGGCCGCTGGAAGAGCGGGGTTCAGCGCCAGAGGATGGCGCTTCAATGAACGCGCCATCTTCTGGGGTGGCTGCGGGCTGCAATTTGCAGCGGGGGGTGCCCAGAAAGCTTGGGCATCCCTGCGCTGCGGATTCCAGCCCCCAGCTGCTTAGCTGTACCTGGCTAGACATAGAAATTGCGCGGAGCCCCACGCATTTTTTTGACTCCGACTCCGAGACGACTCCAACTCCGACTCGACTCCGAGACGACTCCGACTCCGAGATGACTCCGACTCCGACTCAACTCCGACTCCGAGACGACTCCGACTCCGAGACGACTCCGACTCCGACTCCGACTCCGAGACGACTCCGACTCCGAGACGACTCCGACTCCGACTCCGAGACGACTCCGACTCCGAGACGACTCCGACTCCGAGACAACTCCGAGACGACTCCGACTCCGACTCGACTCCGAGACGACTCCGACTCCGAGACGACTCCGACTCCGAGACGACTCCGACTCCAAGACAACTCCGACTCCGAGGCGACTACGACTCCGAGGCGACTCCGACTCTGAGGCGACTCCGACTCTGAGACGACTTCGACTCTGAGACTCCGACTCTGAGGAGACTCCGACTCCGAGACGACTCCGACTCCGAGGCGACTCCGACTCTGAGGCGACTCCGACTCTGAGGCGACTCCGACTCTGAGACTCCGACTCTGAGACTCTGACTCTGACTCTGAGACTCTGACTCTGAGACTCTGACTCTGAAATTCATTAAATAATAAAAAAAATGCGTGGGGCTCCGCGCAATTTCTATGTCTAGCCAGGTACAACTAAGCAGGGGGCTGGAATCCGCAGCGCAGGGATGCCCAAGCTTTCTGGGCACCCCACGTTGCAAATTGCAGCCCGCCGCCGCCCCAGAAGATGGCGCGTTCATTGAAGCGCCATCCTCTGGCGCTGAACCCCGCTCTTCCAGCGGCCCTGGTGGCAGTGGCACGCTGGGTAATAAAGGGGTTAATACCAGCTTTGTTATACAAGCTGGTATTAAGCCCGAGATTCTTAATGTCAGGCCACGTTTGACCCAGCCACTAAGAATCTCCAATAAAGGGTTAAAAAAACACAACACAGAGAAAATTTTTTATTTGAAATAAAAAAAAAAGCCATTAGGGACTCCATCTTTAATTAAAAAAATCCTCTTCTGTCCGACGTAGTCCAAAACGCGATGTCCTCTCTGCTACATCCCCTGTGCATAAATGTAGATGTCTATGCACAGGGAATGAGCAGACTGAGAACAATCTCAGCACTGCTACATCATCTCTGTGAGCAGGCGGGCTCTAGGACCCTGGAGCTGCACAGAGAAGACAGCGGGACTCGGCTCGCAAAGAAACAGCAGTTACTTTGCGAGTCTCCCTGCTATCACTGGCACAGTAGCCAGTGATTACTCGCAGAGTCTAATGCAAACAATGGCAATCCTAGTTTTGTCAGCGTTTCTGACAAAACTAGGATTGATATTGATTTGCATTGGACTCGTGCGAGTAATCACTGGGAAACTCACAGAGTACCGAGTCCTGCGAGTCCCTTACTACTCGCCGAGTAACGAGTCCTAGCGAGTAGATTCGCCCATCCCTATTTGAACCGCCATTGCTGCACCGAAGGCGGGAAAAGAAGGGGCGTTACTGTGCAAAGGGTGCGAAGATAGGCCCCACCCCACACTTTGATGACTTCCGCCTAATGCAGCAGGAACTGGAAACTCCCGTAATGCCTCACTCCTCACCGCGAGGCCGACGACTTCCGCTAAAACCGAAAGGACTGGCTGCGCTTAACTAAGGGGGAGCGAGGATGAGCGACTCGGATTCCGGTGATGCGGGAACCCTGCAAGTAAACCAGCCGGTTACACCACCGGTACAGCCAAACGTACCTCCCGCAGTTCAGCCACCCTTCGGCGGTATGCCGCAACAACCCGCTCCGATTATGCCGATATCTCTGCCGTTCATCCCGAATGCGGCCTGGTTACCAAAGTACAGCGGAAAATCCGGTACCCTGGATACGTTCCAAAGGAAGATATGCTAGGCCCTGGATATGTACGCCATGTCCGGTAAGCGGAGAGCTTCAGTTATAATGGGACAGTTAACTGACGCAGCAGAGCTACTGAGCCGAAACTGGTCTATAGAAGCTCAGGAGTCTGTGGAGCAGATATTTGCTAAGTTAAGCCGGGTTTTTGAACATCATACCGAAGCAGAATTAAGACTGTTGTTTTATCACTGTAAACAAGGGGCACAGGAGAGTGTCCTAGACTATTCAATGCGCTTGCAAGAAGCACTGAGACTGTTAAAACAAGTCGATCCTGACAGTTTTAGAGATGAAAACAAAGCGTTAATTGGACAGTTTGTTGTGGGACTTTGACTACCTGACGATAAGAAACAGGCAAGCTGGTGGTCCCTGTATAATCCTGGCGCAGAGTTTGACACCTTGAGAGACTTAACAGTGCGGGGAAAGCAGTTCCCTACAGTGCCCAATCTAACCTCACAGCCGCAGTATACCAACACCCCTTCCGTGCCGGCAGCAGCATCTCCAATCCCTACGGTTCAGTCTAGCGCACAGACTATAACACCTGATTGGTTTGAACGACTGTGTGCCAATGTAGAGCAGCTGATGAAAGACAAGGCCAAGCTCCAAGGTGGGAGAAGACCCAAGACAGAAGCAAGGTCATCGGCCAAGATCCAGCTCGCTGACAGCCCCGACGACGTCCCGTGGATGAAGAGAAAGACACAGCCGCCGCGAGGAAAACTTGCAGATCACCACAGCCCTGACAGACGCCACGTCAGTCAAAAGAGCGACAAAGAAGGAAGCACCTACCAATCCATTCCTTTAAACAAGCAACCCCTGGGTGAGAAGGGCCAACCCCAGGAGTAGACCGTCCAGGCCCAACCAATTGGGAGTATAAGTACGTAGGAGACTGTCCGTACTTATCAATCATCATCGATGGCATCGCTACCTCAGCCTTGATAAACACTGGATCCCAGGTGACAATCATCCCGAGTATCCTTTACAAGCGGTTCTGGCCAGATGTTAAGCTAGAACCCCGCACCCTGATCTGAACATTGAAGCCACTAATGGTATGATAGTTCCAGTAGAGGGACAATGGGAAGCTACAGTAAAGGTGAGGAGGGTGCAACTGAGAAACCAGGGTATCATAGTGGTTCAGGACAGACCATGTGAGAGGGATCCACATGTAATACTGGGTACTAATTAGTGATGGGCGAATCCTAAATTACTCGGAATCGCTTGACTCTAGCAAGTCCGAGCCCGGGACTCGCTACTCGTTGCGAGTCTAGCGAGTCCAATGTTAATGAATGGGGAAGCGAGTAATAGCGAATAGTGTGCAATTTACAAATTGCAGAAGTGTCTCGGAAGCTTCAGCCTGAAGCAATCCTAGTTTTGCCATTTATTTGCATTGGACTCGTTTACTTTGCAAGTAATCGCTGGGAAACTCGCACAGATAAGAGTCCTGTCTGCTCTGTGTGCTGGCCGCCACAGCTCCAGGGTCGTAGAGCCCGCCTGCTGCCTGATGTAGCAGAGCTGAAATTGTTCTCAGTCTGCTCATCCCTGTGCATAGACATCTATATCTATGCACTGGGATGAGCAGAGAGGACATCGCGTTTTGGACTGCGTCAGACGGAAGAGGATTTAAATAAAGATGGAGTCCCTAATGGCTTTTTTTTTTATTTCTAATAAAAAATTTTCTCTGTGTTTGTTTTTTTTAAAACAATTTAATAGAAATTCATGGCGGTCATGTCTAATATTGGCGTGACCGCCATAAATTTCGGGCTTAGGGCCAGCTGATAATACAAAGCTGGCCCTAACCTCTTTATTACCCAGCGTGCCACCGCCACCAGGGCCGCTGGAAGAGCAGGGTTCAGCGCCAGAGGATGGCGCTTCAATGAACGCGCCATCTTATGGGGCGGCTGCGGGCTGCAATTTGCAGTGGGGGGTTCCCAGAAAGCTTGGGCATCCCTGCGCTGCGGATTCCAGCCCCCAGCTGCTTAGCTGTACCTGGCTAGACATAGAAATTGCGCGGAGCCCCACGCATTTTTTTTTAATTATTTCATGAAATTCTGAGATTCTGACTCTGAGACTCTGACTCTGAGACTCTGACTCTGAGACTCGGACTCTGACTCTGAGACTCGGACTCTGACTCTGAGACTCTGAGACTCTGAGACTCTGACTCTGACTCTGAGACTCTGACTCTGACTCTGAGACGCTGACTCTGAGACTCTGACTCTGAGACTCTGAGACTCTGACTCTGAGATTCTGACTCTGACTCTGAGACTCTGACTCTGAGACTCTGACTCTGAGACTCTGAGACTCTGACTCTGAGACTCTGACTCTGAGACTCTGACTATGAGACTCTGACTCTGACTCTGAGACTCTGACTCTGACTCTGACTCTGAGACTCTGACTCTGAGACTCTGACTCTGAGACTCTGACTCTGACTCTGAGACTCTGACTCTGACTCTGAAACTCTGACTCTGACTCTGAGACTCTGACTCTGAGACTCTGACTCTGAGACTCTGACTCTGAGACTCTGAGACTCTGACTCTGATTCTGACTCTGACTCTGAGACTCTGACTCTGAGACTGTGACTCTGAAATTCATGAAATAATAATAAAAAAATGCGTGGGGCTCCGCGCAATTTCTATGTCTAGCCAGGTACAGCTAAGCAGCTGGGGGCTGGAATCCGCAGCGCAGGGATGCCCAAGCATTCTGGGCACCCCCGCTGCAAATTGCAGCCCGCAGCCGCCCTAGAAGATGGCGCGTTCATTGAAGCGCCATCCTCTGGCGCTGAACCCCGCTCTTCCAGCGGCCCTGGTGGCGGTGGCACGCTGGGTAATAAAGGGGTTAATACGAGCTTTGTTATACAAGCTGGTATTAAGCCCGAGATTCTTAATGTCAGGCCACGTTTGACCCGGCCACTAAGAATCTCCAATAAAGGGTTAAAAAAACAACACAGAGAAAAATTTTTATTTGAAATAAAAAAAAAAGCCATTAGGGACTCCATCTTTAATTAAAAAAATCCTCTTCCGTCCGACGTAGTCCAAAACGCGATGTCCTCTCTGCTACATCCCCTGTGCATAGATATAGATGTCTATGCACAGGGAATGAGCAGACTGAGAACAATCTCAGCTCTGCTACATAATCTCTGTGAGCAGGCGGGCTCTAGGACCCTGGAGCTGCACAGAGAAGACAGCTGGACTCGGCTCGCAATGTAACAGCAGTTACTTTGCGAGTTTCCCTGCTATCACTTGCACAGTAGCCGAGTCTAATGCAAACAATGGCAATCCTAGTTTTGTCAGCGTTTGCCATTGATTTGCATTGGACTCGTGCGAGTAAACGCTGGGAAACTCGCAGAGTACCGAGTCCTGCGAGTCCCTTACTACTCGCCGAGTAACGAGTCCTAGCGAGTAGATTCGCCCATCCCTAGTACTAATGTTATGGTTAAATGTCTCGATGAAGTGTTGTTCTTACACCAACAGAGTGCTGATGCAAGTAAACCAAGAGAGAGGAGGGCTATCCAAAAGCAGATCCGAGCTCTGGTATATCAACAACAGGTGACAATGTCAAATGGTGAAATTGGCAGAGTACAGGTAACAGATCCCATTCCAATTGTGGTACCACTCAGAAGTGAAATGATGATCTGGTGTTGAGCAGCCATAGGCCTCAGAGGGCAGGACTACCAAGCTCTAGTAGAACCTGTAATGTCTGATAGTAGTCCTACGCTCTTGACAGCCAGAGGGTTGGTCGATGTGAGAAAAGGGAGAGTTCCCATACGCATATTAAATTATGGTGATGACGAAGTCAGACTGCCAAGATATGCAACTGTCGTAAAATTGTACCGGGTTGAAAATGATGCTATAATTGATGTAAAATCCTCTTCCCAAACAGTAACTGACGAACCCCTTCACTCCAAAGATCAGTTAGAGCAGAGGTCCCCAATGTCAGTCCTCGAGGGCCGAACCAGTGCAGGTTTTCAGGATTTCCTTACTATTGCACAGGGATTGGAATCATTGCCTGCTGTGCAATACTAAGGAGATCCTGAAAACCTGCACTGGTTCGGCCCTCGGGGACTGACATTGGGGACCTCTGAGTTAGAGAAATGGTGTCAGGAGCTCAGTGTAGGAACTGACAACACACCCACTCATCAGAAAAATGGAGTATACCAGGTAGTTCGGGAGTATGAGCAAGTGTTCAGTAAACACCCACTCGACTTTGGGAGGATTAAAGGGGTACAACACCATATCCCCAACCATGCACCTATCAAAGAAAGGTACAGGCCTATACCACCCACACACTACCAAAAAGCAAAAGAGATGCTTCAGGACATGAAAAATGCAGGAGTCATTAGGGATAGCTGTTGTCCCTGGGCAGCACCACTGGTCCTGGTTAAAAAGAAAGATGGTAGTATGAGGATGTGCATAGACTACAGACAAATCAACAAAGTCACACACAAGGATGCATACCGGTTACCCCGCATAGAGGAGTCACTGGCTGCACTCAAATCTGGCAACTACTTCTCCACATTAGATCTTACTAGTGGGTACTGGCAGGTCTCCGTTGCAGAGGAAGATCGTGAGAAGACCGCCTTCACGACACCTATGGGGCTCTGCGAGTTAAACAATATGCCATTCGGTTTGTGCAATGCCCCAGGAACATTTCAGAGACTGATGGAGTGTTGTTTGGGCCACAAGAACTTTGAGACTGTGCTGTTATACCTTGATGATGTCATTGTATACTCCCAGACCTATGAAGACCACCTGCAGCACCTGAATGAAGTGTTCGAGTCACTGTCCAAGTACGGGATGAAATTGAAACCGTCCAAGTGTCACCTGCTGAAACCCATGGTCCAATACCTAGGACATGTGGTTAGTGCCGAAGGCGTAGCACCTGACCCGGACAAGGTAACAGTCATCAAGGACTGGCCAGCAACAACTATTCACAAAGTGGTACGTCAATTTCTAGGACTGGTCGGGTACTACCGACGATTCATCAAAGGCTATACCAAGATAGCAGCACCCATGCAAGACCTCTTAGTAGGTCAATCTAAAAACGGCAGGATCTGGGGACCCCCGTTCCACTGGGGACCAGAACAGGAACAATCCTTCCAAAAGTTAAAAGATGCTTTAACAGGAGAAGAGATCCTGATCTACCCTGATTAGGGATGAGCGAGTCCTAAATTACTCGGAATCGCTAGACTCGCACGAGTCCGAGCCCAGGACTCGGTACTCGTGGCGAGTCTAGCGAGTCCAATGTTAATGAATAGGGAATAGGGATTCGCGAGTCCCTAATAGAGAATACAGGACTCGGAATCGCAGACTCGCTAGGATTCGGACTCTCAGATTGCCATTCACTTGCATTGGACTCAGGGGCTGGCTGGAGCCTCTTCCCCTGGGTGGCAGCCTTGAGAGCCGGGGGTTGCTGTCAGGTGCGGGCAGCCTTGAGAACCGGGGGGGGGGGGGGGTGCTGTCAGGTCCGGGCGGCCTTGAGAACCGGGGGGGGGGGGGGGTGTTGGTGCTGTCAGGTCCGGGCGGCCTTGAGAACCGGGGGGGTGCTGTCAGGTCCGGGCGGCCTTGAGAACCGGGGGGGGTGCTGTCAAAGCTGACCTTACCTCCTCCTGTCGCAAACTCGCTGGACTCGGGAATCGGCGAGTATTCGCTAAAAGACTCGCCGATTCCCGAGTCCAGCGAGTCCCTTAAGAATCGCCGAGTAACGAGTCCTAGCGAGTAGACTCGCTCATCCCTAACCCTGATTACAATCTCCCGTTTTTACTGTACACTGATGCAAGTAATTAAGGTTTAGGAGCAGTCCTGTCTCAGCGTCAGCAAGGGAAGGATAAGGTGATAGCCTATGCCAGCAGAAAGCTCCGTCCCACGGAAAGGAACCCGGAGAACTACAGCTCGTTCAAACTGGAGTTCCTGGCCCTGGTCTGGGCAATCACAGAGCGTTTCAAGCATTACCTGGCATCCGTCCCGTTCACAGCTTTCACTGTTAACAACCCTCTAACGCATCTAGAGACTGCAAAGCTGGGAGCCCTAGAACAGCTCTGGGTAGCAAGACTCTCAAACTATGATTTCACTGTAAAATACCGGGCAGGTCACAAAAATGGCAACGCTGATGCCTTGTCCAGGATGCCTAACCTTCCTGAAGAGGGAGAAGACATAGATGTCCTGGGCGAGATAGAACTACCTGCTTTCCATTGTACAGGTACAGCAACATGTCATCAGGCGAGCCAGAGACGAGTAGAGAGGACAGTGAACCCGTTACCTCACCATGACTGGAAGGATGTTCAAGCTAACGATCCAGATGTCAGCTTGGTAAGAGAGCTGATTACTCAAGAGCACGCCAGCATGGACCCTGATGCCTCCCAAAATGCTAAACGCCTATGGAAAGAGAAGGGAAAGCTGTTTGTCTACCAAGGTAAACTATGCAGAAGGTACCTGAATCCCAGAACACACAAGCTCATCTGGCAGATTGTAGTTCCAAAAACTGAAGTCCAAATGATCCTTGAAGCCTACCATGTCGATGCAGGACACTTTGGATGGAAGAAGCTGGAGAGACTCCTGAAAGATCGTTTCTACTGGGTCGGCATGCGAGGCTCAATTGATAAGTGGTGTAAAAACTGTGGACCGTGTCATCTTCGAAGGAAAGACCAACTAACTCAGAAAGCTCCGTTGCAACCAATTGTTACCACGAAAGCCCTTGAAATAGTTGCTCTCGACCACGTGAAGTTAACCCCAAGTCGTACCGGGTATATTTATGCTCTCACCATTGTTGATCACTATTCAAGGTTCCTGGTAGTAGTTCCAGTTAAGGACTTAACTGCAGAGGTAGCGGCCAGAGCCTTCCAGGGTTACTTCTGTCGTCCCCACGGGTATCCAGACCAAGTCTTGACTGACCAAGGGCCAGCCTTCGAATCAGCTTTGTTCCAGGAATTTTTAGGATTATATGGGTGTAAAAAGATCAGGACCACACCATATCATCCCCAAACAAACGGTTTATGTGAGAAAATGAACCACATTGTAATTGACATGCTTAAAACCTTGCCACTCGAAGAGAGAAATCAATGGCCTGAAAAACTTCCAGACCTTGTGGACATCTACAACCACATACCTGTTAGTTCAACTAACTACACACCTGCTTACTTGATGCGAGCAAGACCAGGTAAATTACCAATTGATTTACAGATGGGAACCATCGAACCAACACTAGATTCTTCTGATGAAGATTGGGTAAACCAGCGCCAAGAACAGTACAAAAGGTACAAGAGAGTGTTGAAAGGAGCCTGAACATCAGCAGAACCAAACAAGAACAAGACTTTAACAAGCACGCCTCAGCAGAACCTCTAGCAACAGGTAAATTACTGATAAAAAGAAAGAGAAAAACAAACAAATTGGATGACAATTGGGAATCCGAACCCTACACAATTATGCCATCACAATATGACAACTCAAAAACTTGTGTTATCAGCAAAGATCAAGGAAACACCTTTGCAACTGTATCAAGAGACCATTTGAAGAAATGTCCAACACAGTTACTACCTCAAGTAACCAGTTACCCTGCCGTAACGACAGTTGAAGAATCAAAAGAAAATCTTGTCCATACAAAAATCGGAGACTTACCAGCCGACTGGCCACAATGCAATGGTGCATATATAATACCAGTTATTTCATTCTACCAACCTGTAGAAAACCAAGAACCAATCCCTATTGAACCAGTTCAACAAGAACCAGTTCAAATGCAAGAGATGCAGCCTGTTATCTTGGAACCTGAGATTCCTGTAATCGGTGAACCTGCTAGTCTCACAGTAAGACAAAGACAGCATAGACAATTACCTACACTACCACCTTTAACAGAGGATAGTGCAGTAGATAGACTACATACTTACTATGGAATTACAGAAACACGTAGGAGCAAAAGACCAACAACCATTTTACACTACAGACACAGCTTTTGAAACACCCACACTACGCAGATCCACACGTAGTACATTAGGACAACCCCCAAGCAAATATGGAAAATGGGTTTAACATGTAGTGGAATAATTACCTGTTAGCAAATGTAAATAGTACCGTGTTCAAAAACTGTAAAAAGTAGTGTACAGAAGTGTGGAGGAACTGTGCTCTGTCCCAAGTAGGTTAAGTTGGGGACAGAAAGTGCCTGGTAGGGTGAAAAGGTTAGACCCGGCCTCTCAAGCAGAGACACCCATAGGGAATGTATAAAGTTTAAAAATGTGTACCCGTGTATGTGTTTAACCCTTATCCGGCTGAATAGGTACAATTGTAACTATTCAGTTTTAAAATTGCAATAACTTTTTTTCGAAAAGACGTAGAAGGCTGAAATTTCATGACATCTCTACATTTTTGGTCCAGAATATATTGGCCAAATTTCAATAAAATATCTCAACCCGCTTCCGAGATAAGGGGTCGAGATCTTTTTGCATCCATAACAAGCTGCATAGGTACAAATGTACCTCATATATTTTGAATGAAGATAATGCAAGGGAAAAAGCATACTTTTTGTTTTTAATGATAATGCTATTTAACTATTATAAACAAGTAAAAAAACTGTTCATTTACATTATAAAAGAAAATGTAAGAAACTTTTTTTATTGATTTTCTTCGCTAGTAATGCATGTTGGTTTTGCTACCGAGTGTTCATCGCAAATGGGTTTCACACAAACCACACAAGACTTTCTAGTCTTACGTTGTTTTCGCTTCAGGTCTCGGCAGACATAACAACTACCAACAACAGGGGAGGGTCCACGACTACTATGAGGTATTTGAGGGTCAGCTGCTGCTTGCGATGCTACCATAATGCATCGTCCAAGCACCATTTCTACTGCACCTCGAAGAAAATGGTTTCTCATTATCATTCGGTTTGTACTACGATCTTCAATTGCAGGCATACACAGCTGATTTGCGAGATCTTTCAGGAACTTTCTTCGTTGATACTTTGCCCTGAAACTTGGATTGTGTTTTCTGTAGATGATGTAGGATGCTAACCCAGTGACGTCAATCATATTGTAGAAAAATGCCAAAGTCCAACGTGATGTTCATCGTTTCACAGTGTACTCTCCCAACATTTTATCCACAACATCAACGCCACCTTTTGTTTTGTTGTAGTATTTTATTATCTCTGGCTTGGCTGCTAGTGTCTCTTCAACTTCTCCCATCATGTGCATAGATGATAGAAGCACGACTGATTTGTTCTTCTTTGGTACATATGAACAGACTGTTGCATCATGATTGTAGGCAAAAATTGTCGAGTTTACAGGCCTTTCTTTGGCAGGCTGCATGTTGCTAGGTAGGAACCTTTTGTTTTTTTTCTCACTGCAACAACTAGTGTCATGTTCCAGGAGTTCAATACCTTAGCTAGTTCCATGGTTGTAAAGAAGTTATCGGTGGTGACATTTTTTTCCAGAGCCTTTATACGAGCTCACTAGTTCCAATACTGTTCGTTCTCCAATGTTTACTTGTCGAGGACCATCAGATGGTTTCCCAGTGTAGAGCTGACCTTGTAATGGGTAAGCATTTGATGAGTCACAAGCCCAGAAAATCTTTATGCCATATTTAGCTGGTTTTGAAGGTATATACTGGGTAAATTTAGTATGGCCTCTAAATGGAAATAATTGCTCGTCGACGGTGATACAATGATATGGCTTGTAGGCTCTCTCCAGATTACTGTTCAGCATTGTCCAGATGTCCCGTATTGGTGCAGCTTTATCTGTTTGCACACGTTCTGCACGTGTATTTTCGTTGTCAAATCTGATAAATCTGAGTATCATCTTGAAGCGGTCACGAGACATGGCTGCACGTATAAGAGGCAGAGCAGCAACATTCCACATTTCCTCCAGATTCTCTTTGTTGTGTCTGTACACACCAGCAACAATCAGTATGCCCAAAAATGCATGAAGTTCAGTTTCAGTAAATTGCTTGAATGTTTTTTGTGGTGGCCATTCAGAAGAATCAGGAAAACATTGTACAAGTTCGTTGTTGTAAGCATCACAAACTCTCTTGGCCTTTCGATTCGTTTCCCGTAATATGATGTCACACATCTCGGGAGTCATGATTGACTTGAATAGCTCTTTTGCTGTATACAGGTTGCTGATTGCTGCAGGGCCACCTCTTTGTCGTAGGACATTACGAGATTTTGTTTGTGCATTTGGCAGTGGATCACTACACCATTGAGTTTTATCCTTAGCAGTCCAAATGTCGCCTGCACTTTGAGGCACATCCTCAACACTTTCGTCTGAGTCGTATTCTTTTTCCTACTCTATGACCATTTCTTGTTCAATGTCTGAATCTTCTTCAGTAACATCCACTTGTGGTACATAGTTTTCATCATCAGATGCAACATATGGTTCTTCCTCATGCTCAGAATCAGATTCTTCTAGCATTCGCATTATTTCGTCAGACGTAAATCTGTAAATATGTAAAAATGAAAAATAAATAATTTTCTGAAATACTACACAATACTACATTATTGGCTTTTCACAAAATGATACTAACCTGCAAACACGTTTTCTTGGATTATGGCGGAAACTAGATCCAGCATCACTATCACTCCTGATGACTTGGTAGATGAATTTTGGCTTCGTAATTTAGTTCAGTAACATGTGGCAAGCAGAATGAAGCTCGATTCTAAAGTGCAGATAAAAAAGTAAATTATTTCTAGTGATAATTATTTATAAATGTCATTTATATATTATGTAAACCGTATACGGTTTCAGAATTTTCAATCTATCTTCGACTGCTTTTTCGACCAACAGGAAAATTGTAACAGAGCCACCATCTTTATTTTGTGCTGAATGTAAGTAAAACATCGTAAAACAATATGTAGATACTAATTATTATCCATTTTTCGTATAAAAATTATACCTAGAGTGATAAGTTTCATACAAAATATATGTAAGCCAAGTCCAGGCTGAAAGACAATTTCTGACTGTTCTGTCCCCACATAATGAGAATAAAGGTATAACTGGCTGTTAGATGCTGTGAGACTTTCCTGCCTTCGTATCCAAGAAATTAAAGACTTCACAAGCCTAGAAATGTGTGTGCTCACAGCAATGAGATGAACAGCAAAATGGCTAATGAGAGGAGGGAGGCAGGAAGAGAAGTAGAAGCCACTCCCAGTTTGAATTAACTTAATGGACAACAACAGAAGTGACCAGTAACAACACTGGCCAATAGATATCAGCATAACATTTGTAGCTGAATGAACTTTAGTTTCTGAAACCAAGTAAAGTCTTCCCACAGTGGAGGTATATATGAAGGTTAGTGATGGGCGAATCCTAAATTACTCGGAATCGCTTGACTCTAGCGAGTCCGAGCCCGGGACTCGCTACTCGTTGCGAGTCTAGCGAGTCCAATGTTAATGAATGGGGAAGCGAGTAATAGCGAGTAATGTGTGATTTAAAAATCGCAGATGTGTCTCGGAAAGCGCTCGCATTGCCATGTCGGAAGCCTCACTCGCAACTGTATTTTGCTGCTGTCTCCGAGGCCAAACTCGCATGTGTTTGAGGCGAGGCAAGCGATTTTCTGCAGCAAACCCCATGCTTTTTGCAAACAGGAAATAAGCCGACTCGAGCTGCCTGGCTGGACGCGCAGAAACACAGCGAGTAAGCATGGCCCCTGTCAACACCCTTCAATTAATTGCTCTGGTGGAGGCTCGGCCCCTGCTTTGGCTGCCCACTGACCCTGCGTATGGGGATAACGTCCAGCGGACCACAGCCTGGAGGGAGATCGCACAGGGCGTTTTCCCAACGTTTCATCGTTGTGGCCATGATGCGCAGAGCAATATGGGTGAGTTAAATGTGTTCACACGTTATATTGCATTTACCGTATATAGCCATGTATACGCCGACCCGTGTATAAACCGACCCCCCTACTTTAGCCCCAAAAAAGTGGGAAACCATATTGACCGCCATCCTTGTATACAGCGGCTATCACTGTTAGACAGCCCCCCATCAGAGTATACAGCTCCACCTGCAGAGTATACAGGCCCCCCAGTGTGTATATATGCCCCCGATATTAGGGTATACAGACCCCCCGTGGTACACAGGCCCCCCAGCAGTGGGTATACAGGGCCCTCATTGTAGGGTCTACAGCCCCCCCGTGGGTATACAAAACCCCAGCAGTGGGAATACAGGGCCCCCATAGTAGGGTATACAGCCCCCCCATGGGTATACAGGCCCCCAGCAGTGGGTATACACGGCCCCCATAGTAGGGTCTACAGCCCCCCCCGTGGGTATACAGGCCCCCAGCAGTGGGTATACAGGGCCCCCGTGGGTATACAGGGCCCCCATAGTAGGGTATACAGGGCCCTCAATGTGTTATCATGCGCCATTGCATGGTTGCCTATATTTGGATGGGGTCACAATAGTACACTTAGTTTAAGGGCTGGTCCTCCTGGCTCTGAAGGCCAGGGGGTTGGGTGTATATAAATACCACTAATGAGCGGAGTCTGGTGCCCGCACTATTACATTCTCTATGCGTTGACATGTGCCCTGCCCCATTTGTGATTGTGGCCACGTGAGCTCAATGTCCGTAATGCTGTTGATGATGTTCCACACTGTCGTGTCCATGTGCCTTGTATAAACATTACACACACAACATGAATAAAATGTTATTGTTGATTAGTACACATACTTTTAGTGTTTCAAATGTTACAGAGGTCTAAACCCGGTTTGAAATCATTTCACAGTTGACCACATTATGAAGCGGTGGAGGAGCTGCCGCAACCAATTCAAGTGGCAACACCGGAGGATCATGGAGGGGGGACCGGAAGCTGGTCACGGGACAATATATTGCCACTATGAACGGCTGTCCTTTCTAGAACCGGTGGCCCGTATGCCAAGGTATGTGTCTGCTGCACTGTTGATTACTATTATTGTTATTATTATTTATTTATATAGCGCCATTAGGTTCCATGGCACTTTACATGAGGATAAGGGTTAATGACAAAAAACAGTACATGAAGACAATCAGGTCATACAGGTACAAGAGGAGAGGACCCTGTCCACGAGGGCACACAGTCTACGTTTGGAGCTCTATAATCAGTGTGGTGGTTTACATACCCACACTGGGGTTTGTTTCTGCCATGGTGCAACACAATTCTATTACCTTTGGCAATGATCCAGGACATACACATTTATAGTCACATTGTGACGTTGGGACAAATAAGCAATGTTCTGCAGGGTGGTCAGACACAATGTTCCGTGACCTCACAATTAGCTATTGTTGGCATGTTTGTGGAACAAAGCCATGTTCTTCCCTGCAATGGCCTCTAAGGTGTGTGGCCCTGTCTGGTTTGCCTGTCATAAGCCTCATTTGTATCAGTTCCTAATGTCCTCGACTTGCATAAGGGCCACATACATCCCTACACGTTTAGTTGTGGGTGTTTTTTTCGGCTAAATAACGTTGCAAGGATATACCCCTTTTGCACTAAACTGTTTGTACACCATCCCAGATTGCTAACACAGTCACACAAATTTCAGGACATACCCTGTATCATTACAAATATGTGTGGTTCAGTTTTCCCATGGGTATATTTGGGGCTGCAAGGTGATGGTGTAGATATTAGGGCCCACATGTGAATTTTAGTTTTTTTGTCGTTAACTCATGGCCACATTACGAATCCTCTGGAAAACATAGTGTATTAATGCTGTATAAAATCAAACTAAAGAGGGCCATATTTTAAGTGCAACAGGCTTTTATGTGCAAGGTCCTTTAGGAAACCCGAGGTTTGCCCTTGCTGCTCCCGGTTTTTGGTTCGTTGGAATAACTGTAAAACTGTCCATCTGTGCATACCACCTTGTTTGGCACCAACGATGTGTGACCTGCTGCTCAAAGACAACCCCATACTCTATGTCCATTACAGTCGGTTCAAAAGCCAAGCCATCTGTTTGGTGTTTTTTTTTCTACCAAGACATTCCTGATTAGCATACATGGCAGCAAAAAGAAGTGTAGGGCACTAACGCCGAATGATCATGTGTCACCTATGCTGCATGACTCCATTTCCTGTCTTGCTCATCTGCCCTATAGATCTGGGTTATGTGCATTGAGAACAAGTCCGCCCACACTGCGTCTTTTTGTGTCCATCTGATGGCAAACAACCCTGAAGAATGTGTTTGCCTGACAGTGTCAGGCTATAGCTTTGTCCACATAAAGTTTCAACAAAAAATCAAAGCAATAGTTGTGGCCACTAATATGTCTTCAAGTGCCTAAATAGCTGTCCTGCCTAAGTCAGGGCACAGTGTAATAGTGCAGACAAATTTTTAAATTTGTAATGTAATGCCAAAAAATCGTGGACAAACACTACCCACAAATAGAATAATGTTTGAGGCACGAGCCAAAATGTCCTTAATGTATTTGCTGCAATTCCATCTTAAGGCCAACCATGAAAATACACAGAATACACAGATACACTGAGTCAAAAAAGCGTGCACATTTTATGTTTGGCCTATGGTTTTGTTTCCAAACGCAACCCATTCACAAAATTTTTTTTATATTTAACCCACAGAGCTGCTCACTTCCAGATGCGGCGTCGGAACCCGCCACCACAGCTGCCTGAGGAGGCGAGGGAGGCCCCTGAACCAGCACCAGAGGAGGAGGAAGTCCCACCACCACCACCATCTTTGGGACATGCCCGGCCACAGCAAGATGAGGAGGGTGAAGGGCCACCACAACCGGCTCCCCACCAAAACCCACCTCTGCCCATCCACCTTGCTCCCCTGCCAACTGCCAGCAGTGTGGGTAGTCAATATAACCCCAGCAGCACCGCTCGATCCTGGGGGCACAAAATTATAACATCAGACAATATAATGCTGACTTTGCCCGCAGTCTTATACCATTCTTGGGTCAGATTCCATGGGAGAGACAACTGCGGGCAAGGTCAGCAATACACATTGTCCTCGATGCGTGTAGGCCCCCAAACCACCCTGGGCAGGTGTTTGCTTTTTTGGAGGAGTGGCAGCTCAGCAGATCGAACATACTCGACAGGGCCACACCCCGGGACAGGTACGTGGCGACCCAGAGGTGGTGTCCAACAATCAGGGGCCTACCAAGCCAAGGCCAACCGGCCCAGATGCCCCAGCCTACAGGCTTACAACCACTGGGTGAGGTACTGCATGGGGCCCTGGACCTCCTCAACAACCAGGGTGATGGTGTCACATTACAGGCAAGCCTTGAGGATGCGGCAACCTACCACCAGCTGTAGACCCCTTATTTTTTTTGTGTTTATTTTTTGTTCCTGTGCATTGCACAATTTCTTTGTTATGTTATTATTTGTTATGTTATACAACTTTTTACAAAATTCTGACATCTTTGCCATTATGGCGGAATAATACCCAGTTTACAAAAACTGCTTTGTGTCTGTCTTTTTTCAGGGAATGGATGTGTAGGTTTTTTTTGTGGGTGGGCTTAAAGTCATCATCATTAGCAAGTACTTTACGGCCCGCATGGCGCATGAAGGCACCTTGGTTATTATGTGCAAAATCATGACTGCACATACAAATGTTGCTGACAAATAAATAGTGCATGTGTTTGTGGGGGGGTTACTCGGTATGGCAACAACACTGGGAACACAGATGCGATAGGCTGGGACGTCTACTTGCAACAGAGCGCGTCTACGCGTTATCTCCGTAGCGTACAGTGGGACCCTTCGCCATGCTCCAGCAGGATCTTAGTACAAGCCACATCTTCGATGCAGGCATAGGCCTGTTGCCTCAAAAAATTAGCCCAAGGGGCGGGATCAACTCTATTTAGAAGTAGAGGAGGGTGCATGGCCCATACTATATTCTTGCTTGTCCTGAGAGCATAGTACAAGCAAGTAATTCTATGTAGGCATAGGCTTGTTGCCTCAAAAAATTAGCCCAAGGGGCGAGATCAACTCTTTTTAGATATAGAGGAGGGAGCGTGGCCCATACTAAATTCTTGCTTGTCCTGAGAGCATAGGAGAAGCAACGTCTTCGATGCAGGCATAGGCTTGTTGCCTCAAAAAATTAGCCCAAGGGGCGGGATCAACTCTATTTAGAAGTAGAGGAGGGAGCGTGGCCCATACTAAATTCTTGCTTGTCCTGAGAGCATAGGAGAAGCAACGTATTCGATGCAGGCATAGGCTTGTTGCCTCAAAAAATTAGCCCAAGGGGCTTGATGAACTGTTTTTAGATATAGAGGAGGGAGCGTGGCCCATACTATAGTCTTGCTTGTCCTGAGAGCATAGTACAAGCAACGTATTCGATGCAGGTATAGGCTTGTTGCCTCAAAAAATTAGCCCAAGGGGCTTGATCAACTCTATTTTGAAGTTGAGGAGGGCGCGTGGCCCATACTATATTCTTGCTTGTCCTGAGAGCATAGGAGAAGCAACGTATTCGATGCAGGCATAGGCTTGTTGCCTCAAAAAATTAGCCCAAGGGGCTTGATGAACTGTTTTTAGATATAGAGGAGGGAGCGTGGCCCATACTATAGTCTTCCTTGTCCTGAGAGCATAGTACAAGCAACGTATTCGATGCAGGTATAGGCTTGTTGCCTCAAAAAATTAGCCCAAGGGGCTTGATCAACTCTTTTTAGATATAGAGGAGGGCGCGTGGCCCATACTATATTCTTGCTTGTCCTGAGAGCATAGGAAAAGCAACGTCTTCGATGCAGGTATAGGCTTGTTGCCTCAAAAAATTAGCCCAAGGGGCTTGATCAACTCTTTTTAGATATAGAGGAGGGCGCGTGGCCCATACTATATTCTTGCTTGTCCTGAGAGCATAGGAGAAGCAACGTCTTCGATGCAGGTATAGGCTTGTTGCCTCAAAAAATTAGCCCAAGGGCTTGATCAACTTTTTTTAGATATAGAGGAGGGCACGTGGCCCATACTATATTCTTGCTTGTCCTGAAAGCATAGGAGAAGCAACGTCTTCGATGCAGGTATAGGCTTGTTGCCTCAAAAAATTAGCCCAAGGGGCTGCATTGTATTTTTAAAAAAAAATAAAAATTAGAAATGCTCACAAGCGGATGCACTTGTAAAGTAAAAAGATGTTTACTGATTGCGTATTTTTTTTATCATGCCGCAAATGTTTCAGGAACATGACTTATCACATCGTCTCAGCTGAGGGAGATGCCGATACTTCCTGTCTTAAAAGGGCATAAAGTTACAAGCGCAATATTCCAATCCTGTTAATTAAGATTAGGTTACACTACAATTGGGTACTGTCGTCTGAGGGGCTTACGAACTCCGATGATATCCAGTCCTTGTTGAACTTTATGAGAGTCAGCCTGTCGGCATTTTCAGTAGTAAGCCGTGACCTTCTATCAGTGACTATACCCCCAGCGGCACTGAAAACACGCTCTGATGTCACACTAGCAGCTGGGCAGGCCATCACCTCCAAGGCATACAGAGCGAGCTCTGTCCAAGTGTTAAGCTTGGAAACCCAGTATTTAAAGGGTACTGAAGGGTCGGTTAGGAAGCTGGTACTGTCACTGACATACTCATTCACCATGTTGGAAAATTGTTGTCTCCTAGTCAAGGTGACCGCAGGCATTATCCGTTGTTGATTGGAAGGTCTGTTGAACATCGCCCAGTTGGTGGACATCTTACCCCCACCTCTTCTTGACATTGTTGACGTTTGTGTCCCAACCAAAGGCTGCTGTTGGAAAGAGCTGATTCTTCGGGGTACAGCGGAGTCAGACGGTGATATGGACATCAAATTGTCAACAACAACAGTCTTGAAAAATTCCGTCGTTAAGCCCCTGGTTGACTGCAACAGCAGCGACGGAAATTTATCTTTGTATCTGGGGTCCAAAAAGGTTGACAACCAATAGAGGTTGCTGGCATATATGTGAATGACGCGTGGATCTTGGGAGAGACATTGACACATTACGTCAGCCATATGCGCTAAGCTGCAAAGACTCATCTCCTCGGTTGCAACAGAATGAGGATCACTACGCATCATGGCCTCTACATCGGTCTCCGCCTCCTCCTCTTCAGCCCACCCATGCTGTACCGACATAAACGTAGGGTTTGGAGTACCATCTGGGTTCACATCAGTACCACAGAAAAATGAATCTTCTTCATCATCACCCTCATCACCTTCTTCTTCCAGAGCCAATGTAGCCTGCTGGTGTTGGCTTGGCTGGCTAGGATCAGCGATGTTAAATTCTGGCTCCATAGCCATCCGCTGGGCCCTCAAAGCTTCTGTTTTAAGATTCAGGAGCGACTCCTTAAGCAAACAGAGCAGGGGGATGGTGAGACTGATAATGGACTGATCATCTCTGACAAGTTTTGTGCAGTATTCAAAGTTGTCCAGCAACTCGCAAAGATCAGCGATCCAGACCCACTCTAAAGTAGTAATGTGTCTGGTCTGACTTCCGTGGTGACGGGCATGTTGCAGCTGATATTCAGCTATAGCCCTCTGCTGCTCATTAAACCTTGCCAACATATGGAATGTTGAGTTCCATCTCGTGGGCATGTCGCAAATTAGCCGGTGTTTAGGCAAATTAAATTTGTTTTGAAGGGCTGAAAGACTGCCAACTGCTGTGGACGAATGTCTAAAATGGGCGCAAATTCGCCTCACCTTCTTGGGTAGGTCAGATAACTCGGGGTATATTTTAAGGAATTTCTGAAGTATTAAGTTCAGCACGTGAGCCAGGCAAGGGACGTGAACAAGGTTACCGTGCTTCAGTGCCGCCACAAGGTTTCGTCCATTATCGCTCACAACAAGACCTGGTTGTAGTTGCAGTGGGGCCACCACTCATCAGTCTGTTGCTTAAGACCCTTCCACAGCTCAGTTGCAGTGTGAGGTGTGTCACCTAGACAGATAAGCTTCAGAAGAGCCTGTTGTCGCCTTGCTGAAGCACTACTGCAAAGCTCCCAACTTGGACGTGATGGTGCGGGCAGCTGAGCAGTGGACAAGGAAGTTGCAGAAGCAGATTGCGCACTGGACATATATGATGAGGCAGCCACCCTGAAGGATGTTGTGCCTGCTATTCGTGGAGTTGGCAGTATTTCAGATGCTCGACTTTGCGAAGTTGGGACACTGTCCACCAGGTTGATCCAGTGAGCCGTTACTGAGATGTATCTTCCCTGTCCACAAGTACTTGTCCACGTGTCCGTTGTTAGGTGGACTTTGGCAGTTACCGCATTAGTTAGTGCACGCTTTAAGTTGTTGACAACGTGCCGGTGTAACGCGGGGACGGCACTACGTGAGAAAAAGTGGCGGCTGGGTACAGTGTATCGTGGTGCTGCCACAGCCAACAACTCCCGAAAAGACTCTGTACCTACAAGCCTAAACGGCAGCATTTCCACATCTAACAACTTTGCAATTTTAGCAGTCATTTTTTGGGAAAATGGGTGTGTGGATAGGTACTTCTTTTGCCTTTCATACAGCTGTAGCACAGACAACTGGACATTTGCTGCACACACACCAGTGGCTTCACTACTCTGAAGTCTCTCTTGTAGCGCAGCTTCGGAGGAGTACGTTTCAGCAGGAGCTGATGCCTGAACACTAGCTGGTGAAGGATGGATCTGAGGTGGCCTGGAAGTGTTGGGATCAGAAGGCACTGATTCTGAACCCTGATGGGCCGACTGAATTGGGTGCTTAACAGACATATGCTTACGCATACTGCTGGTGCTCAGGTTTTTTTTTCTCAGGCCTCTGTTTAGCCTTGCATGGCATATGTGGCAGATCACCACATTTGGTACAGATGGGGCATCCTTAAAAAATTGCCACACAATGGCTTTTCGGCCTTTATGTTGAATTGGAGGCAAAGGAGGATGACTCCGTACCACACCAACTGTTTACACAGTTTGGGCAACTGTGTTTACAGTTTGTGCAACAGTTGGTACCCTTTGTGCAACAGTTGACACAATTTGGCCAACTGTTCTCACTGTTTGTGTTCTGGAGAAAGGAGTAAGCCTGGGTGCTTTTGGCGGTGGTACATAGCCACTTTCCTCCTCCTGGCTGCTCTGTTGGCTATGCATGCCAAGAGTCCAGGTAGGATCTGTGGTCTCATCATCCACGCCTTCCTCCTCAAAGTCTTCGGTATAATGTGACTGAGCAGGCTGGCCAGATGAGATGTGTGTCTCATCATCGTCATCATCATCCACCTTCTGAGATGCTGTATGGCTTTGGTGAAAGTGGCTTTCTTGAGTACGAGGTGCCTCCAAACTTTGGCCATAAATAGACATTACGTCTTCTTCAAGTATCTCGTCAGGCACTGCTAAAGAAAGGCCAGATGGAATCGAGTGCTGATACGAACCAAATAAATCATCGGAGTGACCAAGGTCGCACTCCAAGTTTTCCTCTGGCTGCCGAAGGCTTGAGGAAATAGGAAGCCTTTGAGGATTGGATGGCCCTGCGTTGTCTGTAACGACACTAGACTGTGTTGGCACGGACGATTGTGTACTCAAAGAACCAGTGGTGGAGGTGTTATCAGCCATCCAAGTTGTTATCTGGTCATGCTCTTCCGGCCTCAAGACACGTTTTTGTTGAGTACTGACAATTTTAGACGGGAGAAAGAGAGATCTGTCAATCCTCGTCTGTCTACCTGTACCAGTGCCTTCTTGGGCACGACTGCTACGGCCACGACCTCGTCCCCGTCCCTTTGCCACATCTTTTTGCGGAAATTGTGGTTTTTGTGACATTTTTGAAAAACGCACAGCCACCGAGATGGAGTTTGGTGTTGCTGCAGGCGTCACTTACTGGCGGGTTAAGTGTGTGCTAACACTTGACAGTGAAGCAGCACACTAGTCCCTGAAAAAATTAGAAAGTGCGCACAGCCACCGAGATGGAGTTTGGTGTTGCTGCAGGCGTCACTTACTGGCGGGTTAAGTGTGTGCTAACACTTGACAGTGAAGCAGCACACTAGTCCTTAAAAAAATTAGAATGTGCACACAGCCACCGAGATGGAGTTTGTGTTGCTGTAGGCGTCACTTACTGGCGGGTTAAGTGTGTGCTAACACTTGACAGTGAAGCAGCACACTAGTTCCTGAAAAAATTAGAAAGTGCGCACAGCCACCGAGATGGAGTTTGGTGTTGCTGCAGGCATCACTTACTGGCGGGTTAAGTGTGTGCTAACACTTGACAGTGAAGCAGCACACTAGTCCCTGAAAAAATTAGAAAGTGCGCACAGCCACCGAGATGGAGTTTGGTGTTGCTGCAGGCGTCACTTACTGGCGGGTTAAGTGTGTGCTAACACTTGACAGTGAAGCAGCACAATAGTCACTGAAAAAATTAGAAAGTGCGCACAGCCACCGAGATCTAGTTTGGTGTTGCTGCAGGCGTCACTTACTGGCGGGTTAAGTGTGTGCTAACACTTGACAGTGAAGCAGCACACTAGTCCCTGAAAAAATTAGAAAGTGCGCACAGCCACCGAGATAGAGTTTGGTGTTGCTGCAGGCGTCACTTACTGGCGGGTTAAGTGTGTGCTAACACTTGACAGTGAAGCAGCACACTAGTCCCTGAAAAAATTAGAAAGTGCGCACAGCCACCGAGATGGAGTTTGGTGTTGCTGCAGGCGTCACTTACTGGCGGGTTAAGTGTGTGCTAACACTTGACAGTGAAGCAGCACACTAGTCCCTGAAAAAATTAGAAAGTGCGCACAGCCACCGAGATGGAGTTTGGTGTTGCTGCAGGCGTCACTTACTGGCGGGTTAAGTGTGTGCTAACACTTGACAGTGAAGCAGCACACTAGTCCCTGAAAAAATTAGAAAGTGCGCACAGCCACCGAGATGGAGTTTGGTGTTGCTGCAGGCGTCACTTACTGGCGGGTTAAGTGTGTGCTAACACTTGGCAGTGAAGCAGCACACTGGTCCCTGAAAAAATTAGAAAGTGCGCACAGCCACCGAGATGGAGTTTGGTGTTGCTGTAGGCGTCACTTACTGGCGGGTTAAGTGTGTGCTAACACTTGGCAGTGAAGCAGCACACTGGTCCCTGAAAAAATTATTAAGTGCGCACAAGTAGTCGCACAAGTAGGTGGCGTACGTGCTATTTGCAGCTAGGAGAGCAGCAACGCACTGTTCTGCCACAGACAAAATAACGCTGAAGGGTTTTTAGGACCCAAAATCTATCAGCTGCCAAAAAATTGTTAATACTACCTCAGCTAAGCCTCTGACTTCAGCTATTAGAACAGCTGAGTGAGTAAGCGAAGCTATGAGGTCGCTCCTGTGAACACTGTAGGGCTGCAGCTCCCTGCTTCCCTGCCTGCCTACAGTCTCACAGTACACTGTACTCCTCTGTCCTCCTGCTAGCTCTCACAAGAGCTGTTTGGGGTTAATATAAGGAATCTTGAAGTTTCCCTACACTCACTGACAATCCCTATGATCTGCTCCAGAATCTACCTCACCCTGCTCTAGCTCAGATCTTCAGAGAAATGTGCTCAAAATGGCGGTGGCTAGGCTTATATACAGCCTTGCCTGTCATCCATGACATAGCCATCATGATGGACAGCAGCCAATCATAGTAATGCCACAACCAACATGGCTGTGGCATTACTGAATATGATTGGCTAACATGCTTGTCCATCTTCACAAGTTTGTCTGACCTAACACGCTAGGCTGTCTCGGAAGCTTTGTCGGAACATAACAGATTCTGTATTCGCGAGTCCCGAATTCAGAATACAGGACTCGGATTCGTAGACTCGCTCGGAATCGCTAAGACTCGCTCAGACTCGCTCGGAATCGCTGCTTACAGCGGGTATCCGTGAAGCGGTGCGATTCTGTAAACGATTTTGGGGACATAGCGATGTGATATAGCGTGTCTCGCTAGTAAAACTAGGATTGCCATTTACTTGCATTGGACTCGCTACTTTGCGAGTCCTCGCTGGAAAACTCGCCGAGTAGCGAGTCCTGTGAGTCCCTTACTACTCGCCGAGTAACGAGTCCTAGCGAGTAGATTCGCCCATCACTAATGAAGGTACAATTGTACCTATGCAGCCTGTTAAGGTTGTAAAATTGTGCAGCCTGACAAAGGTTAAGCCATCAGAGACTTTACTGCTGGACTTTACCCTTTTTCCCTTTTCATAAACTTGGACAATAGTCACAGGACTTGTGTGACCAAACCTTACTCTTTCCAGCCTGCGGCAAATGGACTAGTGCCGTATGGACTGCTTTTTATATTTTTCCCATTTTTCCCTTCTTTTTCAGTGATATTTGTATTTTTCCTTAAGACTTTGTAAATACCTGTTATTAAATGTTTATAAAATGTTTAGAGGTTAAGTTGTAGAAGAAAATTTTTTTGCTCTGTCCGGGAGAACTGAAGTTAACTAACGAGGAATGTGGCACCCTGGCACCCTGGTTGGGGCACCACAGAACTCTTGGTATACAAATGGAGAGGAAACAGCAAGCAGCACTCACAACAAACAAAACACATTTTTACACCCTGTTTCACCCCAGGCCTCTAGGGGGAGCTTCACTGGTCACCTTGAGCCAGTTCCAACTTAAAATAGGATCCTGGAGATAGAAACAGCAGAGTGTGCAGACGCTAGGAGAGCCTCTGGTACTAGAGTCATACTAGGCTCAACCAGCATACCTAGCAAGCGAGAGACCCTTTCAACTGGGGTCATAGGAAAGGAGAAAGCACCTCTCAGGGACACAAGAGTTATCCTGACTCTCCCTCACCATCCGGTTACTGGAACCGAGCTGTGAGAGCTTCCACGCCAGCCACAGAGAACCAGCACCTGAACCAGTGAGTCTAGTCCCCTGTACACCTGAAGCACCCACAGACGAGAACCCAGGGAGGAGAATCCGCGGACTTTATCCCTTTTATAGTGCCCTCAGTGCAGGTAACCCAGGTGAATCACGCTCCTCCAAACGTATAACCCAGTCCGGCAGGATTCCACATCCACCAGACAAACAGAGAAGGAATCCTACACACTGCTTGCTGTAGAAAAAGTTACCTAAAAGACTTTGTGTGTGTCAGTGCATTATTCTGGACATTACATGCAGCATAACGAAAGCTGCCATACACCACCAAGTGCAGACGTGGAACCGTGACAGGAGAAGCAACGCCTGTGACGTGAAGACCCGGCCACGGTGAGTCAAATGAATACTAGAAAGGAGCTATTGTGGGGCAAGAAAATTCTATTTGTCATAACAATTGGAGATAAAGAATATGTACTGTCCCCTGACAAATTGCATGATTTGTCTTTTTTTATGGTTTATTAATCTTTTTTTCTGTATTTAATAAATAAATTAAAAGGAAAAGGTATATTATATCTTGCTTTTGTCCATATTTAGCTCTCTGCCACCGATACCAGCATAAAGAAGTTCCCCCCAGAGAGTTCACAAGCATTCAGACCATAAACCAAAGCAATAGGGGGAGAAACATTTGCAATATATCTGAGCAAAGACCCAAAATCAGAAAAAGAAGAACAAGGAACATCTGGAATGAGCAAAGAACATGAACCAGAAAATGATAAAAAAGGCAAAAAGAGAGAAAGTAAGTGTGAGAATCTCCACCATGTTGTGTGATGTCGGTCAGTGAGAAGAATTCATGTGGAGCAGTACTTGGATTGTCACCTCTAAGACGGGTGACAATAATCCAGCACATCTGTATGGAGAAGATTCCCCAACTAAACAGCCACAATGACTGTACAGTAGTATTATGTAATATTTATGGTGTAGTATGTATTGGCTCAGTGGTTAGCACTGCAAATGTATGTAATACTCTATGGAATTAATAGTACTGTCTTAGGGAAAAAATATTATTATTATTATTATTATTATTCTTATTATTAATATTATGTAGGCTCATCACTTACATTATATTTATTTCTCATAGGTTCCATCTACTGCTGGCTGAGAAAAGACAGAACATCCGAAAATAAAATAACATCTGGAAAAGACATAGAACAAAAAATTAAAAATAAAAAGCAAGGCAAAAAGAGGGAGGTAAGTGTGAGGATCAGCTCCATGTGTGATGTCGGTCAGTGAAAAGAATGCATGTGGGGCCGATGTTACCTGTCAGTGCTTGGATTGTCACATGTATGATGGATAACAACGATCCCACACCTCTGTATGAAGAAGATTCCTTAGCTGTCCGGCTACAGTCACCGTACAGTAGTATCATGTAATATGGAGTCCATTCACTTATAATATATTTACTTCTCATAGTTTCCATCTTCTGCCAGCAGGGCTGCTGGATCAAATAGCTAGAACAATTTTTTTTTTTTTCTTTCTAGTTATTTTTTTTTTTTTTCTAGTTATTTGATCCAGCAGCCCTGCTGGCATCGGTTCACATTAGTCCGTGAGTGCTATGCAGTTTTTTTTTTCTGTTTTGATTCTTATGGAGTGGCTGGCTCCATGCTGCAATTTGCACCCTTATTGACCACAGGTGATCTAGGGTCAAGATGGAGTCTGCCCACTGAGAAGTGGGGGGTGGACAAGGAGGACAGAGATGTCAACGTTAGGACTCGTCGGACCTGAAGTCACTTTGTTGCAGTCGACGAGCAAACAGACATTGGCCATCGTGTGTACCAAGAACTTCAGAAATAAAAAGATAAGATTTTGAGTTTTTTGAAAAAACGTAAGTTTTTAACTTTTTTCTCATATATATATAGCTTATTAGCATATGTACATCATTGGTAGTAACTGAGTGCTGTAGAGTATTTTTTTCTAGTTATTTGATCCAGCAGCCCTGCTGGCACCGGTTCATATTAGTCTGTGAGTGCTATGTAGTTTTTTTTTCTGTTTTGTATCTTATGGAGTGGCTGGCTCCATGCTGCAATTTGCACCCTTATTGACCACAGGTGATCTAGGGTCGAGATGGAGTCTGCCCACTGAGAAGTGGGGGGTGGACAAGGAGGACAGGGATGTCAGTGTTAGGACTCGTCGGACCTGAAGTCATTTTGTCGCAGTCGACGAGCAAACAGACATTGGCCAATGTGTGTACCAAAAACTTCAGAAATAAAAAGATAAGATTTTGAGTTTTTTGAAAAAACGTAAGTTTTTAACTTTTTTCTCATATATATATATAGATTATTAGCATATGTACATCATTGGTAGTAACCGAGTGCTGCAGAGTATTTTTTTCTAGTCATACTGATAGGATGGTTAGATTGTAAGTAATTGTGACAGTGATGCAAATGTATGTAATACTCTAAGGAATTAATAGTGCTGTTTTAGTGAATAAATGTTATTATTATTATGTAGATTGCAAAGTATTCACTGATCTCAGGGAGACCAGTCCAAGAAAACACTGCGGGCAGCTGGCTAAAGCGCTCAAACACAGAGAAATCCTAGGCACATTGCCCCCTGGGAAATATGAACATGCAAATAGAGTCTGTGGAGCCTCGGTTAGGAGTCTCAAACACAGAACTAGCCATATATCCCTCCAGGGAAGGACCCAGCCAAGGGGTGGCTCCTTGCGGAGAACACCATAACCACCATATGAAGTGGCCCTTTAAGTCAATATCCAACTCTTTTACAAGTTTACAGATATGACAAGGGAATACCAAGGCCAGGTATCCATCCACATACAGCTATTAATAGTGCTGTTTTAGTGAATAAATATTATTATTATTATGTAAGCTCATCACTTACATTATATTTCATTCTCATAGGTTCCATCTACTGCTGGCTGAGAAAAGACAGAACATCCGAAAATAAAATAACATCTGGAAAAGACAAAGGACAAAATATAAAAAAATAAAAAACAGGGCAAAAAGAGGGGAGGTAAGAGCGAGGATCACCTCCATGTGTGATGTCGGTCAGTAAAAAGCATATGTTGCCTGTCAGTGCTTGGATTGTCACATGCATGATGGATAACAATGATCACACACCTCTGTATGGAGAAGATTCCTCAGCTGACCGGCCACAGTCACTGTACAGTAGTGTCATGTAATATAGAGTCCAATCACTTATATTATATTTACTTCTCATAGTTTCCATCTTCTGCCATAACTGATTATCCAAGACGGCACTATAACACACCAGAGCACCTGCCTATGCAGAGACTAGAATGCTGGCTATACGTTACCTCATGCACCCTCTTCTGAGGAACCAAAAAATCCACCCCAATAATAAAAAGTACATTCAATCCAGCATTCATTAACCACAGGCAGGTTGGAGAAAAGTCCTGCAGTAATAATGTGCTCAGGAGAATCCATGGCTCAACAATCTGTCACACACGTCGAGAGTCAGAGAGCATCAAGACGTGTGAAACCATTGTACCACTGGAGAAACCTGGGTCTATCCAGACTAGAGAAGGACAGCATCCAGGACTGTGGCAGCTGAACAAGGCTTGGTGACAGCAGGACAGAGGGTCTGGCAAGAGTCAGACAGGCTGGCACAGAAACATCAACAGGACAAGGAAAACTACAGGTGGGTATAGTCAGGAAACACTGGACAACAGGCAGAAGTGATCTGGCTCCGGCAGACTCTAGATATCGGGCAGAGATTTTGCTGAGTCTTGGCCTTCATTACTTATTCATTCTGGTGATATTCAATAAAGAATGAATACTAGAAAGGAACTATTGTGGGGGCATTAAATTCTATTTGTCAAAACAATTGGAGATAAAGAAAATGTACTGTCCCTTAACAAAGTGCATGATTTGTCTTTTTTTATGGTTTATTAATCTTTTTTTCTGTATTTAATAAATAATTTCAAAAGAAAAGGTATATTATATCTTGCTTTTGTCCATATTTAGCTCTCTGCCACCGATACCAGCATAAAGAAGTTCCCCCAGAGAGTTCACAAGCATTCAGACCAAAAACCTCAGAAATACAGGGAAAAAAATTTGCAATATATCTGAGCAAAGACCCAAAATCAGAAAAAGAAAAACAAGGAACATCTGGAATGGGCAAAGAACATGAACCAGAATATGATAAAAAAGGCAAAAAGAGAGAAAGTAAGTGTGAGAATCTCCTCCATGTTGTGTGATGTCAGTCAGTGAGAAGAATTCATGTGGAGCAGTACTTGGATTGTCACCTATATGATGGGTGACAATAATCCAGCACATCTGTATTAAGAAGACTTCCCAGCTAAACAGCCACAATGACTGTACAGTATTATGTAATATGTATGGTGTACTATGTATTGCCTCAGTGGTTAGCACTGCAGCGCTGGGGACCTGGGTTCAAGTCCCACCACGGACAACACCTGCAAGGAGTTAGTATGTCTTCCCAGTGTTTGTGTGGATTTCCTCTGGGCACTCTGGTTTCCTCCCACACTCCAAAGACATACTGATAGATATTTAGATTGTACATAATTGTGACAGTGATGCAAATATATGTAATACTCCATGGAATTAATAGTGCTGTTTTAGTGAATAAATATTATTATTATGATGTAGGCTCATCACTTACATCATATTTATTTCTCATAGGTTCCATGTACTGCTGGCTGAGAAAAGACAGAACATCCGAAAATAAAATAACATTTGGAAAAGACAAAGAACAAAAAGTAAAAAATAAAAAGCAAGGCAAAAAGAGGGGAGGTAAGTGTGAGGATTAGCTCCATGTGTGATGTCGGTCAGTGAAAAGAATTCATGTGGGGCCGATGTTACCTGTCAGTGCTTGGATTGTCACATGTATGATGGATAACAATGATCCCACACTTCTGTATGGAGAAGATTCCTTAGCTGTCCGGCCACAGTCACTGTACAGTAGTATGATGTAATATGGAGTCCAATCACATATAATATATTTACTTCTTATAGTTTCCATCTTCTGCTGTAACTGATTATTCAAGACGGTGCAAGAACACACCGGAGAAATTGCCAATGCAGAGACTAGAATGCTGGCTATACAGTACCTCACGCCCCCTGTTCTGAAGAACCAAAAAATCCACCCCAATAATAAAAACGACATTCAATCCAGCATTCGTTAACCACAGGCAGGATGGACAAAAGTTCTGCAGTAATAATGGGCTCATCAGAATCCGTGGCCCAAGCAATCTGTCACGCACGTCGAGAGGCGGGGAGCATCCGGATGTTGGAAACCACTGCACCACAGGAGGAACCCGGGAGTACCCAGACTAGAGAAGGGCAGCGTCCAGGACTGTTGCAGCCGAACAAGGCTTGGTGACAGCAGGACAGAGGGGCTGGCTTTGGTCAGACAGGGCTGGCACAGAAACACCAACAGGACAAGAAAAACTACAGGTGGATACAGTCAGGAAACACTGGACAACAGGCAGAAGACATTTAGCTCCGGCAGACTCTAGATATCAGGCAGAAGTTTTGCTGAGTTTTGGCCTTTATTACTTATTCACACTGGTGATATTCAATAAAGAATCAATACTAGAAAGGAACTATTGTGGGGCAAGAAAATTCTATTTGTCATAACAATTGGAGGTAAATTAAATGTACTGTCCCCTGACAAAGTGCATGAATTGTCTTTTTTTATGGTTTATTAATCTTTTTTTCTGTATTAAATAAATTCAAAAGAAAAGGTATATTCTATCTTGCTTTTGTCCATATTTAGCTCTCTGCCACCGATACCAGCATACAGACGTTGCCCCCAGAGAGTTCACAAGCATTCAGACCAAAAACCTCAGAAATAGGGGAATAAAAATATGCAATATATCTGAGCACAGACCCAAAATCAGAAAAGAAGATCAAGGAACATCTGGAATGAGCAAAGAACAAGAACCAAAACATGATAAAAAAGGCAAAAAGAGAGAAAGTAAGTGTGAGAATCTCCTCCATGTTGTGTGATGTCAGTCAGTGAGAAGAATTCATGTGGAGCAGTACTTGGATTGTCACCTATATGATGGGTGACAATAATCCAGCACATCTGTATTAAGAAGACTTCCCAGCTAAACAGCCACAATGACTGTACAGTAGTATTATGTAATATGTATGGTGCAATATGTATTGGCTCAGTGGTTGGCACTGCAGCGCTGGGGTCCTGGGTTCAAATCACACCACGGACAACACCTGCAAGAAGTTAGTATGTCCTCCCTGTGTTTGTGTGGATTTCTTCTGGGCACTCTGGTTTCCTCCCACACTCCAAAGACATACTGATAGGATGTTTAGATTGTAAGTAATTGGGACAGTGATGAAAATGTATTTAATACTCTATGGAATTAATAGTACTGTCTTAGTGAATAAATATTATTATTATTATTATTATTATTATTATTATTATTATTATTATTATTATTACTATTAATATTATGTAGGCTCATCATTTACATTATATCTATTTCTCATAGGTTCCATCTACTGCTGGCTGCGAAAAGACAGATCATCCGAAAATAAAATAACATCTGGAAAGACAAAGAACTAAAAATAAAAAATAAAAAGCAAGGCAAAAAGAGGGGAGGTATGTGTGAGGATTACCTCCATGTGTGATGTCGGTCAGTGAAAAGAATTCATGTGGGGCCGATGTTATCTGTCAGTGCTTGGATTGTCACATGTATGATGGATGACAATGATCCCACACCTCTGTATGGAGAATATTCCTTAGCTGTCCGACCACAGTCACTGTACAGTAGTATCATGTAATATGGAGTCCAATCACATATAATATATTTACTTCTCATAGTTTCCATCTTCTGACGTAACTGATTATCCAAGACGGTTTTAGAACACACCGGAGAACCTGCCTATGCAGAGACTAGAATGCTGGCTATACAGTACCTCACGCCCCCTCTTCTGAGGAACCAAAAAATCCACCCCGGTAATAAAAAGGGCATTCAATCCAGCATTCGTTAACCACAGGCAGGTTGGACAAAAGTCCTGCAGTAATAATGGGCTCAGCAGAATACATGGCTCAAGCAATCTGTCATGCACGTCGAGAGGTGGAGAGCATCCGGACGTGTGAAACCATTGTACCACAGGAGGAACTCAGGTCTACCCAGACTAGAGATGGGCAGCGTCCAGGACTGTGGCAGCTGAACAAGGCTTGGTGACAGCAGGACAGAGGGGCTGGCTAGAGTCAGACAGGGCTGGCACAGAAACACCAACAGGACAAGGAAATCTAGAGGTGGGTACAGTCAGGAAACACTGAACAACAGGCAGAAGTCATCTGGCTCCGACAGACTCTAGATATCGGGCAGAGGTTTTGCTGAGTTTTGGCCTTTATTACTTATTCATACTGGTGATATTCAATAAAGAATGAATACTAGAAAAGAACTATTGTGGGGCAAGAAAATTCTATTTGTCATAACAATTGGAGATAAAGAAAGTGTACTGTCCCCTGACAAAGTGCATGATTTGTCATTTTTTATGGTCTATTAATCTTTTTTTCTGTATTTAATAAATTCAAAAGAAAAGGTATATTATATCTTGCTTTTGTCCATATTTAGCTCTCTGCCACAGATACCAGCATAAAGAAGTTTCCCCCAGAGAGTTCACAAGCATTCAGTCCAAAAACCTCAGAAATAGGGGAGAAAAATTTGCAATATGTCTGAGCAAAGATCCAAAATCAGAAAAAGAAGAACAAGGAACATCTGGAATGAGCAAAGAACATGAACCAGAAAATGATAAAAAAGGCAAAAAGAGAGAAAGTAAGTGTGAGAATCTTCTACATGTTGTGTGATGTCGGTCAGTGAGAAGAATTCATGTGGAGCAGTACTTGGAATGTCACCTATATGATGGGTGACAATAAATCAACACGTCTGTATGGAGAAGATTCCCCAGCTAAACAGCCACAATGACTGTACAGTAGTATTATGTAATATGTAGGGTGTAATATGTAATGGTTAAGTGGTAAGCACTGCAGCGCTGGGGTCCTGGGTTCAAATCCCACCACGGACAACACCTACAAGGAGTTAGTATGTCCTCTCTGTGCTTGTGTGGATTTCTTCTGGGCACTCTGGTTTCCTCCCACACTCCAAAGACATACTGATAGGATATTTAGATTGTAAGTAATTGGGACATTGATGCAAATGTATGTAATACTCCATGAAATTAATAGTACTGTCTTAGTCAATAAATATGATTATTAATATTATTATTATTATTATTATTATTATGTAGGCTCATCACTTACGTTATATTTATTTCTCATAGGTTCCATCTACTGCTGGCTGAGAAAAGACAGATCATCCGAAAATAAAATAACATCTGGAAAAGACAAAGAACTAAAAATACAAAATAAAAAGCAAGGCAAAAAGAGGGGAGGTAAGTGTGAGGATCACCTCCATCTGTGATGTCGGTCAGTGAAAAGAATTCATGTGGGGCCGATGTTACCTGTCAGTGCTTGGATTGTCACATGTATGATGGATAACAATGATCCCACACCTCTGTATGGGGAAGATTCCTTAGCTGTCCGGCCACAGTCACTGTACAGTAGTATCATGTAATATGGTGTCCAATCACATATAATATATTTACTTCTCATAGTTTCCATCTTCTGACGTAACTGATTATCCAAGACGGTTTTAGAACACACCGGAGAACCTGCCTATGCAGAGACTAGAATGCTGGCTATACAGTACCTCACGCCCCCTCTTCTGAGGAACCAAAAAATCCGCACCAGTAATAAAAAGGGCATTCAATCCAGCATTCTTTAACCACACGCAGGTTGGACAAAAGTCCTGCAGTAATAATGGGCTCAGCAGAATACATGGCTCAAGCAATTGTGGCGCCCCTGCGTCCAGGAGGCCACAAAGGGAACTGCAGCCAGGCAGGTAGAACATTGTTAAACACTAACACCCTCACAGCCCACACAACCCACGTGTCAGAGAGGTTACATCCAGCCCTGAGATTAGAGACTATATGAGATTGGAGGGGTGGTGGATCAGAGGAGTGGGTTGGGCACACCAGAAGGTCAGGTGACTGACAGTATATAGAGAGGGGTGAAGGAGTTCAGTAAGCCATGGTGCTGAGATACAAAGACCAGAAGCAGGCCAGAAAACAGCAGCAGGTTGAGCTGAAGCTGAGCAGGAGAGAGCCACACGTCCTGCGAGAGCAAGGCCGAGGAGTGCAGACCCGTACTGAGCCAGTGCGAGCCAGATGGGGGGTAAGCCCGTCCGACGCTGGAGCCACCAGGGGTGTGAGAGAGCCGAGAGGGACGGTGTAACCCGGGGCACTAGAACTACAGCTAAAGCAACCAACTGCAGGCGGAGTAGCCCTCCTATATACAGAAAGGAACAGTGAGAGAAGGAGCCTGGTATCCTAGTGCTGAGGATTACTGGAGGCTGGGCAAAAGTAGAGTGTCGGCTCTAAAGGGGACCGTAGTTCACCCGGCATCCCCAGATAACACGACGAGGGGTCTGAGTTCCAGATTGAGATCCCTAACCCAAAAGGACAGGCAGCTAAGTGACATACTAGGACTCACAGAAGCTCGAGTCACCGCCATACTGTCCAGTGTCGCACAACATAGAGAACGAGAATGCAACAGCCCGGAAAGGGACACTAACAGACTGTGTGAGGGGTCACAGGGAGAGAGGCCTGGCTGCAGGAGTAGAAAGAACCCGTGTACTTGAACTGTGTACCAACTGCAAATGACTTGTAAACTGCTTGAAGGAAACAACGAGTAAAGCCTTGGAAAACTCTGAATTGCCTCTCTTGTCAGTCTCTATCTGCAGACCATTCCTCCCTACAGATCCAGCCTGTCAGCACCAGCCAGGAGGAGAGATCCCTGCAGCCTGCAAGTAAGTGTGTTACACCAGCACCAGAGACTTAACCCTTACTGCCCCGGGGGATACAGTTCTTCCCACTGGAACTATACCATCTCCGATGCCACTCCATTACCCCCGGAGGTTCTGCAGCAGCGGCGGCCCCATCACTGGCCGCACCAAGTGGGTGGCGTCACCCGTGACATTTCCCTTGTAAATAATTCCCCTTTATTGCCGAGCCAGGGACACGGTCCGGACCAAGCCACCTGTGACATCCCCAGTACCGTCCGGTCCGGTACCGAGTACCCCAGTCCCGTGGGGCCCGACAACCTGGCGTCACGAACAAGTTCTACCCGGTCTAAAAGAATTGGACCCCGTGCGCCTAAGACACTAGTTCTAGACTTTTCCCGCCAAAATCTGACCTTAATGGCGGCCAGAAGGGACTAGCGCCATGTGCAGAGGAGGCGTTCCTAAGACTCCCATCGTGGGCCGGTCCGGTCCAAGGCACGAAAAGAAGGTCCCGCCCTGGCTCTCTTTAACTCCGGGAGAGCCAGCTGTCACTCTCAAAGAAGAGCCGCCGCCCCTAGACCCTCCTACCAAGAAGCTGGCGCGAACCGAGAAGAAGGAAATCGTCATCAGGAGGGGGCGGAGCGAGCAACTGGAAGAAAAGCAGTCGCCATTCAGAGACACGAGGATGGAAACGGAGGACGCACAGAAGAACGCTGCACCCGGAAGACCATGCGTGATCCCGGAGGGCCCACAGATTGCTTTAGTGGAGGAACCCGGCCGAGGAGAGACCCCGTGTGACCGTGCGGAGATGGCGGAAGGCGGCGAGGAGCGTCCCTACTTCTTAGACACCCGGAGGGGTGTATTGCGGCTGCTGCCCCCAAGGATGACACGGGCCCAGGAAGAGAACCGGACCCGGATCCAGATCGATATAGACCACCATCAGGGCTATGAGGCCCAGGCTAAGCGACCCGGCTGGGTCAGAGAACCACGTGAGCCCGCGGAGAGCGAGGGCGAAGGCCGTACAGCAATATTAGTGGATGTGACTACCCTGCCAGCTGTGGTTAATATGACCTGGAAGGAAGCTGACCAGCTTGGAGCCTTGCCGGAAGGGTTCCTGAGACTGCCGCAACCGCTGATACCACCACCGACAACCACCGAGGTGAGAGGGGAGCAGCTGCGCTGCTGGTGGGAGCGAGAAAAAGACTGTGAGGATCTCATGGGCTTCATAGGAGAGCCCGGTGGCAAAGTAGGCCCCGCAGAAGTTATTACCCGGGAAGAGTACATCCAGAGATGCGTTAGAAAGTGGGAGAAGGACTAGGTCGAGAGGCTAGCGCAGAAACAGGAGATGGTAGCCCGCGCTAAGGAGGCCAAAAATGCAGCCCGCCGAGACCGCAACATCCAGAAGTCCCCACGGCACGAGGGCCAAATTGTTAAGGTTGTAGAGGAAAGGGGCTATGCCTTCGCCCGCAAACCCGGAGCGAGATATGACAACTTTATTAACAAGAGGGAAGTGGAAGAGCAGCTCCCGCCAGACCACCCTGACAGGCAAGTCAAAATAGGAGAGTGGGTGTCATACCACATCACCCAAGGAGAGCGTGGCCCGTTCGGCCTCCAAGTAAAAAGACTTTGTCTAACCGCTGAGGAGAAAGATGAAGCCTCAACTGCTGAGTACTACGAGGTACGAGATGACTTTGAGGAGACAAGCTACACTGACGTGGCTGTGAACACTGATCCCGTGGTAATCCTTGAAGCTCCAGCATCAAAGAAAGACGCCATCACGCAGGCACCAGAAATCTATCTGTTAATCGATGCCTTGCAGCACCTGGAAGTATTCCCTAGAAAAAGAGCACCGCAGACGCTGCCTTGGAAGCAAGCGAAGAAGGAATGAACACGGGTCCTTAACAGATAAAGAAACTGTAAGTGTGAATGTGCATTGTTCCTTATTGCTCCCCTACCTTACCTACCTGAGTGAATGCTAGAATTCCCCTGTTTGTCTTATATGTTTTATCTGAACATTTGCACCATGAACAATGACTTGGTACGAACTCCCTTTTGTAAATAGTTGAGCACCTTTGTGTGCTCCCCTTTGGTTTTAAGACCAGCTGCACATGCAACGTAGTGCATGAGACTTTGCATTTTTGAATCCAGAACTTTGACTGTTTTGAAGCTGCTTTTTGAAACTTTTTGCACTTTTTGAAAGAAGAACTTTTATACTTTTTATACAAAGTAATGCTTTTATAATGTGTATTTTACAGAGAAAAGGGGTAATGACGAGTATATACCCATGCACTTGTTTCATAGTTAACGTAACGTTACAAGAATCGTGCCTCCCGGAAGGGAAGAAACCAAGAATACTTAATGTTTACTGTTATATAAAATGAAAATGTTTTCAGGGTGATCCATGTCGAGTCGCGCGAGGACGCGCTGTTTAACTCCGGGAGAATGTGGCGCTCCTGCGTCCAGGAGGCCACAAAGGGAACTGCAGCCAGGCAGGTAGGACATTGTTAAACACTAACACCCTCACAGCCCACACAACCCACGTGTCAGAGAGGTTACATCCAGCCCTGAGATTAGAGACTATATGAGATCGGAGGGGTGGTGGATCAGAGGAGTGGGTTGGGCACACCAGAAGGTCAAGTGACTGACAGTATATAGAGAGGGGGAGGAGTGAAGGAGTTCAGTAAGCCATGGTGCTGAGATGCAAAGACCAGAAGCAGGCCAGAGAACAGCAGCAGGTTGAGCTGAAGCTGAGCAGGAGAGAGCCACACGTCCTGCGAGAGCAAGGCCGAGGAGTGCAGACCCATACTGAGCCAGTGCGAGCCAGATGGGGGGGATGCCCGTCCGACGCTGAAGCCACCAGGAGTGTGAGAGAGCCGAGAGGGACGGTGTAACCCGGGACCCTAGAACTACAGCTAAAGCAACCAACTGCAGGCGGAGTAGCCCTCCTATATACAGAAAGGAACAGAGAGAAAAGGAGCCTGGTATCCTAGTGCTGAGGATTACTGGAGGCTGGGCAAAAGTAGAGTGTCGGCTCTAAAGGGGACCGTAGTTCACCCGGCATCCCCAGATAACACGACGAGGGGTCTGAGTTCCAGATTGAGATCCCTAACCCAAAAGTACAGGCAGCTAAGTGACATACTAGGACTCACAGAAGCTCGAGTCACCGCCATACTGTCCAGTGTCGCACAACATAGAGAAAGAGAATGCAACAGCCCGGAAAGGGACACTAACAGACTGTGTGAGGGGTCACAGGGAGAGAGAGGCCTGGCTGCAGGAGTAGAAAGAACCCGTGTACTTGAACTGTGTACCAACTGCAAATGACTTGTAAACTGCTTGAAGGAAACAACGAGTAAAGCCTTGGAAAACTCTGAATTGCCTCTCTTGTCAGTCTCTATCTGCAGACCATTTCTCCCTACAGATCCAGCCTGTCAGCACCAGCCAGGAAGAGAGATCCCTGCAGCCTGCAAGTAAGTGTGTTACACCAGCACCAGAGACTTAACCCTTACTGCCCCGGGGGACACAGTTCTTCCCACTGGAACTATACCATCTCCGCTGCCACTCCATCACCCCCGGAGGTTCTGCAGCAGCGGCGGCCCCATCACTGGCCGCACCAAGTGGGTGGCATCACCCGTGATATTTCCCTTGTAAATAATTCCCCTTTATTGCCGAGCCAGGGACACGGTCCGGACCAAGCCACCTGTGACATCCCCACTACCGTCCGGTCCGGTACCGAGTACCCTGGTCCCGTGGGGCCCGACACAATCTGTCATGCACGTCGAGAGGTGGAGCGCATCCGGACGTGTGAAACCATTGTACCACATGAGGAACTCAGGTCTACCCAGACTAGAGATGGGCAGCGTCCAGGACTGTGGCAGCTGAACAAGGCTTGGTGACAGCAGGACAGAGGGGCTGGCTAGAGTCAGACAGGGCTGGCACAGAAACACCAACAGGACAAGGAAAACTACAGGTGGGTACAGTCAGGAAACACTGGACAACAGGCAGAAGTCATCTGGCTCCGACAGACTCTAGATGTCGGGCAGAGGTTTTGCTGAGTTTTGGCCTTTATTACTTATTCATACTGGTGATATTCAATAAAGAATAAATACTAGAAAGGAACTATTGTGGGGCAAGAAAATTCTATTTGTCATAACAATTGGAGATAAAGAAAATGTACTGTCCCCTGACAAAGTGCATGATTTGTCTTTTTTTATGGTCTATTAATCTTTTTTTCTGTATTTAATAAATTCAAAAGAAAAGATATATTATATCTTGCTTTTGTCCATATTTAGCTCTCTGCCACCAATACCAGCATAAAGATGTTCCCCCCAGAGAGTTCACAAACATTCACACCAAAAACCTCAGAAATAGGGGGAGAAAAATCTGCAATATATCTGAGCAAAGACCCAAAATCAGAAAAAGAAAAACAAGGAACATCTGGAATGAGCAAAGAACATGAACCAGAAAATGATAAAAAAGGCAAAAAGAGAGAAAGTAAGTGTGGGACTCTCCTACATGTTGCGTGATGTTGGTCAGTGAGAAGAATTCATGTGGAGCAGTACTTGGATTGTCACCTATATGATGGGTGACAATAATCCACCACGTCTGTATGGAGAAGATTCCCCAGCTAAACAGCCACAATGACTGTACAGTAGTATTATGTAATATGTATGGTGTAATATGTATTGGCTCAGTGGTAAGCACTGCAGCGTTTGGGTCCTGGGTTCAAATCCCACCACGGACAACACCTGCACGGAGTTAGTATGTCCTCCCCGTGTTTGTGTGGATTTCTTCTGGGCACTCTGGTTTCCTCCCACACTCCAAAGACATACCGATAGGATGTTTAGATTGTAAGTAATTGGGACAGTGATGCAAATGTATGTAATACTCTATGGAATTAATAGTACTGTCTTAGTCAATAAATATGATTATTATTATTATTATTATGTAGGCTCATCATTTACATTATATTTATTTCTCATAGGTTCCATCTACTGCTGGCTGAGAAAATACAGATCATCCGAAAATAAAATAACATCTGGAAAAGACAAAGAACTAAAAATAAAAAATAAAAAGCAAGGCAAAAAGAGGGGAGGTAAGTGTGAGGACCACCTCCATGTGTGATGTTGGTCAGTGAAAAGAATTCATGTGGGGCCGATGTTACCTGTCAGTGCTTGGATTGTCACATGTATGATGGATGACAATGATCCCACACCTCTGTATGGAGAAGATTCCATAGCAGTCCGACCACAGTCACTGTACAGTAGTATCATGTAATATAAAGTCCAATCACATATAATATATTTACTTCTCATAGTTTCCATCTTCTGACGTAACTGATTATCCAAGACGTATTAGAACACACCGGAGAACCTGCCTATGCAGAGACTAGAATGCTGGCTATACAGTACCTCACGCCCCCTCTTCTGAGGAACCAAAAAATCCACCCCAGTAATAAAAAAGGCATTCAATCCAGCATTCGTTAACCACAGGCAGGTTGGAGAAAAGTCCTGCGGTAATAATGGGCTCAGCAGAATCCATGCCCCAAGCCATCTGTCATGCACGTCGAGAGGTGGAGAGCATCCGGACGTGTGAAACCATTGTACCACAGGAGGAACTCAGGTCTACCCATACTAGAGATGGGCAGCGTCCAGGACTGTGGCAGCTGAACAAGGCTTGGTGACAGCAGGACAGAGGGGCTGGCTAGAGTCAGACAGGGCTGGCACAGAAACACCAACAGGACAATGAAAACTACAGGTGGGTACAGTCAGGAAACACTGGATGACAGGCAGAAGTCATCTGGCTCCGACAGACTCTGGATATCGGGCAGAGATTTTGCTGAGTTTTGGCCTTTATTACTTATTCATACTGGTGATATTCAATAAAGAATGAATACTAGAAAGGAACTATTGTGGGGCAAGAAAATTCTATTTGTCATAACAATTGGAGATAAAGAAAATGTACTGTCCCCTGACAAAGTGCATGATTTGTCTTTTTTTATGGTCTCTTAATCTTTTTTTCTGTATTTAATAAATTCAAAAGAAAAGGTATATTATATCTTGCTTTTGTCCATATTTAGCTCTCTGCCACAGATACCAGCATAAAGAAGTTTCCCCCAGAGAGTTCACAAGCATTCAGTCCAAAAACCTCAGAAATAGGGGAGAAAAATTTGCAATATGTCTGAGCAAAGATCCAAAATCAGAAAAAGAAGAACAAGGAACATCTGGAATGAGCAAAGAACATGAACCAGAAAATGATAAAAAAGGCAAAAAGAGAGAAAGTAAGTGTGAGAATCTCCTACATGTTGTGTGATGTCGATCAGTGAGAAGAATTCATGTGGAGCAGTACTTGGATTGTCACCTATATGATGGGTGACAATAATCCAACACGTCTGTATGGAGAAGATTCCCCAGCTAAACAGCCACAATGACTGTACAGTAGTAATATGTAATATGTATGGTGTAATATGTATTGGCTCAGTGGTAAGCACTGCAGCGCTGGGGTCCTGGGTTCAAATCCCACCATGGACAACACCTGCACGGAGTTAGTATGTCCTCCCCGTGTTTGTGTGGATTTCTTCTGGGCACTCTGGTTTCCTCCCACACTCCAAAGACATACCGATAGGATGTTTAGATTGTAAGTAATTGGGACAGTGATGCAAATGTATGTAATACTCTATGGAATTAATAGTACTGTCTTAGTCAATAAATATGATTATTATTATTATTATTATTATTATTATTATTATGTAGGCTTATCATTTACATTATATTTATTTCTCATAGGTTCCATCTATTGCTGGCTGAGAAAAGACAGATCATCCGCAAATAAAATAACATCTGAAAAAGACAAAGAACTAATAATAAAAAATAAAAAGCAAGGCAAAAAGAGGGGAGGTAAGTGTGAGGATCACCTCCATGTGTGATGTCGGTCAGTGAAAAGAATTCATGTGGGGCCGGTGTTACCTGTCAGTGCTTGGATTGTGACATGTATGATGGATAACAATGATTCCACACCTCTGTATGGAGAAGATTCCTTAGCTGTCCGGCCACAGTCACTGTACAGTGGTATCATGTAATATGGAGTCCAATCACATATAATATATTTACTTCTCATAGTTTCCATCTTCTGACGTAACTGATTATCCAAGACGATTTTAGAACACACCGGAGAACCTGCCTATGCAGAGACTAGAATGCTGGCTATACAGTACCTCACGCCCCCTCTTCAGAGGAACCAAAAAATCCACCCCAGTAATAAAAAGGGCATTCAATCCAGCATTCGTTAACCACACGCAGGTTGGACAAAAGTCCTGCAGTAATAATGGGCTCAGCAGAATACATGGCTCAAGCAATCTGTCATGCACGTCGAGAGGTGGAGAGCATCTGGAAATGTGAAACCATTGTACCACAGGAGGAACTCAGGTCTACCCAGACTAGAGATGGGCAGCGTCCAGGACTGTGGCAGCTGAACAAGGCTTGGTGACAGCAGGACAGAGGGGCTGGCTAGAGTCAGACAGGGCTGGCACAGAAACACCAACAGGACAAGGAAAACTACAGGTGGGTACAGTCAGAAAACACTGGACAACAGGCAGAACTCATCTGGCTCCGACAGACTCTAGAAATCAGGCAGAGGTTTTGCTGAGTTTTGGCCTTTATTACTTATTCATACTGGTGATATTCAATAAAGAATGAATACTAGAAAGGAACTATTGTGGGGAAAAAAAATTATATTTGTCATAACAATTGGAGATAAAGAAAATGTACTGTCCCCTGACAAAGTGCATGATTTGTCTTTTTTTATGGTCTATTAATCTTTTTTTCTGTATTTAAAAAATTCAAAAGAAAAGGTATATTATATCTTGCTTTTGTCCATATTTAGCTCTCTGCCACCAATACCAGCATAAAGATGTTCCCCACAGAGAGTTCACAAACATTCACATCAAAAACCTCAGAAATAGGGGGAGAAAAATCTGCAATATATCTGAGCAAAGACCCAAAATCAGAAAAAGAAGAACAAGGAACATCTGGAATGAGCAAAGAACATGAACCAGAAAATCATAAAAAAGGCAAAAAGAGAGAAAGTAAGTGTGAGAATCTCCTACATGTTGTGTGATGTCGGTCAGTGAGAAAAATTCATGTGGAGCAGTACTTGGATTGTCACCTATATGATGGGTGACAATAATCCAACACGTCTGTATGGAGAAGATTCCCCAGCTAAAAAGCCACAATGACTGTACAGTAGTATTATGTAATATGTATGGTGTAATATGTATTGGCTCAGTGGTAAGCACTGCAGCGTTTGGGTCCTGGGTTCAAATCCCACCACGGACAACACCTGCACGGAGTTAGTATGTCCTCCCCGTGTTTGTGTGGATTTCTTCTGGGCACTCTGGTTTCCTCCCACACTCCAAAGACTTACCGATAGGATGTTTAGATTGTAAGTAATTGGGACAGTGATGCAAATGTATGTAATACTCTATGGAATTAATAGTACTGTCTTAGTGAATAAATATGATTATTATTATGATTATTATTATTATTATTATTATGTAGGCTCATCACTTACATTATATTTATTTCTCATAGGTTCCATCTACTGCTGGCTGAGAAAAGACAGATCATCCGAAAATAAAATAACATCTGGAAAAGACAAAGAACTAAAAATAAAAAATAAAAAGCAAGGCAAAAAGAGGAAAGGTAAGTGTGAGGACCACCGCCATGTGTGATGTCGGTCAGTGAAAAGAATTCATGTGGGGCCGGTGTTACCTGTCAGTGCTTGGATTGTCACATGTATGATGGATGACAATGATCCCACACCTCTGTATGGAGAAGATTCCTTAGCTGTCCGGCCACAGTCACTGTACAGTAGTATCATGTAATATAAACTCCAATCACATATATATTTACTTCCCATAGTTTCCATCTTCTGACGTAACTGATTATCCAAGACGGTTTTAGAACACACCGGAGAACCTGCCTATGTAGAGACTAGAATGCTGGCTATACAGTACCTCACGCCCCCTCTTCTGAGGAACCAAAAAATCCACCCCAGTAATAAAAAAGGCATTCAATCCAGCATTCGTTAACCACAGGCAGGTTGGAGAAAAGTCCTGCAGTAATAATGGGCTCAGCAGAATCCATGCCCCAAGCAATCTGTCATGTGTGGCACCCCATGGGTTAATGTGCCACAATAACATCACATGGGTTCTCTCCCCCACTACACACTGACAAACACTACAACCTCTGGGCAATAGAGGGAGCACCTCCTGCTCCCTTATATACTCTTGCCCATGAGGGAGAGCTCAGTTCAGCTAGGAGCAGGGCTGAGAAGAGGACACAGAGCAGAGTTAGCTCAGTGCAGACCTAGCAAGGGTCAGAGGAGCAGGAGAACGAAAGACAGAGGAACACGTCTGGGAGCTGGAGTGACACCATCACTTGCCCCAGAAGTAAGCACAGAGAGACGGACACCGGATCCGGTACTGTGTCTGGCACCCACAGCACAGCGAATCCAGGAACAGTGGGATCTCTAGATGCCCCCTAGTACCAGAGTGAAGCAACACAGAGGGGTCAGTGCAGCATAGAGGACCCAAGTTGCCTAGCCAAGTGGTACCAGCAGCATACAGAGAGAGACGTGAGGGATCCCAGCAGCTTAGCTTGAAGCAGCAGCTCAGGACACACACAGTGCAGCACAAGGAAGCCAACGACCCGGACAGGGTGTGGGGAGAGAGCCCAGCTCCATTACAGACTCCGTGGACTATAATCTGCAATAATATCAGCAGTAAAGCTTTGGAAAACAACTTTGGAGTCTGTGTAGTGATTGCGACCTTTGCTCCAGATTCAGCACAGAGACAATTCCTCCCTGCAGATCCAGCCTGTCAGCTCTGCAGCATCAGGACAAGAAGGGAATTACAGTATCAACTAAACGTGAGTGTGTGTCCTCCAACTCTTCCCCACCATCTATAACCCCAATAGACTTTAAACCCTTTACTGCCCCGGGGGATACAGTTCCCCCCACTGGAACTATACCACCTCCGCTGCCCTCACATCACCCCCGGAGGTTCTGCAGCAGCGGCGGCCCCCATTACTGGCCGCATCAAGTGGGTGGCGTCACCCGTGACAATCTCCCTTGTAAATATTCCCCTTTTATTGTGCTGAGCCAGGGACACGGTCCGGACCAGGCCACCAGTGACATCCCCAGCAGCAGATCGGTCCGGTACCGAGTACCCCACGTCCCTTGGGGCTACACACATGCACGTCGAGTGGTGGAGAGCATCTGGACGTGTGAAACCATTGTACCACAGGAGGAACTCAGGTCTACCCAGACTAGAGATGGGCAGCGTCCAGGACTGTGGCAGCTGAACAAGTCTTGGTGACAGCAGGACAGAGGGGCTGGCTAGAGTCAGACAGGGCTGGCACAGAAACACCAACAGGACAAGGAAAACTACAGGTGGGTACAGTCAGGAAACACTGGACAACAGGCAGAAGTCATCTGGCTCTGACAGACTCTAGATATCGGGCAGAGGTTTTGCTGAGTTTTGGCCTTTATTACTTATTCATACTGGTGATATTCAATAAAGAATGAATACTAGAAAGGAACTATTGTGGGGCAAGAAAATTCTATTTGTCATAACAATTGGAGATAAAGAAAATGTACTGTCCCCTGACAAAGTGCATGATTTGTCTTTTTTTATGGTGTATTAATCTTTTTTTCTGTATTTAATAAATTCAAAAGAAAAGGTATATCATATCTTGGTTTTGTCCACATTTAGCTCTCTGCCACCGATACCAGCATAAAGAAGTTCCCCCCAGAGAGTTCACAAGCATTCAGTCCAAAAAGCTCAGAAAGAGGGGAGAAAAATGTGCAATATTTCTGAGCAAAGATCCAAAATCAGAAAAAGAAGAACAAGGAACATCTGGAATGAGCAAAGAACATGAACCAGAAAATGATAAAAAAGGCAAAAAGAGAGAAAGTAAGTGTGAGAATCTCCTACATGTTGTGTGATGTCGATCAGTGAGAAGAATTCATGTGGAGCAGTATTTGGATTGTCACCTATATGATGGGTGACAATAATCCAACACGTCTGTATGGAGAAGATTCCCCAGCTAAACAGCCACAATGACTGTACAGTAGTAATATGTAATATGTATGGTGTAATATGTATTGGCTCAGTGGTGAGCACTGCAGCGCTGGGGTCCTGGGTTCAAATCCCACCATGGACAACACCTGCACGGAGTTAGTATGTCCTCCCCGTGTTTGTGTGGATTTCTTCTGGGCACTCTGGTTTCCTCCCACACTCCAAAGACATACCGATAGGATGTTTAGATTGTAAGTAATTGGGACAGTGATGCAAATGTATGTAATACTCTATGGAATTAATAGTACTGTCTTAGTGAATAAATATGATTATTATTATTATTATTATTATTATTATTATTATGTAGGCTTATCATTTACATTATATTTATTTCTCATAGGTTCCATCTATTGCTGGCTGAGAAAAGACAGATCATCCGCAAATAAAATAACATCTGGAAAAGACAAAGAACTAATAATAAAAAATAAAAAGCAAGGCAAAAAGAGGGGAGGTAAGTGTGAGGATCACCTCCATGTGTGATGTCGGTCAGTGAAAAGAATTCATGTGGGGCCGGTGTTACCTGTCAGTGCTTGGATTGTGACATGTATGATGGATAACAATGATTCCACACCTCTGTATGGAGAAGATTCCTTAGCTGTCCGGCCACAGTCACTGTACAGTAGTATCATGTAATATGGAGTCCAATCACATATAATATATTTACTTCTCATAGTTTCCACCTTCTGACGTAACTGATTATCCAAGACGGTTTTAGAACACACCGGAGAACCTGCCTATGCAGAGACTAGAATGCTGGCTATACAGTACCTCACGCCCCCTCTTCTGAGGAACCAAAAAATCCACCCCAGTAATAAAAAGGGCATTCAATCCAGCATTCGTTAACCACACGCAGGTTGGACAAAAGTCCTGCAGTAATAATGGGCTCAGCAGAATACATGGCTCAAGTAATCTGTCATGCACGTCGAGAGGTGGAGAGCATCTGGACGTGTGAAACCATTGTACCACAGGAGGAACTCAGGTCTACCCAGACTAGAGATGGGCAGCGTCCAGGACTGTGGCAGCTGAACAAGGCTTGGTGACAGCAGGACAGAGGGGCTGGCTAGAGTCAGACAGGGCTGGCACAGAAACACCAACAGGACAAAGAAAACTACAGGTGGGTACAGTCAGGAAACACTGGACAACAGGCAGAAGTCATCTGGCTCCGACAGACTCTAGATATCGGGCAGAGGTTTTGCTGAGTTTTGGCCTTTATTACTTATTCATACTGGTGATATTCAATAAAGAATGAATACTTGAAAGGAACTATTGTGGGGCAAGAAAATTCTATTTGTCATAACAATTGGAGATACAAAAAATGTACTGTCCCCTGACAAAGTGCATGATTTGTCTTTTTTATGGTCTATTAATCTTTTTTTCTGTATTTAATAAATTCAAAAGAAAAGGTATATTATATCTTGCTTTTGTCCATATTTAGCTCTCTGCCACCAATACCAGCATAAAGATGTTTCCCACAGAGAGTTCACAAACATTCACATCAAAAACCTCAGAAATAATGGGAGAAAAATCTGCAATATATCTGAGCAAAGACCCAAAATCAGAAAAAGAAGAACAAGGAACATCTGGAATGAGCAAAGAACATGAACCAGAAAATGATAAAAAAGGCAAAAAGAGAGAAAGTAAGTGTGAGAATCTCCTACATGTTGTGTGATGTCGGTCAGTGAGAAAAATTCATGTGGAGCAGTACTTGGATTGGCACCTATATGATGGGTGACAATAATCCAACACGTCTGTATGGAGAAGATTCCCCAGCTAAACAGCCACAATGACTGTACAGTAGTATTATGTAATATGTATGGTGTAATATGTATTGGCTCAGTGGTAAGCACTGCAGCGTTTGGGTCCTGGGTTCAAATCCCACCACGGACAACACCTGCACGGAGTTAGTATGTCCTCCCCGTGTTTGTGTGGATTTCTTCTGGGCACTCTGGTTTCCTCCCACACTCCAAAGACATACCGATAGGATGTTTAGATTGTAAGTAATTGGGACAGTGATGCAAATGTATGTAATACTCTATGGAATTAATAGTACTGTCTTAGTCAATAAATATGATTATTATTATTATTATTATTATTATTATGTAGGCTCATCATTTACATTATATTTATTTCTCATAGGTTCCATCTACTGCTGGCTGAGAAAAGACAGATCATCCGAAAATAAAATAACATCTGGAAAAGACAAAGAACTAATAATAAAAAATAAAAATCAAGGCAAAAAGAGGGGAGGTAAGTGTAAGGATCACCTCCATGTGTGATGTCGGTCAGTGAAAAGAATTCATGTGGGGCCGGTGTTACCTGTCAGTGCTTGGATTGTCACATGTATGATGGATAACAATGATCCCACACCTCTGTATGGAGAAGATTCCTTAGCTGTCCGGCCACAGTCACTGTACAGTAGTATCATGTAATATGGAGTCCAATCACATATAATATATTTACTTCTCATAGTTTCCATCTTCTGACGTAACTGATTATCCAAGACGGTTTTAGAACACACCGGAGAACCTGCCTATGCAGAGACTAGAATGCTGGCTATACAGTACCTCACGCCCCCTCTTCTGAGGAACCAAAAAATCCACCCCAGTAATAAAAAGGGCATTCAATCCAGCATTCGTTAACCACAGGCAGGTTGGAGAAAAGTCCTGCAGTAATAATGGGCTCAGCAGAATCCATGCGCCAAGCAATCTGTCACGCACGTTGAGAGGCGGGGAGCATCCAGACGTGTGAAACCACTATACCACAGGAGGAACCTGGGTCTACCCAGACTAGAGATGGGCAGCGTCCAGGACTGTGGCAGCTGAACAAGGCTTGGTGACAGCAGGACAGAGGGGCTGGCTAGAGTCAGACAGGGCTGGCACAGAAACACCAACAGGACAAAAAAAACTACAGGTGGGTACAGTCAGGAAACACTGGACAACAGGCAGAAGTCATCTGGCTCCGACAGACTCTAGAAATCAGGCAGAGGTTTTGCTGAGTTTTGGCCTTTATTACTTATTCATACTGGTGATATTCAATAAAGAATGAATACTAGAAAGGAACTATTGTGGGGCAAGAAAATTCTATTTGTCATAACAATTGAAGATACAGAAAATGTACTGTCCCCTGACAAAGTGCATGATTTGTCTTTTTTTATGGTTTATTAATCTTTTTTTCTGTATTTAATAAATTCAAAAGAAAAGGTATATTATATCTTGCTTTTGTCCATATTTAGCTCTCTGCCACCAATACCAGCATAAAGATGTTCCCCCCAGAGAGTTCACAAACATTCACACAAAAAAACTCAGAAATAGGGGGAGAAAAATCTGCAATATATCTGAGCAAAGACCCAAAATCAGAAAAAGAAGAACAAGGAACATCTGGAATGAGCAAAGAACATGAACAAGAAAATGATAAAAAAGGCAAAAAGAGAGAAAGTAAGTGTGAGAATCTCCTACATGTTGTGTGATGTCGGTCAGTGAGAAAAATTCATGTGGAGCAGTACTTGGATTGCCACCTATATGATGGGTGACAATAATCCAACACGTCTGTATGGAGAAGATTCCCCAGCTAAAAAGCCACAATGACTGTACAGTAGTATTATGTAATATGTATGGTGTAATATGTATTGGCTCAGTGGTAAGCACTGCAGCGCTGGGGTCCTGGGTTCAAATCCCACCACGGACAACACCTGCAAGGAGTTAGTATGTCCTCCCCGTGTTTGTGTGGATTTCTTCTGGGCACTCTGGTTTCCTCCCACACTCCAAAGACATACTGATAGGATGTTTAGATTGTAAGTAATTGGGACAGTGATGCAAATGTATGTAATACTCTATGGAATTAATAGTACTGTCTTAGTCAATAAATATGATTATTATTATTATTATTATGTAGGCTCATCACTTACATTATATTTATTTCTCATGGGTTCCATCTACTGATGGCTGAGAAAAGACAGATCATCCGCAAATAAAATAACATCTGGAAAAGACAAAGAACTAATAATAAAAAATTAAAAGCAAGGCAAAAAGAGGGGAGGTAAGTGTGAGGATCACCTCAATGTGTGATGTCGGTCAGTGAAAAGAATTCATGTGGGGCCGGTGTTACCTGTCAGTGCTTGGATTGTGACATGTATGATGGATAGCAATGATCCCACACCTCTGTATGGAGAAGATTCCTTAGCTGTCCGGCCACAGTCACTGTACAGTAGTATCATGTAATATGGAGTCCAATCACATATAATATATTTACTTCTCATAGTTTCCATCTTCTGACGTAACTGATTATCCAAGATGGTTTTAGAAGACACCGGAGAACCTGCCTATGCAGAGACTAGAATGCTGGCTATACAGTACCTCACGCCCCCTCTTCTGAGGAACCAAAAAATCCACCCCAGTAATAAAAAGGGCATTCAATCCAGCATTCGTTAACCACACGCAGGTTGGACAAAAATCCTGCAGTAATAATGGGCTCAGCAGAATACATGGCTCAAGCAATCTGTCATGCACGTCGAGAGGTGGAGAGCATCTGGACGTGTGAAACCATTGTACCACAGGAGGAACTCAGGTCTACCCAGACTAGAGATGGGCAGCGTCCAGGACTGTGGCAGCTGAACAAGGCTTGGTGACAGCAGGACAGAGGGGCTGGCTAGAGTCAGACAGGGCTGGCACAGAAACACCAACAGGACAAAAAAAACTACAGGTGGGTACAGTCAGGAAACACTGGACAACAGGCAGAAGTCATCTGGCTCCGACAGACTCTACAAATCAGGCAGAGGTTTTGCTGAGTTTTGGCCTTTATTACTTATTCATACTGGTGATATTCAATAAAGAATGAATACTAGAAAGGAACTATTGTGGGGCAAGAAAATTCTATTTGTCATAACAATTGAAGATACAGAAAATGTACTGTCCCCTGACAAAGTGCATGATTTGTCTTTTTTTATGGTTTATTAATCTTTTTTTCTGTATTTAATAAATTCAAAAGAAAAGGTATATTATATCTTGCTTTTGTCCATATTTAGCTCTCTGCCACCGATACCAGCATAAAGATGTTCCCCCCAGAGAGTTCACAAGCATTCAGTCCAAAAACCTCAGAAATAGGGAGAAAAATTTGCAATATGTTTGAGCAAAGATCCAAAATCAGAAAAAGAAGAACAAGGAACATCTGGAATGAGCAAAGACCATGAACCAGAAAATGATAAAAAAGCAAAAAGAGAGAAAGTAAGTGTGAGAATCTCCTACTTGTTGTGTGATGTCGGTCAGTGAGAAGAAATTCATGTGGAGCAGTACTTGGATTGTCACCTATATGATGGGTGACAATAATCCAACACGTCTGTATGGAGAAGATTCCCCAGCTAAACAGCCACAATGACAGTACAGTAGTATTATGTAATATGTATGGTGTAATAAGTATTGGCTCAGTGGTAAGCACTGCAGCGCTGGGGTCCTGGGTTCAAATCCCACCACGGACAACACCTGCACGGAGTTAGTATGTCCTCCCCGTGTTTGTGTGGATTTCTTCTGGGCACTCTGGTTTCCTCCCACACTCCAAAGACATACTGATAGGATGTTTAGATTGTAAGTAATTGGGACAGTGATGGAAATGTATGTAAAACTCTATGGAATTAATAGTACTGTCTTAGTCAATAAATATGATGATTATTATTATTATTATTATTATTATTATTATGTAGGCTCATCATTTACATTATATTTATTTCTCATAGGTTCCATCTACTGCTGGCTGAGAAAAGACAGATCATCCGAAAATAAAATAACATCTGGAAAAGACAAAGAACTAATAATAAAAAAAAAAAAAGCAAGGCAAAAAGAGGGGAGGTAAGTGTGAGGATCACCTCCATGTGTGATGTCGGTCAGTGAAAAGAATTCATGTGAGGCCGGTGTTACCTGTCAGTGCTTGGATTGTTACATGTATGATGGAAAACAATGATCCCACACCTCTGTATGGAGAAGATTCCTTAGCTGTCCAGCCACAGTCACTGTACAGTAGTATCATGTAATATGGAGTCCAATCACATATAATATATTTACTTCTCATAGTTTCCATCTTCTGACGTAACTGATTATCCAAGACGGTTTTAGAACACACCGGAGAACTTGCCTATGCAGAGACTAGAATGCTGGCTATACAGTACCTCACGCCCCCTCTTCTGAGGAACCAAAAAATCCACCCCAATAATAAAAAGGGCATTCAATCCAGCATTTGTTAACCACAGGCAGGTTAGAGAAAAGTCCTGCAGTAATAATGGGCTCAGCAGAATCCATGCCCCAAGCAATCTGTCACGCACGTTGAGAGGCGGGGAGCATCCAGACGTGTGAAACCACTGTACCACAAGAGGAACCTGGGTCTACCCAGACTAGAGAAGGGCAAAGTCCAGGACTGTGGCAGCTAAACAAGGCTTGGTGACAGCAGGACAGAGGGGTTGGCTAGAGTCAGACAGGGCTGGCACAGAAACACCAAAAGGACAAGGAAAACTACAGGTGGGTACAGTCAGGAAACACTGGACAACAGGCAGAAGCCATCTGGCTCCGACAGACTCTAGATATCGGGCAGAGGTTTTGCTGAGTTTTGGCCTTTATTACTTATTCATACTGGTGATATTCAATAAAGAATGAATACTAGAAAGGAACTATTGTGGGGCAAGAAAATTCTATTTGTCATAACAATTGGAGATAAAGGAAATGTACTGTCCCCTGACAAAGTGCATGATTTGTCTTTTTTTATGGTCTATTAATCTTTTTTTCTGTATTTAATAAATTCAAAAGAAAAGGTATATTATATCTTGCTTTTGTCCATATTTAGGTCTCTGCCACCGATACCAGCATAAAGAAGTTCCCCCCAGAGAGTTCACAAGCATTCAGTCCAAAAACCTCAGAAATAGGGGAGAAAAATTTGCAATATGTCTGAGCAAAGATCCAAAATCAGAAAAAGAAGAACAAGGAACATCTGGAATGAGCAAAAAACATGAACCAGAAAATGATAAAAAAGGCAAAAAAGAGAAAGTAAGTGTGAGAATCTCCTACATGTTGTGTGATGTCGGTCAGTGAGAAGAATTCATGTGGAGCAGTACTTGGATTGTCACCTATATGATGGGTGACAATAATCCAACACGTCTGTATGGAGAAGATTCCCCAGCTAAACAGCCACAATGACTGTACAGTAGTATTATGTAATATGTATGGTGTAATATGTATTGGCTCAGTGGTAAGCACTGCAGCACTGGGGTCCTGGGTTCAAATCCCACCACGGACAACACCTGCAAGGAGTTAGTATGTCCTCCCCGTGTTTGTGTGGATTTCTTCTGGGCACTCTGGTTTCCTCCCACACTCCAAAGACATACTGGTAGGATGTTTAGATTGTAAGTAATTGGGACAGTGATGCAAATGTATGTAATACTCTATGGAATTAATAGTACTGTCTTAGTCAATAAATATGATTATTATTATTATTATTATTATTATTATTATGTAGGCTCATCACTTACATTATATTTATTTCTCATAGGTTCCATCTACTGCTGGCTGAGAAAAGACAGATCATCCGAAAATAAAATAACATCTGGGAAAGACAAAGAACTAATAATAAAAAATAAAAAGCAAGGCAAAAAAAATAATATATTTACTTCTCATAATTTCCATCTTCTGACGTAACTGATTATCCAAGATGGTTTTAGAACACACCGGAGAACTAGGGATGGGCGAATCTACTCGCTAGGACTCGTTACTCGGCGAGTAGTAAGGGACTCGCAGGACCCGGTACTCTGCGAGTTTCCCAGCGTTTACTCACACGAGTCCAATGCAAATTATTGGCAAACGCTGACAAAACTAGGATTGCCATTGTTTGCATTAGACTCGGCTACTGTGCCAGTGATAGCAGGGAAACTCGCAAAGTAACTGCTGTTTCTTTGCGAGCTGAGACCAGCTGTCTTCTCTGTGCAGCTCCAGGGTCCTAGAGCCCGCCTGCTCACAGACATGATGTAGCAGAGCTGAGATTGTTCTCAGTCTGCTCATTCCCTGTGCATAGACATCTATATCTATGCACAGGGATGAGCAGAGAGGACATCGCGTTTTGGACTACGTCGGACGGAAGAGGATTTTTTTAATTAAAGATGGACTCTCTAATGGCTTTTTTTTATTTTAAATAAAAAATTTTCTCTGTGTTTTTTTAACCCTTTATTGGAGATTCTTAGTGGCTGGGTCAAACGTGGCCTGACATTAAGAATCTCGGGCTTAATACTAGCTTGTATAACAAAGCTGGTATTAACCCCTTTATTACCCAGGGTGCCACCGCCACCAGGGCCGCTGGAAGAGCGGGGTTCAGCGCCAGAGGATGGCGCTTCAATGAACGCGCCATCTTCTGGGGCGGCTGCGGGCTGCAATTTGCGCAGGGATGCCCAAAGCTTGGGCATCCCTGTGCTGCGGATTCCAACCCCCAGCTGCTTAGTTGTTCCTGGCTAGACATAGAAATTGCGTGGAGCCCCACACATTTTTTTTTATTATTTCATGAATTTCAGAGTCTCAGAGTCAGAGTCTCAGAGTCAGAGTCTCAGAGTCAGAGTCTCAGAGTCTCAGAGTCAGAGTCTCAGAGTCAGAGTCTCAAAGTCAGAGTCAGAATCTCAGAGAGTCAGAGTCAGAATCTCAGAGAGTCAGAGTCAGAGTCAGAATCTCAGAGAGTCAGAGTCAGAGTCAGAATCTCAGAGAGTCAGAGTCAGAATTTCAGAGAGTCAGAGTCAGAATCTCAGAGAGTCAGAGTCAGAATCTCAGAGAGTCAGAGTCAGAATCTCAGAGAGTCAGAGTCAGAATCTCAGAATCTCAGAATCTCAGAGTCTCAGAGTCAGTGTCAGAATCTCAGAGAGTCAGAGTCAGAGTCAGAATCTCAGAGAGTCAGAGTCAGAGTCAGAATCTCAGAGAGTCAGAGTCAGAATCTCAGAGTCTCAGAGTCAGAGTCAGAATCTCAGAGTCTCAGAGTCAGAATCTCAGAATTTCATGAAATAATTAAAAAAAAATGCGTGGGGCTCCGCGCAATTTTTATTTCTAGCCAGGTACAGCTAAGCAGCTGGGGGCTGGAATCTGCAGCGCAGGGATGCCCAAGCTTTCTGGGCACCCCCCGCTGCAAATTGCAGCCCGCAGCCGCCCCAGAAGATGGCGCGTTCATTGAAGCGCCATCCTCTGGCGCTGAACCCCGCTCTTCCAGCGACCCTGGTGGCGGTGGCACGCTGGGTAATAAAGAGGTTAGGGCCAGCTTTGTATTATCAGCTGGCCCTAAGCCCGAAATTTATGGCAGTCACGCCAATATTAGACATTACCGCCATGAATTTCTATTAAATTGTTTTAAAAAAAACACAACACAGAGAAAATTTTTTATTAGAAGTAAAAAAAAAAGCCATTAGAGACTCCATCTTTAATTAAAAAAATCCTCTTCCGTCCGACGTAGTCCAAAACGCGATGTCCTCTCTGCTACATCCCTGTGCATAGATATAGATGTCTATGCACAGGGAATGAGCAGACTGAGAACAATCTCAGCACTGCTACATCAGGCAGCAGGCGGGCTGTAGCACCCTGGAGCTGTGGCAGCCAGAACACTGAGCAGACAGGACTCTTATCGGTGCGAGTTTCCCAGCGATTACAGTTGCAAAGTAAACGAGTCCAATGCAAATAAATGGCAAAACTAGGATTGCTTCAGGCTGAAGCTTCCGAGACACATCTGCGATTTGTAAATCTCACACTACTCGCTATTACTCGCTTCCCCATTCATTAACATTGGACTCGCTAGACTCGCAATGAGTAGCGAGTCCCGGGCTCGGACTCGCTAGAGTCAAGCGATTCCGAGTAATTTAGGATTCACCCATCACTACGGAGAGCCTGCCTATGCAAAAACTAGAGTGCTGGCTATACAGTACCTCACGCCCCCTCTTTTGAGGAACCAAAAAATCCACCCCAGTAATAAAAAGGGCATTCAATCCAGCATTCGGTAACCACACGCAGGTTGGAGAAAAGTCCTGCAGTAATAATGGGCTCAGCAGAATCCATGCCCCAAGCAATCTGTCATGCACGTCGAGAGGTGGAGAGCATCCGGACGTGTGAAACCATTGTACCACAGGAGGAACTCAGGTCTACCCAGACTAGAGATGGGCAGTGTCCAGGACTGTGGCAGCTGAACAAGGCTTGGTGACAGCAGGACAGAGGGGCTGGCTAGAGTCAGACAGGGCTGGCACAGAAACACCAACAGGACAAGGAAAACTACAGGTTGGTACAGTCAGGAAACACTGGACAACAGGCAGAAGTCATCTGGCTCCGACAGACTCTAGATATCGGGCAGAGGTTTTGCTGAGTTTTGGCCTTTATTACTTATTCATACTGGTGATATTCAATAAAGAATGAATACTAGAAAGGAACTATTGTGGGGCAAGAAAATTCTATTTGTCATAACAATTGGAGATAAAGAAAATGTACTGTCCCCTGACAAAGTGCATGATTTGTCTTTTTTTATGGTCTATTAATCTTTTTTTCTGTATTTAATAAATTCAAAAGAAAAGGTATATTATATCTTGCTTTTGTCCATATTTAGCTCTCTGCCACCGATACCAGCATAAAGAAGTTCCCCCCAGAGAGTTCACAAGCATTCAGTCCAAAAACCTCAGAAATGGGGGAGAAAAATTTGCAATATATCTGAGCAAAGATCCAAAATCAGAAAAAGAAGAACAAGGAACATCTGGAATGAGCAAAAAACATGAACCAGAAAATGATAAAAAAGGCAAAAAAAGAGAAAGTAAGTGTGAGAATCTCCTACATGTTGTGTGATGTCGGTCAGTGAGAAGAATTCATGTGGAGCAGTACTTGGATTGTCACCTATATGATGGGTGACAATAATCCAACACGTCTGTATGGAGAAGATTCCCCAGCTAAACAGCCACAATGACTGTACAGTAGTATTATGTAATATGTATGGTGTAATATGTATTGGCTCAGTGGTAAGCACTGCAGCACTGGGGTCCTGGGTTTAAATCCCACCACGGACAACACTGCAAAGAGTTAGTATGTCCTCCCCGTGTTTGTGTGGATTTCTTCTGGGCACTCTGGTTTCCTCCCACACTCCAAAGACATACTGGTAGGATGTTTAGATTGTAAGTAATTGGGACAGTGATGCAAATGTATGTAATACTCTATGGAATTAATAGTACTGTCTTAGTCAATAAATATGATTATTATTATTATTATTATTATTATTATTATTATTATTATTATGTAGGCTCATCACTTACATTATATTTATTTCTCATAGGTTCCATCTACTGCTGGCTGAGAAAAGACAGATCATCCGAAAATAAAATAACATCTGGGAAAGACAAAGAACTAATAATAAAAAATAAAAAGCAAGGCAAAAAAAATAATATATTTACTTCTCATAGTTTCCATCTTCTGACGTAACTGATTATCCAAGATGGTTTTAGAACACACCGGAGAACTAGGGATGGGCGAATCTACTCGCTAGGACTTGTTACTCGGCGAGTAGTAAGGGACTCGCAGGACCCGGTACTCTGCGAGTTTCCCAGCATTTACTCACACGAGTCCAATGCAAATTATTGGCAAACGCTGACAAAACTAGGATTGCCATTGTTTGCATTAGACTCGGCTACTGTGCCAGTGATAGCAGGGAAACTCGCAAAGTAACTGCTGTTTCTTTGCGAGCTGAGACCAGCTGTCTTCTCTGTGCAGCTCCAGGGTCCTAGAGCCCGCCTGCTCACAGACATGATGTAGCAGAGCTGAGATTGTTCTCAGTCTGCTCATTCCCTGTGCATAGACATCTATATCTATGCACAGGGATGAGCAGAGAGGACATCGCGTTTTGGACTACGTCGGACGGAAGAGGATTTTTTTAATTAAAGATGGACTCTCTAATGGCTTTTTTTTTATTTTAAATAAAAATTTTTCTCTGTGTTTTTTTAACCCTTTATTGGAGATTCTTAGTGGCTGGGTCAAACGTGGCCTGACATTAAGAATCTCGGGCTTAATACCAGCTTGTATAACAAAGCTGGTATTAACCCCTTTATTACCCAGGGTGCCACCGCCACCAGGGCCGCTGGAAGAGCGGGGTTCAGCGCCAGAGGATGGCGCTTCAATGAACGCGCCATCTTCTGGGGCGGCTGCGGGCTGCAATTTGCGCAGGGATGCCCAAAGCTTGGGCATCCCTGTGCTGCGGATTCCAGCCCCCAGCTGCTTAGTTGTTCCTGGCTAGACATAGAAATTGCGTGGAGCCCCACACATTTTTTTTTTTATTATTTCATGAATTTCAGAGTCTCAGAGTCAGAGTCTCAGAGTCAGAGTCTCAGAGTCTCAGAGTCAGAGTCTCAGAGTCAGAGTCTCAGAGTCAGAGTCAGAATCTCAGAGAGTCAGAGTCAGAATCTCAGAGAGTCAGAGTCAGAGTCAGAATCTCAGAGAGTCAGAGTCAGAGTCAGAATCTCAGAGAGTCAGAGTCAGAATTTCAGAGAGTCAGAGTCAGAATCTCAGAGAGTCAGAGTCAGAATCTCAGAGAGTCAGAGTCAGAATCTCAGAGAGTCAGAGTCAGAATCTCAGAATCTCAGAGTCTCAGAGTCAGTGTCAGAATCTCAGAGAGTCAGAGTCAGAATCACAGAGAGTCAGAGTCAGAATCTCAGAGAGTCAGAGTCAGAATCTCAGATAATCAGAGTCAGAATCTCAGAGTCTCAGAGTCTCAGAATCTCAGAGTCTCAGAGTCTCAGAGAGTCAGAGTCAGAATCTCAGAGTCTCAGAGAGTCAGAGTCAGAATCTCAGAATCTCAGAGTCTCAGAGACAGAATCAGAATCTCAGAGTCAGAGTCAGAATCTCAGAGAGTCAGAGTCAGAATCTAAGGATCTCAGAGTCTCAGAATCTCAGAGTCTCAGAGAGTCAGAGTCAGAGTCAGAATCTCAGAGTCTCAGAGAGAATCAGGAGTCAGAGTCAGAATCTCAGAATTCAGAGTCTAGAGTCAGAATCTCAGAGAGTCAGAGTCAGAATCTCAGAGAGTCAGTGTCAGAATCTCAGAGAGTCAGAGTCAGAATCTCAGAGAGTCAGAGTCAGAATCTCAGAGAGTCAGAATCTCAGAGAGTCAAAGTCAGAATCTCAGAGAGTCAGAGTTAGATCTCAGAGAGTCAGAGTCAGAATCTCAGAGAGTCAGAGTCAGAATATCAGAGAGTCAGAGTCAGAATCTCAGAATCTCAGAGTCTCAGAGTCAGAATCAGAATCTCAGAGAGTCAGAGTCAGAATCTCAGAGAGTCAGAGTCAGAATCTCAGGATCTCAGAGTCCAGAATCTCAGAGTCTCAGTCAGAGTCAGAGTCTCAGAATCTCAGAGTCTCAGAGAGTCAGAGTCAGAATCTCAGAATCTCAGAGTCTCAGAGTCAGAATCTCAGAGAGTCAGAGTCAGAATCTCAGAGAGTCAGAGTCAGAATCTCAGAGAGTCAGCGTCAGAATCTCAGAGAGTCAGAGTCAGAATCTCAGAGAGTCAGAGTCAGAATCTCAAGAGTCAGAATCTCAGAGAGTCAAAGTCAGAATCTCAGAGAGTCAGAGTTAGAATCACAGAGAGCAGAGTCAGAATCTCAGAGAGTCAGAGTCAGAATCTCAGAGAGTCAGAGTCAGAATCTCAGAGAGTCAGAATCTCAGAGAGTCAGAGTCAGAATCTCAGAGAGTCAAAGTCAGAATCTCAGAGAGTCAGAGTCAGAATCTCAGAGAGTCAGAGTCAGAATCTCAGAGAGTCAGAGTCAGAATCTCAGAATCTCAGAGTCTCAGAATCTCAGAGTCTCAGAGAGTCAGATTCAGAGTCAGAATCTCAGAGAGTCAGAGTCAGAATCTCAGAGAGTTATAGTCAGAATCTCAGAGAGTCAGAGTCAGAATCTCAGAATCTCAGAGTCTCAGAATCTCAGAGTCTCAGAGAGTCAGAGTTAGAGTCAGAATCTCAGAGAGTCAGAGTCAGAATCTCAGAGAGTCAGAGGCAGAATCTCAGAGAGTCAGAGTCAGAATCTCAGAGAGTCAGAGTCAGAATCTCAGAGTCTCAGAATCTCAGAGTCTCAGAGTCAGAGTCAAAATCTCAGAGTCTCAGAGTCAGAATCTCAGAGAGTCAGAGTCAGAATCTCAGAGAGTCAGAGTCAGAATCTCAGAGAGTCAGAGTCAGAATCTCAGAGAGTCAGAGTCAGAATCTCAGAATCTCAGAGTCTCAAAATCTCAGAGTATCAGAGTCTCAGAGAGTCAGAGTCAGAGTCAGAATCTCAGAGTCTCAGAGATTACCTCAGGGGAAATGGTGTATCAGTGTCCACGCTGCTGAAATCCCAAGAAAACGATCCGGAAACCATATGTAGGTTGCATCAATCATCCATTTATTCCTTTTCCTACGCGTTTCAACACTGTCCTAGTGTCTTCCTCAGGGATATTACATGTCAGCTCTTAACAAGGTTTATATAGCCCCTGTACATGGCATTTAGGGGTGTGTTAGCACATGCTGATGATGTCAAAATCGTCATTAAAGTGGGCGGAGCCCAATTCGATTATGTCAAAATCGTCGTCAAAGTGGGAGGAGCCTAACAGAGTCTCAGAGAATCAGAGTCAGAATCTCAGAATCTCAGAGTCCCAGAATCTCAGAGTCTAAGAGTCAGAGTCAGAATCTCAGAGAGTCAGAGTCAGAATCTCAGAGAGTCAGAGTCAGAATCTCAGAGAGTCAGAGTCAGAATCTCAGAGAGTCAGAGTCAGAATCTCAGAGTCTCAGAATCTCAGAGTCTCAGAGTCAGAGTCAGAATCTCAGAGAGTCAGAGTCAGAATCTCAGAGAGTCAGAGTCAGAATCTTAGAGAGTCAGAGTCAGAATCTCAGAATCTCAGAGTCTCAGAGTCAGAGTCAGAATCTCAGAGAGTCAGAGTCAGAATCTCAGAGAGTCAGAGTCAGAATCTGAGAGAGTCAGAGTCAGAATCTCAGAATCTCAGAGTCTCAGAATCTCAGAGTCTCAGAGTCAGAGTCAGAATCTCAGAGATTCAGAGTCAGAATCTCAGAGAGTCAGAGTCAGAATCTCAGAGAGTCAGAGTCTGAATCTCAGAGAGTCAGAGTCAGAATCTCAGAGAGTCAGAGTCAGAATCTCAGAATCTCAGAGTCTCAGAATCTCAGAGTCTCAGAGAGTCAGAGTCAGAGTCAGAATCTCAGAGTCTCAGAGAGTCAGAGTCAGAATCTCAGAGAGTCAGAGTCAGAGTCAGAATCTCAGAGAGTCAGAGTCAGAGTCAGAATCTCAGAGAGTCAGAGTCAGAGTCAGAATCTCAGAGAGTCAGAGTCAGAGTCAGAATCTCAGAGAGTCAGAGTCAGAGTCAGAATCTCAGAGAGTCAGAGTCAGAATCTCAGAGTCTCAGAGTCAGAGTCAGAATCTCAGAGTCTCAGAGTCAGAATCTCAGAATTTCATGAAATAATTAAAAAAAAATGCGTGGGGCTCCGCGCAATTTTTATTTCTAGCCAGGTACAGCTAAGCAGCTGGGGGCTGGAATCCGCAGCGCAGGGATGCCCAAGCTTTCTGGGCACCCCCCGCTGCTAATTGCAGCCCGCAGCCGCCCCAGAAGATGGCGCGTTCATTGAAGCGCCATCCTCTGGCGCTGAACCCCGCTCTTCCAGCGACCCTGGTGGCGGTGGCACGCTGGGTAATAAAGAGGTTAGGACCAGCTTTGTATTATCAGCTGACCCTAAGCCCGAAATTTATGGCAGTCACGCCAATATTAGACATTACCGCCATGAATTTCTATTAAATTGTTTTAAAAAAAACACAACACAGAGAAAATTTTTTATTAGAAATAAAAAAAAAAGCCATTAGAGACTCCATCTTTAATTAAAAAAATCCTCTTCCGTCCGACGTAGTCCAAAACGCGATGTCCTCTCTGCTACATCCCTGTGCATAGATATAGATGTCTATGCACAGGGAATGAGCAGACTGAGAACAATCTCAGCACTGCTACATCAGGCAGCAGGCGGGCTGTAGCACCCTGGAGCTGTGGCAGCCAGAACACTGAGCAGACAGGACTCTTATCGGTGCGAGTTTCCCAGCGATTACAGTTGCAAAGTAAACGAGTCCAATGCAAATAAATGGCAAAACTAGGATTGCTTCAGGCTGAAGCTTCCGAGACACATCTGCGATTTGTAAATCTCACACTACTCGCTATTACTCGCTTCCCCATTCATTAACATTGGACTCGCTAGACTCGCAATGAGTAGCGAGTCCCGGGCTCGGACTCGCTAGAGTCAAGCGATTCCGAGTAATTTAGGATTCACCCATCACTACGGAGAGCCTGCCTATGCAAAAACTAGAGTGCTGGCTATACAGTACCTCACGCCCCCTCTTTTGAGGAACCAAAAAATCCACCCCAGTAATAAAAAGGGCATTCAATCCAGCATTCGGTAACCACACGCAGGTTGGAGAAAAGTCCTGCAGTAATAATGGGCTCAGCAGAATCCATGCCCCAAGCAATCTGTCATGCACGTCGAGAGGTGGAGAGCATCCAGACGTGTGAAACCATTGTACCACAGGAGGAACTCAGGTCTACCCAGACTAGAGATGGGCAGTGTCCAGGACTGTGGCAGCTGAACAAGGCTTGGTGACAGCAGGACAGAGGGGCTGGCTAGAGTCAGACAGGGCTGGCACAGAAACACCAACAGGACAAGGAAAACTACAGGTTGGTACAGTCAGGAAACACTGGACAACAGGCAGAAGTCATCTGGCTCCGACAGACTCTAGATATCGGGCAGAGGTTTTGCTGAGTTTTGGCCTTTATTACTTATTCATACTGGTGATATTCAATAAAGAATGAATACTAGAAAGGAACTATTGTGGGGCAAGAAAATTCTATTTGTCATAACAATTGGAGATAAAGAAAATGTACTGTCCCCTGACAAAGTGCATGATTTGTCTTTTTTTATGGTCTATTAATCTTTTTTTCTGTATTTAATAAATTCAAAAGAAAAGGTATATTATATCTTGCTTTTGTCCATATTTAGCACTCTGCCACCGATACCAGCATAAAGAAGTTCCCCCCAGAGAGTTCACAAGCATTCAGTCCAAAAACCTCAGAAATGGGGGAGAAAAATTTGCAATATATCTGAGCAAAGATCCAAAATCAGAAAAAGAAGAACAAGGAACATCTGGAATGAGCAAAGAACATGAACCAGAAAATGATAAAAAAGGCAAAAAGAGAGAAAGTAAGTGTGAGAATCTCCTACATGTTGCGTGATGTCGGTCAGTGAGAAGAATTCATGTGGAGCAGTACTTGGATTGTCACCTATATGATGGGTGACATTAATCCAACATGTCTGTATGGAGAAGATTCCCCAGCTAAACAGCCACAATGACTGTACATTAGTATTATGTAATATGTATGGTGTAATATGCATTGCCTCAGTGGTTAGCACTGCAGCGCTGGGGCCCTGGGATCAAATCCCACCACGGACAACACCTGCAAGGAGTTAGTATGTCCTCCCCGTGTTTGTGTGGATTTTTTCTGGGCATTCTGGTTTCCTCCCACACTCCAAAGTCATACTGATAGGATGTTTAGATTGTAAGTAATTGGGACAGTGATGCAAATGTATGTAAAACTCTATGGAATTAATAGTATTGTCTTAGTGAATAAATATGATTATTATTATTATTATTATTATTATTATTATTATTATGTAGGCTCATCATTTACATTATATTTATTTCTCATAGGTTCCATCTACTGCTGGCTGAGAAAAGACAGATCATCTGAAAATAAAATAACATCTGGAAAAGACAAAGAACTAAAAATAAAAAATAAAAAGCAAGGCAAAAAGAGGGGAGGTAAGTGTGAGGATCACCTCCATGTGTGATGTCGGTCAGTGAAAAGAATTCATGTGGGGCCGGTGTTACCTGTCAGTGCTTGGATTGTCACATGTATGATGGATAACAATGATCCCACACCTCTGTATGGAGAAGATTCCTTAGCTGTCCGGCCACAGTTACTGTACAGTAGTATCATGTAATATGGAGTCCAATCACATATAATATATTTACTTCTCATAGTTTCCATCTTCTGACGTAACTGATTATCCAAGACGGTTTTAGAACACACCGAGAACCTGCCTATGCAGAGACTAGAATGCTGGCTATACAGTACCTCACGCCCCCTCTTCTGAGGAACCAAAAAATCCACCCCAGTAATAAAAATGGCATTAAATCCAGCATTCGTTAACCACATGCAGGTTGGACAAAAGTCCTGCAGTAATAATGCGCTCAGCAGAATACATGGCTCAAGCAATCTGTCATGCATGTCGAGAGGTGGAGAGCATCTGGACGTGTGAAACCATTGTACCACAGGAGGAACTCAGGTCTACCCAGACTAGAGATGGGCAGCGTCCAGGACTGTGGCAGCTGAACAAGGCTTGGTGACAGCAGGACAGAGGGGCTGGCTAGAGCCAGACAGGGCTGGCACAGAAACACCAACAGGACTTAGCAAAGGGGGGTGGCCTGACTGGCAATGGCAGAGGCCTCATAACTTTGAGCTCCTGATTTCCCGGGCGCAGAAACGGCCATCACCAGCTTCCAGAGCCTGCAACAGCGTCCTCCTCTGCTCCACAAAGGTCCGGATCCCTTACTACACCGATGGGTAAGACGAAATCGGTTGCGGGACTAGCACCCAGGCGGGTATCCGACTTCTTCACGGCCCCTCAGTCTCTCGCGCTCCAGGAGCCCAACATGGCGCCCCCCTCCTCCAGAGCGGCGCGAGAGGCCAAATGTGGTCCACAATCACAGGAGGCGGCTGGCGGGAACCAGGCTCCCGAGATTCCCTTAACACATGCCAGCATGAGGGAGTTGCTGGAGGAGTTCCGGGCCTCCCTCCACGCCGACATGATGAAAATGGTGGCGGAGGTGCGGGGAGAAATAGCAGAGTTGGGCTCACGCACAGATTCATTAGAAAGAAAGCTCACGGAGCTCATATCCTCTCATAATGCCCTGCTAGACACAAATGAACAACTGTAAGAGCAGATTGCAAGGGTCCAAAGCAAAAATCTGGACCTTGAGGACAGATCACGCCGTAACAATGTAAGGCTGAGGGGGGTGGACAAAAATGTGCAAAATAGAGAGCTACGGAGCTTTCTGCAGGGGTTCCTAACTGCAGCTTTACCGGACACAGACCCCAGAGAGTTCAAAATTGACAGAATACATAGGATCCCAAAACCATCAAACCTGGATCCTTCCCTGCCCAGGGATATTCTTGCTAGAGTGCATTATTTTGAAGTGAAAGAAGACTTTCTTCGGATCCTCAGATCCCGTCCTGAATTACCAGACAAATTTGCACATATAGAAGTTTATCAGGACATTTCACCAGGAACCTTACTTCAACGCAAAGCATTTCAGCACTGCACCAGAGTCCTGAGGGATAATGATATCCCTTACAGATGGGGATTCCCCACAAAACTTATCATCAAAAGAGAAGACAAACCCTATGTCTGCTTGCTTCCTGTTCATGCAGAAAGATTACTGAAACAATGGGGACTGATGAGCTTTCCCCCTGTGGAGGGTCCCGATAAGCCCAGCTCACAAACCCGCTTGGATGGAAAGAAAAAAAGAGGAGGAAGACCCAGAATTGATCCTGAATGGTTCACAGAATGATGTCATGACAGGTCCATACAGCTTGATAGCCCGGAGGAGATCAGGAACTCTTGTACATTTTATGTTCCTGAAACTATCTCTTTATCTTTTATTTTTCTGGAGCTGAACAATCCTGGTTAGATCTCTAAATTATTTTTCTTGATCTTAATTACTTCCTCTCACACTCTTTCTAAATACTACCACATCTTTTTCTTTTTCTCCCTACTACACACGCCATCTTCTGGCATATCCTCACTCCTCACTACATCTTAACCCTCCCCTTTCTCTGAACACCTACACTCTAAGAACACCCACTGCTCCTTTGCTCTCTCTTCACTCCTAAATCTCTCATGCACTGATCTGCTTATCTTTACATCTCTATCTATACTGGGATTATACTGCCCCGTGAGTGCGTTACAGTTGGCACTCTTTGTTTTTATTTTTCTGTGTCCCAGACCACAGGTCTATGGACAAGATGTATACTTGGTTTACTTATTTGAGCATCTTGATTATTGATGCTCCCGTTAATATAATTTGTTCTTTTAATCCTCCTATTGTGTTTCCCTCCCTCCTCTCCCACCCCCTCCTCCCCCCACAGGTCGGCGGGTCGCCCAATAGTAATAACCGAATACTACAATTGAACGAGTATGATCCACCATGAGTATCACATGCGGTTCAGTAAATGTTAACGGTCTTAGCAGTCCAGAGAAACATTCCTTGTCTTGGAGACAAATCGTAAGGCTCAGGTATGATGTTTTGTTCCTACAGGAGACCCATCTGTTGGCAGCAGATACACATAGAATGAAGTCGCCCCACTACCCTTATAGTTTCTTTGCTGCTGCAGACATCAAAAAAGCGGGTGTGGCTATACTATTTCATAAGAGATTAGCGTTTGAACACATATCCTCTACGATAGACCCAGCGGGACGCTATATTCTTATTAATTGCAAATTAAATAATGTTATATACTCACTTATGTCCCTATATTCCCCTAATACAGGTCAGGTCTCAAACTCTGGAACTCTTACTCCCCCAATCATTAGGAAGGAAAATAATAGCCGGAGATCTAAACGCTCCAGCTGACAAAAAAATGGACTGCTCTAGACTTGGAACGTACAGGGCAGAGTTGGGACCGACTTTCACGCAATTTGGGCTTCATGATGTATGGAGATGCTTTCACCCAGGGCAGAGGGATTATTCTTACATGTCACCTAGATATGGCTCATGGTCAAGAATTGATTATATCCTGACTGATGATACCTTGCTCCCGCTCTGCCTCTCAGCTGATGTGGGTTCCATTTCCTGGACAGACCACGCCCCTATTTCCATAAAAATTGAGGATGCATTGGCTGTGTCTCCCACTACATTATGGAAAATTAATGAATATATTCTTTCCTCACCTGTACACCTGGAAGAGATATCAGGATTCATTACAGAGTATTTCTCCTTAAATGATACAGGAGATGTTTCCCCAGAGACACTTTGGCTGGCGCACAAAGCTGTCCTCAGAGGTAAACTCATAAAGATGTCTGCATGGGTGAAAAAACAGCATACCATTAAAGTTACTACCCTCACGACCCAAATCCAAAACTTGGAATACAAACAAAAATCCCAACCTTCCCCAACATTAACGGCTGAGTTAATAGAGACTCGTAGACAACTCCGCACCACACTCTTGCTTAAAGTACAAAAAGACATGACCAGATCTAAAGCCCAGTTCTACTCAATGGGAGATAGAGCAGGCAAGTTGTTGGCTAGACGAGTCCGCAAGCGTATGGCCGCTACCAAAATATCTCATTTATTGGACTCAAATGGTTCCAAAATAAGACACCCCATAAAAATTGTAGATCAGTTCAGAGCATACTAAGAAACTTTATATAATTTAAAAAGCGACCCATGCACCCCACAGCCAACAAAAACAACAATTAAATTTTTTTTTAGATAAGGCCACACTACCATCTTTGAACCCCCAACAAGTTGCCCAGTTAAATATCCCCATAACTGAAATGGAAGTACAAAAAGCCATTCAAACATCCAAACGGCAAACAGCCCCAGGCCCTGATGGATACACATATCTTATATTATACCTCCCTTCCCCAATTATTGACTCCATATTTAACTAAGCTATTTCAGTTCTGGCAGGCCACGGGTAAAGTCAGGGAGGAATGTCTACAGGCTGTGATCACTACTCTTCCCAAACCAGGCAAACCCCCCACATCCCCGAGTAACATCCAACCGATAGCATTATTAAATTGTGACATTAAACTGTATGCCAAGATCCTTGCCAGTCGTCTCATGGAGGTACTTCCAGTCCTCGTGGGTAAGGACCAGGTGGGCTTCATTCCAGGGCGTCAAGCCAGGGACGCCACAAGAAGGCTAATAAATCTGTTAGAAATCATGGAGAGGGGGGTGCCCCCGGTGCTCTACTCTCACTCGAAGCGGAAAAAGCATTTGACAGAGTGCACTGGGGGTTCCTCAGTGAAGTCCTAGACAGGTTCCATATAGTTGGAAGATTTAAGGACTCTATAATGTCCTTATACTCATCTCCCTCAGCTTTAGTCCGTGCCTCTGGTTTCATATCTCCAAAATTTGAGATAACTAATGGCACTCGACAGGGCTGCCCCCTCTCTCCACTGATCTTCGCCCTGGTCATGGAGCCCTTGGCATCTATAGTGCGCAACACGGTGGAGGTCTCGGGGGTGTGGGTAGGACCTATAGAACACAAAATTAACCTATATGCAGATGATGTGATTTTCACATGCACTCATATTAAACAAACTGTCCCGGCTTTAATGTCCATATTGGAAGAATTCGCAGCAGCCTCATATTACAAACTCAACCTTTCCAAATCCTCCTTTTTCCCGGTAAATATCCCAGTAAACGAACAATTGACATTACGTCAAACATTGCCTTTCATTTGGATCTCCCGATCCTTTACATATCTGGGTATCCAAATCTCTCACACCAAAAATATAGTTAAGATAAATTCTGATTTTCTAATTAAGGAACTACGCTCTTTAATACAATCTTATTCTCCTTCACTGCTGTCGTGGATTGCCAGAATTCAAATTACCAAAATGATACTATTTCCAAAAATATTATATATCCTCCGTTGCATCCCTATACATTTTCCCAGAAAGATCCTTAACCTCCTCCAATTCACTTTAGGTAAATTTATTTGGTCGAACAAACCACATAGAGTTGGGTCCTCAACTTTAACTTTACCTACTACCATGGGAGGGATGGGAGCCCCTAACATACAGAATTACTACAGGGCAATTAATTTGGAGATCTCACAATTGTGTTGGATCCCCAACGCTGAAATAAATTCCCTACCTCTGTGGCTACAAATAGAATCCTGGTATGCCCCACAAAATTCAACTTGTCTCTTGCTGGAGTCACGCCTCCTCCGCCATAAGCCCGGAAACCTCCCTCTGAAGTCCATGCAAGCAGTGCTTGAAGGTTGGTCTGGGGTGAGCCGCTTACTCTTGAAAAGTTTATACAGATACATAACGTTGAGGGCTGTGGAGTGCTGTGTAGACTCTCCAGCTTTCTCCCTGGCAAACTGGCGGAGGGCGGGCGCTAAACAATTATCGGACATGCTAAATAACACCAAAATACAATCATTTGTAGTTCTGAAAGATAAATACAATCTTTCAAATGCTGACATCTTTTCTTACCTACAACTAAAAGATTTTCTCAGAGCTATAGTTATTCCGATGGAGGACACACTGGACAATCTCCCGCAGATCATATCTATTTTCAAACAAACAACAGCTGCCAACAGAGGGATCTCCATTTTTTACAGGGCCATGTCAGAAGTACAAGCAGGGTCTAAGCTCCCATACATGACAAAATGGGAGGCTCTCTTATCATTCACCTCGCCTGTAGAGGAGTGGATGAAGGCGTCATCCCATGCTCTTTCCTACACGTCTTGCCTGAACCATCATGAGCAAGCAAAAAAACTACAATTTGGATGGTATTTGACTCCAGACAAAATTGCTAGTTTTAAAAAAGGCCCCCGATCAGGAAAGAACTTATGCTGGAAACACTGTGGAGAGGTTGGAACCACTACACATGTCTCGTGGCATTATCCGGGTATTCGCTCCTTTTGGACACAAGTCAACCAATTGATACGTACTACTACCGGACTCAATCTCACTTTGACTCTACAGATGGCCTTGCTAGGTCTGGAGATTCAGGACTTACCTCGAGGACTAAGACCAATTACCTCAAACATACTTATAGCAGCGCGGTACTGCATAACTGGATCCTGGAAAAAACCCACTTTCCCGACGATACAGGAAGTAATCTCCCAACTTAATCTGCATTTTAACTACGAACTGATATTATCAGCAGAAACAGCTAAACGCACGAAAATCATTACCTGGTGGGATACATGGGTGAGCTCGCAGCATAATAATGTAGTAATAACGAGCTAAACATACTTGTACTGTGATTTGTGATAAAGTGAGTTTAAGTAATGTTGTTACTTACGCTACAATCAGCTATTTTGGGTTCCCTAGCCGACCTGCCAATTGCTTTCCCCTTCCTCCCTTCTCCCCTGCCTTCCCCAAGTTTATTCTCCCTACCTTGTCTGTCATAACGAAACTTGCTTTCATTTGTTATACTTTATTGAATATTTGAATATTTAAATATTTACATGACAGCTTTGTACCCCATTGTGCCCAAATGCTCGGGTATAATTTCATATGTTTTAAATGTGTCATATGTTTGAAAATATTCTAATAAAAACATAATGATTAAAAAAAGAAACACCAACAGGACAAAGAAAACTACAGGTGGGTACAGTCAGGAAACACTGGACAACAGGCAGAAGTCATCTGGCTCCGACAGACTCTAGATATCGGGCAGAGGTTTTGGCCTTTATTACTTATTCATACTGGTGATATTCAATAAAGAATGAATACTAGAAAGGAACTATTGTGGGGTAAGAAAATTCTATTTGTCATAACAATTGGAGATAAAGAAAATGTACTGTCCCCTGACAAAGTGCATGATTTGTCTTTTTTTATGGTCTATTAATCTTTTTTTCTGTATTTAATAAATTCAAAAGAAAAGGTATATTATATCTTGCTTTTGTCCATATTTAGCTTTCAGCCACCAATACCAGCATAAAGATGTTCCCCCCAGAGAGTTCACAAACATTCACACCAAAAACCTCAGAAATAGGGGAAGAAAAATCTGCAATATATCTGAGCAAAGACCCAAAATCAGAAAAAGAAGAACAAGGAACATCTGGAATGAGCAAAGAACATGAACCAGAAAATGATAAAAAAAGCAAAAAGAGAGAAAGTAAGTGTGAGAATCTCCTACATGTTGTGTGATGTCGGTCAGTGAGAAAAATTAATGTTGAGCAGTACTTGGATTGTCACCTATATGATGGCTGACAATAATCCAACACGTCTGTATGGAGAAGATTCCCCAGCTAAACAGCCACAATGACTGTATAGTAGTATTATGTAATATGTATGGTGTAATATGTATTGGCTCAGTAATAAGCACTGCAGCGCTGGGGTCCTGGGTTCAAATCCCACCACGGACAACACCTGCAAGGAGTTAGTATGTCCTCCCCGTGTTTGTGTGGATTTCTTCTGGGCACTCTGGTTTCCTCCCACACTCCAAAGACATACTGATAGGATGTTTAGATTGTAAGGCGGGGAGCATCCGGACGTGTGAAACCACTGTACCACAGGAGGAACCTGGGTCTACCCAGACTAGAGAAGGGCACCGTCCAGGACTGTGGCAGCTGAACAAGGCTTGGTGACAGCAGGACAGAGGGGTTGGCTAGAGTCAGACAGGGCTGGCACAGAAACACCAAAAGGACAAGGAAAACTACAGGTGGGTACAGTCAGGAAACACTGGACAACAGGCAGAAGTCATCTGGCTCCGACAGACTCTAGATATCGGGCAGAGGTTTTGCTGAGTTTTGGCCTTTATTACTTATTCATACTGGTGATATTCAATAAAGAATGAATACTAGAAAGGAACTATTGTGGGGCAAGAAAATTATATTTGTCATAACAATTGGAGATAAAGAAAATGTACTGTCCCCTGACAAAGTGCATGATTTGTCTTTTTTTATGGTCTATTAATCTTTTTTTCTGTATTTAATAAATTCAAAAGAAAAGGTATATTATATCTTGCTTTTGTCCATACTTAGCTCTCTGCCACCGATACCAGCATAAAGAAGTTCCCCCCAGAGAGTTCACAAGCATTCAGTCCAAAAACCTCAGAAATAGGGGAGAAAAATTTGCAATATGTCTGAGCAAAGATCCAAAATCAGAAAAAGAAGAACAAGGAACATCTGGAATGAGCAAAAAACATGAACCAGAAAATGATAAAAAAGGCAAAAAGAGAGAAAGTAAGTGTGAGAATCTCCTACATGTTGTGTGATGTCGGTCAGTGAGAAGAATTCATGTGGAGCAGTACTTGGATTGTCACCTATATGATGGGTGACAATAATCCAACACGTCTGTATGGAGAAGATTCCCCAGCTAAACAGCCACAAAGACTATACAGTACTATTATGTAATATGTATGGTGTAATATGTATTGGCTCAGGGGTAAGCACTGCAGCGCTGAGGTCCTGGGTTCAAATCCCACCACGGACAACACCTGCAAGGAGTTAGTATGTCCTCCCCGTGTTTGTGTGGATTTGTTCTGGGCACTCTGGGTTCCTCCCACACTCCAAAGACATACTGATAGGATGTTTAGATTGTAAGTAATTGGGACAGTGATGCAAATGTATGTAATACTCTATGGAATTAATAGTACTGTCTTAGTCAATAAATATGATTATTATTATTAATATTATTATTATTATGTAGGCTCATCACTTACATTATATTTATTTCTCATAGGTTCCATCTACTGCTGGCTGAGAAAAGACAGATCATCCGAAAATAAAATAACATCTGGGAAAGACAAAGAACTAATAATAAAAAATAAAAAGCAAGGCAAAAAGAGGGGAGGTAAGTGTGAGGATCACCTCCATGTGTGATGTCGGTCAGTGAAAGAATTCATGTGGGGCCGGTGTTACCTGTCAGTGCTTGGATTGTCACATGTATGATGGATAACAATGATCCCACACCTCTGTATGGAGAAGATTCCTTAGCTGTCCGGCCACAGTCACTGTACAGTAGTATCATGTAATATGGAGTCCAATCACATATAATATATTTACTTCTCATAGTTTCCATCTTCTGACGTAACTGATTATCCAAGACGGTTTTAGAACACACCGGAGAACCTGCCTATGCAAAAAGTAGAGTGCTGGCTATACAGTACCTCACGCCCCCTCTTTTGAGGAACCAAAAAATCCACCCCAGTAATAAAAATGGCATTCAATCCAGCATTCGGTAACCACACGCAGGTTGGAGAAAAGTCCTGCAGTAATAATAAACTCAGCAGAATCCATGCCCCAAGCAATCTGTCATGCACGTCGAGAGGTGGAGAGCATCCGGACGTGTGAAACCATTGTACCACAGGAGGAACTCAGGTCTACCCAAACTAGAGATGGGCAGTGTCCAGGACTGTGGCAGCTGAACAAGGTTTGGTGACAGCAGGACAGAGGGGCTGGCTAGAGTCAGACAGGGCTGGCACAGAAACACCAACAGGACAAGAAAAACTACAGGTGGGTACAGTCAGGAAACAATGGACAACAGGCAGAAGTCATCTGGCTCCGACAGACTCTAGATATCGGGCAGAGGTTTTGCTGAGTTTTGGCCTTTATTACTTATTCATACTGGTGATATTCAATAAAGAATGAATACTAGAAAGGAACTATTGTGGGGCAAGAAAATTCTATTTGTCATAACAATTGGAGATAAAGAAAATGTACTGTCCCCTGACAAAGTGCATGATTTGTCTTTTTTTTATGGTCTATTAATCTTTTTTTCTGTATTTAATAAATTCAAAAGAAAAGGTATATTATATCTTGCTTTTGTCCATATTTAGCACTCTGCCACCGATACCAGCATGAAGAAGTTCCCCCCAGAGAGTTCACAAGCATTCAGTCCAAAAACCTCAGAAATAGGGGAGAAAAATTTGCAATATATCTGAGCAAAGATCCAAAATCAGAAAAAGAAGAACAAGGAACATCTGGAATGAGCAAAGAACATGAACCAGAAAATGATAAAACAGGCAAAAAGAGAGAAAGTAAGTGTGAGAATCTCCTACATGTTGTGTGATGTCGGTCAGTGAGAAGAATTCATGTGGAGCAGTACTTGGATTGTCACCTATATGATGGGTGACAATAATCCAACACGTCTGTATGGAGAAGATTCCCCAGCCAAAGAGCCACAATGACAGTACAGTAGTATTATGTAATATGTATGGTGTAATATGTATTGGCTCAGTGGTAAGCACTGCAGCGCTGGTGTCCTGGGTTCAAATCCCACCACGGACAACACCTGCACGGAGTTAGTATGTCCTCCCGGTGTTTGTGTGGATTTCTTCTGGGCACTCTGGTTTCCTCCCACACTCCAAAGACATACTGATAGGATATTTAGATTGTAAGTAATTGGGACAGTGATGCAAATGTATGTAATACTCTATGGAATTAATAGTACTGTCTTAGTGAATAAATATGATTATTATTATTATTATTATGTAGGCTCATCACTTACATTATATTTATTTCTCATAGGTTCCATCTACTGCTGGCTGAGAAAAGACAGATCATCCGAAAATAAAATAACATCTGGAAAAGACAAAGAACTAAAAATAAAAAGCAAGGCAAAAAGAGGGGAGGTAAGTGTGAGGATCACCTCCATGTGTGATGTCGGTCAGTGAAAAGAATTCATGTGGGGCCGGTGTTACCTGTCAGTGCTTGGATTGTCACATGTATGATGGATAACAATGATCCCACACCTCTGTATGGAGAAGATTCCTTAGCTGTCTGGCCACAGTCACTGTACAGTAGTATCATGTAATATGAAGTCCAATCACATATAATATATTTACTTCTCATAGTTTCCATCTTCTGACGTAACTGATTATCCAAGACGGTTTTAGAACACACCGGAGAACCTGCCTATGCAGAGATTAGAATGCTGGCTATACAGTACCTCACGCCCCCTCTTCTGAGGAACCAAAAAATCCACCCCAGTAATAAAAAGGGCATTCAATCCAGCATTCGTTAACCACAGGCAGGTTGGAGAAAAGTCCTGCAGTAATAATGGGCTCAGCAGAATCCATGCCCCAAGCAATATGTCACGCACGTTGAGAGGCGGGGAGCATCCAGACGTGTGAAACCACTGTACCACACGAGGAACCTGAATCTACCTAGACTAGAGAAGGGCAAAGTCCAGGACTGTGGCAGCTGAACAAGGTTTGGTGACAGCAGGACAGAGGGGCTGGCTAGAGTCAGACAGGGCTGGCACAGAAACACCAAAAGGACAAAGAAAACTACAGGTGGGTACAGTCGGGAAACACTGGACAACAGGCAGAATTCATCTGACTCCGACAGACTCTAGAAATCAGGCAGAGGTTTTGCTGAGTTTTGGCCTTTATTACTTATTCATACTGGTGATATTCAATAAAGAATGAATACTAGAAAGGAACTATTGTGGGGCAAGAAAATTCTATTTGTCATATCAATTGGAGATAAAGAAAATGTACTGTCCCCTGACAAAGTGCATGATTTGTCTTTTTTTATGGTTTATTAATCTTTTTTTCTGTATTTAATAAATTCAAAAGAAAAGGTATATTATATCTTGCTTTTGTCCATATTTAGCTCTCTGCCACCAATACCAGCATAAAGATGTTCCCCCCCAGAGAGTTCACAAACATTCACACAAAAAACCTCAGAAATAGGGGGAGAAAAATCTGCAATATATCTGAGCAAAGACCCAAAATCAGAAAAAGAAGAACAAGGAACATCTGGAATGAGCAAAGAACATGAACCAGAAAATGATAAAAAAGGCAAAAAGAGAGAAAGTAAGTGTGAGAATCTCCTACATGTTGTGTGATGTCGGTCAGTGAGAAAAATTCATGTGGAGCAGTACTTGGATTGTCACCTATATGATGGGTGACAATAATCCAACACATCTGTATGGAGAAGATTCCCAGCTAAACAGCCACAATGACTGTACAGTAGTATTATGTAATATGTATGGTGTAATATGTATTGGCTCAGTTGTAAGCACTGCAGCGCTGGGGTCCTGGGTTCAAATCCCACCACGGACAACACCTGCAAGGAGTTAGTATGTCCTCCCCGTGTTTGTGTGGATTTCTTCTGGGCACTCTGGTTTCCTCCCACACTCCAAAGACTTACTGATAGGATGTTTAGATTGTAAGTAATTGGGACAGTGATGCAAATGTATGTAATACTCTATGGAATTAATAGTACTGTCTTAGTGAATAAATATGATTATTATTATTATTATTATTATGTAGGCTCATCACTTACATTATATTTATTTCTCATAGGTTCCATCTACTGCTGGCTGAGAAAAGACAGATCATCCGAAAATAAAATAACATCTGGAAAAGACAAAGAACTAAAAATAAAATATAAAAAGCAAGGCAAAAAGAGGGGAGGTAAGTGTGAGGATCACCTCCATGTGTGATGTCGGTCAGTGAAAGAATTCATGTGGGGCCGGTGTTACCTGTCAGTGCTTGGATTGTCACATGTATGATGGATAACAATGATCCCACACCTCTGTATGGAGAAGATTCCTTAGCTGTGCGGCCACAGTCACTATACAGTAGTATCATGTAATATGGAGTCCAATCACATATAATATATTTACTTCTCATAGTTTCCATCTTCTGACGTAACTGATTATCCAAGACGGTTTTAGAACACACCGGAGAACTAGGGATGGGCGAATCTACTCGCTAGGACTCGTTACTCGGCGAGTAGTAAGGGACTCGCAGGACTCGGTACTCTGCGAGTTTCCCAGCGTTTACTCACACGAGTCCAATGCAAATCATTGGCAAACGCTGACAAAACTAGGATTGCAATTGTTTGCATTAGACTCGGCTACTGTGCCAGGGATAGCAGGAAAACTCGCAAAGTAACTGCTGTTTCTTTGCGAGCTGAGTCCAGCTGTCTTCTCTGTGCAGCTCCAGGGTCCTAGAGCCCGCCTGCTCACAGACATGATGTAGCAGAGCTGAGATTGTTCTCAGTCTGCTCATTCCCTGTGCATAGACATCTATATCTATGCACAGGGATGAGCAGAGAGGACATCACGTTTTGGACTACGTCGGACGGAAGAGGATTTTTTTAATTAAAGATGGAGTCTCTAATGGCTTTTTTTTTTATTTCAAATAAAAATTTTTATTTGTGTTTTTTTAACCCTTTATTGGAGATTCTTAGTGGCTGGGTCAAACGTGGCCTGACATTAAGAATCTCGGGCTTAATACCAGCTTGTATAACAAAGCTGGTATTAACCCCTTTATTACCCAGTGTGCCACCGCCACCAGGGCCGCTGGAAGAGCGGGGTTCAGCGCCAGAGGATGGCGCTTCAATGAACGCGCCATCTTCTGGGGCAGCTGCGGGCTGCAATTTGCGCAGGGATTCCCAAAGCTTGGGCATCCCTGCGCTGCGGATTCCAGCCCCCAGCTGCTTAGCTGTACCTGGCTAGACATAGAAATTGCGCGGAGCCCCACGCATTTTTTTTATTATTTCATGAATTTCAGAGTCTCAGAGTCAGAGTCTCAGAGTCAGAGTCAGAGTCTCAGAGTCTCAGAGTCAGAGTCTCAGAGTCGGAGTCTCAGAGTCAGAGTCAGAATCTCAGAGAGTCAGAATCTCAGAGTCTCAGAGTCTCAGAGAGTCAGAGTCAGAATCTGAGAGAGTCAGAGTCAGAATCTCAGAGAGTCAGAGTCAGAATCTCAGAATCTCAGAATCTCAGAGTCAGAGTCAGAATCTCAGAGAGTCAGAGTCAGAATCTCAGAGAGTCAGAGTCAGAATCTAAGAGAGTCAGAGTCAGAATCTCAGAGAGTCAGAGTCAGAATCTCAGAATCTCAGAGACTCAGAATCTCAGAGTCTCAGAGAGTCAGAGTCAGAATCTCAGAGTCTCAGAGAGTCAGAGTCAGAATCTCAGAATCTCAGAGTCTCAGAGTCAGAATCAGAATCTCAGAGAGTCAGAGTCAGAATCTCAGAGAGTCAGAGTCAGAATCTCAGAATCTCAGAGTCTCAGAGAGTCAGAGTCAGAATCTCAGAGAGTCAGAGTCAGAATCTCAGAGAGTCATAGTCAGAATCTCAGAGAGTCAGAGTCAGAATCTCAGGATCTCAGAGTCTCAGAATCTCAGAATCTCAGAGAGTCAGAGTCAGAGTCAGAATCTCAGTCTCAGAGAGTCAGAGTCAGAGTCAGAATCTCAGAGTCTCAGAGAGTCAGAGTCAGAGTCAGAATCTCAGAATCTCAGAGTCTCAGAGTCAGAATCTCAGAGAGTCAGAGTCAGAATCTCAGAGAGTCAGAGTCAGAATCTCAGAGAGTCAGAGTCAGAATCTCAGTGAGTCAGAGTCAGAATCTCAGAGAGTCAGAGTCAGAATCTCAGAGAGTCAGAATCTCAGAGAGTCAAAGTCAGAATTTCAGAGAGTCAGAGTCAGAATCTCAGAGAGTCAGAGTCAGAATCTCAGAGAGTCAGTCAGAATCTCAGAGAGTCAGAGACAGAATCTCAGAATCTCAGAGTCTCAGAATCTCAGACTCTCAGAGAGTCAGAGTCAGAATCTCAGAGAGTCATAGTCAGAATCTCAGAGAGTCAGAGTCAGAATCTCAGAATCTCAGAGTCTCAGAATCTCAGAGAGTCAGAGTCAGAGTCAGAATCTCAGTCTCAGAGAGTCAGAGTCAGAATCTCAGAGTCTCAGAGAGTCAGAGTCAGAGTCAGAATCTCAGAATCTCAGAGTCTCAGAGTCAGAATCTCAGAGAGTCAGAGTCAGAATCTCAGAGAGTCAGAGTCAGATCTCAGAGAGTCAGAGTCAGAATCTCAGAGAGTCAGAGTCAGAACTCAGAGAGTCAGAGTCAGAATCTCAAGAGTCAAGTCAGAATCTCAGAATCTCAGAGTCTCAGAATCTCAGAGTCTCAGAGAGTGAGAGTCAGAGTCAAATCTCAGAGAGCAGAGTCAGAATCTCAGAGAGTCAGAGTCAAGTCAGAGTCAGAATCTCAGAGAGTTAGAGTCAGAATCTCAGAGAGTCAGAGTCAGAATCTCAGAGAGTCAGAGTCAGAATCTCAGAATTCAGAGTCTCAGAATCTCAAGTAGAGTCAGAGTCAGAATCTCAGAGAGTCAGAGTCAGAATCTCAAGTAGAGTCAGTCAATCTAGAGTCAGAATCAGCTCAGAGAGTCAGAGTAGCAGAATCTCAGAGAGTCAGAGTCAGAGTTCAGAATCTCAGAGAGTCAGAGTCAGAATCTAGAGTCAGAGTCCAGAATCTCAGAGTCAGTCAGAATCTCAGAGTCTCAAGAGTCAGAATCTCAGAGAGTCAGAGTCAGAATCTCAGAGAGTCAGAGTCAGAATCTCAGAGAGTCAGAGTCAGAATCTCAGAGAGTCAGAGTCAGAATCTCAGAATCTCAGAGTCTCAGAATCTCAGAAGTCTCAGAGAGTCAGAGTCAGAGTCAGAATCTCAGAGTCTCAGAGATCCAGAATGGTTATCAGTCACGCTGTGAATCAGAGATAACGATCCGAAAACCATATGTAGGTTGCATCAATCATCCATTTATCCTTCAACGCTTCAACAGTCAGTGTCTCTCAGATATTACAGTCAGTCTTACAAGGTTTATAAGCCTTACATGCATTTAGGGGAGAATTCATGAGTCAAATCTCATTAAAGTGCGAGCCAATTCGATGATATCAAATCGTCATCAAGTGAGAGCTAACAGAGTCTCAGAGAGTCAGAGTCAGAATCTCAGAATCTCAGAGTCTCAGAATCTCGAGTCTCAGAGTCAGAGTCAGAATCTCAGAGAGTCAGAGTCAGAATCTCAGAGAGTCAGAGTCAGAATCTCAGAGAGTCAGAGTCAGAATCTCAGAGAGTCAGAGTCTCAGAATCTCAGAGAGTCAGAGTCTCAGAATCTCAGAGTCTCAGAATCTCAGAGTCTCAGAGTCAGAGTCAGAATCTCAGAGTCTCAGAGTCAGAATCTCAGAGAGTCAGAGTCAGAATCTCAGAGAGTCATAGTCAGAATCTCAGAGAGTCAGAGTCAGAATCTCAGAGTCTCAGAATCTCAGAGTCTCAGAGTCAGAGTCAGAATCTCAGAGAGTCAGAGTCAGAATCTCAGAGAGTCAGAGTCAGAATCTCAGAGAGTCAGAATCTCAGAGAGTCAGAGTCAGAATCTCAGAGAGTCAGAGTCTGAATCTCAGAGAGTCAGAGTCAGAATCTCAGAGAGTCAGAGTCAGAATCTCAGAGAGTCAGAGTCAGAATCTCAGAATCTCAGAGAGTCAGAGTCAGAGTCAGAATCTCAAAGAGTCAGAGTCAGAATCTCAGAGAGTCAGAGTCAGAATCTCAGAGAGTCAGAGTCAGAATCTCAGAATCTCAGAGTCTCAGAATCTCAGAGTCTCAGAGAGTCAGAGTCAGAGTCAGAATCTCAGAGTCTCAGAGAGTCAGAGTCAGAATCTCAGAGAGTCAGAGTCAGAGTCAGAATCTCAGAGAGTCAGAGTCAGAGTCAGAATCTCAGAGAGTCAGAGTCAGAATCTCAGAGAGTCAGAGTCAGAGTCAGAATCTCAGAGTCTCAGAGTCAGAGTCAGAATCTCAGAGTCTCAGAGTCAGAATGTCAGAATTTCATGAAATAATTTTAAAAAAATGTGTGGGGCTCGGCGCAATTTCTATTTCTAGTCAGGTACAGCTAAGCAGCTGGGGGCTGGAATCCGCAGCGCAGGGATGCCCAAGTTTTCTGGGCACCCCCGCTGCAAATTGCAGCCCGCAGCCGCCCCAGAAGATGGCGCGTTCATTGAAGCGCCATCCTCTGGCGCTGAACCCCGCTCTTCCAGCAGCCCTGGTGGCGGTGGCACGCTGGGTAAAAAAGAGGTTAGGGCCAGCTTTGTATTATTCAGCTGGCCCTAAGCCCGAAATTTATTGCGGTCACGCCAATATTAGACATGACCGCCATGAATTTCTATTAAATTGTTTTAAAAAAAAACACAACACAGAGAAAATTTTTTATTAGAAATAAAAAAAAAAGCCATTAGAGACTCCATCTTTAATTAAAAAAATCCTCTCCCGTCCGACGCAGTCCAAAACGCGATGTTCTCTCTGCTACATCCCTGTGCATAGATATAGATGTCTATGCACAGGGAATGAGCAGACTGAGAACAATCTCAGCACTGCTACATCAGGCAGCAGGCGGGCTGTAGCACCCTGGAGCTGTGGCAGCCAGCACACTGAGCAGACAGGACTCTTATCGGTGCGAGTTTCCCAGCGATTACAGTTGCAAAGTAAACGAGTCCAATGCAAATAAATTGCAAAACTAGGATTGCTTTGGGCTGAAGCTTCCGAGACACATCTGCGATTTGTAAATCTCACACTACTCGCTATTACTCGCTTCCCCATTCATTAACATTGGACTCGCTAGACTCGCAACGAGTAGCGAGTCCCGGGCTCGGACTCACTAGAGTCAAGCGATTCTGAGTAATTTAGGATTCACCCATCACTACGGAGAACCTGCCTATGCAAAAACTAGAGTGCTGGCTATACAGTACCTCACGCCCCCTCTTTTGAGGAACCAAAAAATCCACCCCAGTAATAAAAAGGGCATTCAATCCAGCATTCGGTAACCACACGCAGGTTGGAGAAAGTCCTGCAGTAATAATGGGCTCAGCAGAATACATGGCTCAATCAATCTGTCATGCACGTCGAGAGGTGGAGAGCATCTGGACGTGTGAAACCATTGTACCACAGGAGGAACTCAGGTCTACCCAGACTAGAGATGGGCAGCGTCCAGGACTGTGGCAGCTGAACAAGGCTTGGTGACAGCAGGACAGAGGGGCTGGCTAGAGTCAGACAGGGCTGGCACAGAAACACCAACAGGACAAAGAAAACTACAGGTGGGTACAGTCAGGAAACACTGGACAACAGGCAGAAGTCATCTGGCTCCGACAGACTCTAGATATCGGGCAGAGGTTTTGCTGAGTTTTGGCCTTTATTACTTATTCATACTGGTGATATTCAATAAAGAATGAATACTAGAAAGGAACTATTGTGGGGCAAGAAAATTCTATTTGTCATAACAATTGGAGATAAAGAAAATGTACTGTCCCCTGACAAAGTGCATGATTTGTCTTTTTTTTATGGTTTATTAATCTTTTTTTTCTGTATTTAATAAATTCAAAAGAAAAGGTATGGACTTCCGGTTCCGGCGCCTCTATGGTGGGACGTGGGTAACTGCGCTCCGGAGCCCGCCATAGCTCTTAAGCATAATCCCCGAGCCCCGGAGCTGACTAACTCCCTCCCAGGATGAGCGGGAGCAAGGGAGGATCGAAGGCCACCTTGGACCGCTTCGTCACCAGAAGCGGTGACGGAGAACGGAGCGGCGCGGTCCCCGTGCCGGGAGGAGGTGACAATGGCGCGAAAATCAACATGGAGGCTGCGGGAACAGGCGGACGGTCCCTGACGGAACCACAGAGGGAGACCACACATGAGACCGCGGTGCAGCTGAAGGAGAATAAACAGGTGATGGCACATAACTCCAGTCTCTCATCTAGCTTACTACACCAGAGCGCAGGGGAGATGGAGGAGGGGAGCAGAAGCATGGGCAGCCAAGGGGAGCAGGGTCTCTCTCTCCCTCATATTGACCATAGATCCCTGGCCAAGGAACTTGCCCTATACCTGGCTGACGACTTTAAGCAAGCCATTGCTGAACTAGTGGGATCCTCTACACAGGAGATCTCAAATAAGCTGAGCCATCATGACAGGCAGCTACAGGAGGCTGAGGCAAGGATCTCTACTGCAGAAGACAGAGTAGCAGAACTGGAGAGCCAGGTCCAGATCTTACAAAAACAGTCTTCCTATGCCCTAAGTAAACTGGACGACATAGAGAATAGGGCACGCAGGAATAATTTAAAAATCGTGGGTCTTCCTGAATCTATATCCGTTAACCAACTTGAGGAAGTTTTTGAAGTGGAGCTGCCCAAAGCTTTAGGACTCTCACATAGGTGCAAGACAGAACACACCCATAGGATTGGCCCCCCAAGTGAGCCTCCCCGAGAGGATAAAAGCAATAGATACCCACAGAACGGAGACGTTAATAAACCACGACACGCCATCGCCAAGTACTTAAACCACAGAGATAAGGAGGAAATCTTGCGTGCCTATAAAGCAAAGAGATACCCTCTGTCGTTGAAGGGCCATAAAGTACTGATATTTGCGGACTATTCAGTCGAGGTAACTAGGCACAGGAGAGCTTTCAGCGAGGTCTGCACCATCTTGTTTAAAAAAAATACTCGCTTTCAACTAAACTATCCCGCAACTCTGAGATTTCGAATGGATCTATGCTGTCTTTCACGAACCCGGAGGAAGCGTTGGCTGTGATCAGGAGAAACGACGGACACAAATCACCCAGCAAAGACAGTACACAATCTAACAGCCCAAGACATCCTAATGATGTCCCGGACCAAACCCCTGAAACTGACGATGATCACACACAGGATCAGGACTCTGTGAGAACATACAGACTGAGGTCAGACACTATTCACGAAGAAGGAATGTCAAAGCCTATGACACCGCGACAACAAAGAACATCTGTGTCCAGATGGAACAAGAAGAAGATGAGTCAAGCTGAGTGAGCAGGAGGAAGGAGAGATAGAGAGAAGTGAAAGTGATGTGAAGTTGTGTTTTTTTTTTTTTTCTCTTTTCTTCTTCTCTTTCACCCCCCTTTCATATATGTGCACTGGGTTCATTACCAGTTTATGATCCAGCAAATCTGTGGGGAGATGTGGGAAGTTTTATCTTGTAGCTAACTACTTTACAATTTTCAATACGGAGGCTCGGGATTGTTATTCACCTGTTCATAGTATTATTGTTTCTAGTACAAGAGAATGTGGCGGGCGTGGGACAATGTGTCCTTTTCCAGGGAGGAAAAAAGTGAAGTCTATTGGCTATGCCATGAGGGAGAGAGGGGATGCTTTAAGGGAAAAAAGGGGAAGGGGATGGGATGAGAGAACAAAATTCGCCCTGACATACACTTTTTTTTTTCAACCACCTTTTTCAGTCTCACACCCTTTGGTCAAAAATGATAACTTCGGGGGCGTGTCTTGGACGCAGATGGCGCCGGACGCTTGAAGGAGCTGCTCCAGAGCGAGACCGCACAAAATGGCACCTAACAGCTCCACATTGACCTGCAGCCGCCGCTGAGTCCTGTGCAAAGACCCGGGAACCTCCGGAGATGCCGCGGGCCACACCGAGACGCAGGGGAGAGGAGCAGAAGGTAACAGACTTCTTCCCCAGAGATCAGCAGCGCGCTGCCTCTCCCAAAATGGCGCCGGCTGCATCAACAGCTCCTTCTTCCCGCGGCTCTCGCAGCCCAAGAGACTGGGGAGACCCAGACTCTGAGGAAGCCCCTATCACCCACAGTGGAATGAGGGACATGTTAAACACGGCCCTGAAGGAGTCATTAGGCTCACTACGGAGTTCCCTCCAGGACGACCTGAAACAACTCATGGGGGAAATGAAGGAAGAGCTTATATCACTGGGGCGCCGCACAAAGCACATTGAGCATAAGATGGGGGAGTATGCAGAGGCACATAACACGCTGGTCACAGACCATAAAACCCTGGAGAAGGATGTTTTCTCTATGCAGGACCGCATGTGTGCTATGGAGGACAAACTGCGACACAATAACATAAAAATCAGGGGAATTGCAGAGGCAGTAGAGGAGGAGAACCTCACAAAGATGGCCACGACTTTTTTAGTTCACCTCTTGCCTCAAACCCCTCCATCTGAGCTCGCTATAGAAAAACTCTACAGACTTCCCAAGCCTGCACACCTCCCTAAGGATCTATCCAGAGATGTTCTGGTGACACTTGTTAAAGGATCGACTAGAGATCTAGTGCTGCAAACTATGAGGAGATCCCCTCCGACTGACTCTTCTTACGCTGGGCTTAAAGTCTTTCCCGACCTGTCCCCAGGGACGATGGCAAGGCGACGTGACTTTGCACCAATGTGCGCGATTCTACGAGAGAGGGGCCTTCAATACAGTTGGGGCACACCGGTCTCGGTTAATTTCAGATACAAGGGGTCACGTCAGATGTTTGCGTCTCCCTCCCATCTGAAACGTGCCCTGAAACAATGGAACTTATGTCCACCGAGTGCTTCATCATCTCCCCGCACCAAAGACACGCACGTTTCAGACCCAGAAGGAGTCCGTTGAGCTCCTGTGGCTGCAATCTCTGTGAATCACATTTGTTAATTAATATGTGGGTCTCGCCTGGAGACTATCCTGGACTCTGATCAGACTCAGAGAAGGGGGTTCCCCGCTTATTTGATATCCCTGGCCATCCCAGCGATGTCCTGTTTGATGTGGCGGGTCGGTAACGAAGTGTGCCTTTGAACCCCCTCCCCCCCCCCACTTTGCCTCAGGCCGGAGCCTGAATATATTGGCACACAAGTGTATATAATTTTGTTTTCTCCTTGAGATAGTGTTTTGTTTTCTTCTACGTTGATATTTTTCTTTTTATTTTATTGGCTGACCTCTTTTGTGTTTCGTCTCTCCTCTCTTTACCTTACCCTTCTTTCCTGACTTACCTAACCCCCCTCCCTGCCCCTTCACAACTAGTGACTAATCAGTCTGCTCTCTCAATATGTCTCTCAAGATCGTCACCCTTAATGTAAAGGGACTCAACTCGCCAGCAAAGCGCTCATTCCTATGGGGGGAGGCTCGCAGATCCAAGGCAGACGTCCTGTGCCTACAGGAGACGCACCTGTTAAAGGAGGACAACCAGAGACTCGCACATAGAGACTTTACAAGGTATTTCTGTGCGAACGCCCCTAACAAAAAAGCAGGGGTCTGCATCATGGTGCGTAATTCTGTACAGTTCCAACTCAAGGAAACACACATAGACCCTGAGGGCAGATACCTCATTCTACTTTGTGTAATATCGGGGGTCTTGGTGACACTAGCTACAGTGTATGCTCCTAACCTAGCCCAAATTAAATTTCTCCGTCAATTTCTAGGGAAGGTTAGAGATCTCTCTCGAGGCCGCTGTGTGGTCTGTGGAGATTTCAACATGGTCCCTCTCCGGCGCCTGGATTGCTCGGCCTCCGGGATCCGAGAGAGGAGAGACCTAGACCAGGTACATAGAGAACTTCATCTACATGACGTCTGGAGGTATTTTCATGCATCTGAAAGGGACTACTCATTTTTCTCGCACAGACACAGGTCTTATTCTAGAATAGACTACTTCCTAGTGAATGACGATACCCTGTCGGCCTGTGTCTGTGCGGAAATTGGGGACATTACATGGTCTGACCATGCCCCGGTCTCCCTGACCCTCGCTTTGGGGACTTGCCCAATGACCTCACGTAAATGGAGACTCAACGTTAATATGTTATCTAATCAAGGCTTAGTAGATGACTTTGAACGCCAATTAGTCAGCTTCTTTGCAGAGAATGATAATGGAGAGGTGACGGAGGAAACATTGTGGGCCTCTCATAAAGCGGTTCTCCGTGGGTTATTCCTACAGAGGGCGTCCAGGCATAAAAGATCAGGGGCCCTAATGAGAGAAGGCCTCATGGCAGACCTTAGGAGTTTGTAGGAGAGGAACAAGGAGTCACCCTCCTCCTCTCTCTCCTCTCAAATTTTTTCCATTAGGACACAGCTACGTGCAGCTCTACTCGAGCAACACGAAAAGGCGCTTCGGAGAACTAGATTGGCATACTACGAGACGGGAGACAGAGCTGGGGCCTTGTTGGCCGGGAGAATCCGGAAAAGAGCGGCAGGTGCGGCTATTGGTGGTCTGAGAAATAAAGAGGGAGTGGAAGTGAGGAACCCTCAGGAAATAGCGAATGAATTCGCATCCTATTATGAACAACTGTATAATTTAAAAGAAGCGGAGGAGACGCCATCCCCCACGCCAGAACTTATTGAGGGATTTCTGGCTTCTCTAGACCTCCCGACTCTATCGTCGGAACAGGCAGACCAGCTGAATTCCCCATTCACTGTGGGGGAAATCCTGGGGGTGATCAGAACTCTGAAAACCTCCTCGACCCCGGGTCCGGATGGATTCCCAAATGAATACTATAAGTCCTTTGGGCACATCCTTGCCCCCTTTTTACTTAGACTTTTCTCCTTCTGGCGTGGGTGTGGTACTATCTCTCCCGACTTCCTCGAAGCCACCATTGTGACCATTCCCAAACCTGGGAAACCCCCGGATCTCCCGGCGAACTACCGCCCTATCTCGCTTCTGAATAGCGATATCAAAATCTTCGCTAAACTTCTAGCGAACAGGTTGTCGGAGGTGGTCCCTACTCTGGTACACCCGGATCAGGTCGGATTTGTGGCTGGCAGACAAGCAAAGGATGGAACCCGGAGGATGATCGACCTGATACAAGTGGCGGAACAAGGGGGGTCCCCCAGTGCATTCCTGTCCCTTGACGCTGAAAAGGCGTTCGACAGGGTGCACTGGGGGTACTTGGAAGCGACTCTGCAGAAATTTGGTCTGGCTGGTCCATTCCTCAAGGCAGTACTGTCGCTGTACTCTAACCCCAATGCTCGGGTCTTATCCTCGGGGTTCCTATCTAATGGCTTTTCCATCTCTAATGGAACACGCCAGGGCTGTCCACTTTCACCGGTGATCTTCGCCCTGGCGGTGGAACCTCTGGCGGCCGCTCTCCGAGCTCACCCGCGGATTAAAGGCATCACTGCTGGACAGGGAGTCCATGTTGTCGGCCTATACGCAGATGATATCATAATCTCCTGTACGGAACTTGAATCATCCCTGCCAGCCATTATGGACCTCCTTCGAGCCTACGCTGAAGCTTCTTTGTATAAGTTAAATGCATCTAAGTCTGTGGTGTTGCCGATCAATGTTTCTCCCCAGGAAATCCATCATTGGGAGTCCACACTTCCCTTCAAATGGTATCAGCAGGGTATCCCCTACCTTGGTATTATCCTCTGCAAATCCAATGACTTAATAAGAAAAAACTACGCCACTTTAAAATCGGCCATTTCTGAGGCCATCACGTCTCACCCGCTGGCAGCACTGTCGTGGGTAGCAAGGATACAGGCATTTAAAATGCTTCTACTACCTAAACTGCTATACACGTTTCGCTGTGTTCCTATACTCTTCCCGCGACAATTGCTAGCTGAACTTCAACGACTAACTAACTCTTATGTCTGGGCCACTAAGAGACCTAGAGTTGCTAAGGGATTATTATACCTCCCCTTTGCCCGAGGGGGCATGGGAGTCCCCTCCATCAGGGAGTATCAGAGAGCCTGCCTTCTGGAAGAGGCAGAGAACTGGTGGCGCTTGCCTCCTGATAAGAGATGGCTGGAGATAGAGGAGGCCTCCTCTACAGTCGGGTCACTCCGGCTTCTCCTTGCTGCAGAGTCCCTGGCGCCTGTTTGCGTCAGACCTAACTTAACGACGATACGCTCGATGCTTACCTGCTGGAGAGGGACTCCGAAAGGTTGGACCTCCTTCCCTCTCTCTGAAGTACCCCTAAGGGCACTCCTCAGCCACTTACCGGCTTTGGGGGTGCAGATGTGGGAGAGGGAGGGAATAGCCATGCTGGGGGACCTTATGTCAGGGGAGTCCTTGGTCTCCTTCTCAGAACTGATTTCGAAGTTTCCCTCACTGACACCTAGTTTCTTGCACCACCTGAGGCTCCAGCACTTTATAACTGAGGTAAACAAACGCCATCCTTTGAAAGACATTCTGGCACCATCGCCACTTAGGAGACTCATCTTCTCTGTCCCTAGGAGATCCAAGGGCTTATCTATGATTTATCAGGGGCTGGTTGCGGCTAACTTGGAGTCCAAATTAAGTTACATGATTAGGTGGGAGGACGAGTTGGGTTTCTCGGGGTCCCTGGAGGATTGGGAGGACGCATCTAAACTTGCTTACAAACTGACTAGATGCATAAATCATCTGGAGATACTCAAAAAGATTCACCTGCGGTGGTACCTCCCTCCCTCCACGATCTCTAGATTCTCCAAGGATGCATCCCCCTTGTGTTGGCGTCAGTGTGGCCTCAGAGGAACACTGACGCACATGTGGTGGCAATGCCCAAAACTGACTCCATACTGGAAGTTGGTGGAGGGCCTGATTGGCTCCATCACAGAAATACAGATCCCCTTGGAGCCCCAGCTGGCTATCCTCAACATAGACCTATATCTATATCCTGCCCAATTCAGATCGGTGGTCTTCTATATACTGACGGCGGCCAGACAATCCCTAGCAGCGAGCTGGAAAGCAACTGACCCTCCCACACTCAGTGCTGTGGCGAATCGCACAAACTACATTTTCCACCAGGAATACTATCTGGCGTTGGATGCTGCGAGTAGAAACCAAACTCGTGATGCTTGGATCTTGTGGGCCTCCCACCCCTTGGCAACCCCTGTCCCAGTGAATTATGATGCTATTCCCCGATAGCTCAACCAGAGGGGGCATCTTTCTACTTTAAGAACGTTTGCCTACTCCCCCCCCCCTTCTTCCCTGCTATTCCTTCCCCCCTATTTTCCAGTTTTAATTTGCAAAGGTGATGTGTTTTCAGTTTATTTCTGTATGTTATTTTGATTTAAGCCCTAGAGCTTTGTTTGTATTAATTGCAGTTATGCTAAAATTCAATAAACATTTATTGGGAAAAAAAAAAAAAAAATGATAACTTCCAGGGCGCTGGTCTGCGCCACCAAAAATTACATAACTATCGAGTGGAATCGGTTTTGGCTGTTGAGGATGGTTAGGTGGGTCTCCTGGAATGTTAAGGGACTGCGCTCCCCTGCTAAGCGCATGATGATTCTTAGACATCTCAAACGCCTACATGCTGAAGTGGCTTTGCTCCAGGAGACCCATCTGACGTCCGGTGAATTCTTTAGATTAAAAAAAATGTGGGTAGGGGAAATATATGGCTCCAGTGCTGTTAACAGGAAGGCGGGTGTTCTGATTCTGATTAACAAATCACTAGCACATACAGTTCTGTCCCTTGACATCGACCAAGAAGGTAGACTGATACATATGGTTATACAGATCCAGAAAGACACCTTCAGCATTTATAATATATATGCTCCTAATGTGTCCCAGAGATTCTTTCTGCAGCAAATACAAACTCAATTTCTGACTGACCAGGAGGGCATTAGACTGGCGGGAGGGGACTTCAATATGACCTTAAATGACATCGAAGATAGACAACATAGTGATCCCCTGACACGTGACACCCGATGTGACATGACCCATCCAAAAACGAGTCCATTAGAAGAGTTCTTCAACAACTGTAATATGAATGATGCTTGGAGAACACTCCACCCTTTAGATAGGGAATTTACCTACTATTCACACTCACAAAGATCTTGGTCAAGGGTAGACATGTTTTTTACTTCACCCCTTTTATTCCAGAGAGTGGTGGAGGTTAGGGTGGAGGATATGGTCATATCTGATCATAGCCCCTTGGTGATGGTCACGAGAGATTCTTTCCAAAAAGGCACTGATTATCTCTGGAGGTTTCCTGACACGCTGGTCCGAGAAGATAACTTTGTCAGATGCCTCGGTGAGTGGTGGTCAGATTATTCCCTACACAACCAGGAGCATCGCTCGGACCCGGGTCTGTTCTGGGAAGCGGCCAAGTCGGTTTTACGAGGCCATATCATGGCATTTAGCATGAGTTTAAAAAAAAGGATTAAAGAACAATACCTTAAAGCCAGCGCAGCAGTAAGGGGGGCTTACTCCTCGTATAAACAGTCAATGTCAGAATCAGATAGAGAGATCTGGCTGGATGCCAAGAGTGACTTTGATGTGTGGGCAGGGAAGAGAGAAGAGATATACAAAAACAGACTGGAGCTGGACTTGCATAAATTTGGAGATAAGGCAGGTAGACTACTAGCGCGACTAGCAAAGGGCAGGAGGGCTACTAACCCTATTGGAAAGATAAAGGATAAACATGGCAGCATTTGGACGGAGCCGCGTGACATCGCACAAGCTTTGGGGAAGTATTATGCATCACTCTATAGAGAGGAGGGAGTAGAGATGGGGGGCGAGGAGACGTGGCTCTCTTCAATTAATCTGCCCAACTTAACAGAGGAGGATAAGCAGTTCTTAAATAGTCCCATCTCCATAGAAGAGATAGAAATGACAATCAAATCTATCAACCCAGGGAAGGCGCCTGGTCCCGATGGTTTCAATCGGGCGTTCTTCAAAGCCTTACAGACTCAAATCTCCCCCGTGTTAAAAGATTTATTTAATGCCTTCCTGGACGGCACACCGATACCAGAAAGGATGAATATGGCCCACATAAAATTAATTCCCAAACCAGACAAACCTCCAACTGATCCGGCGAGCTACAGACCCATATCGCTCATTAACCAGGATCTTAAACTCCTCTCAAAAATATTAGCTGATAGACTTGCGCAGATACTGCCCAGAATCATATCACCTCATCAAGCAGGTTTTATTAAGGGGAGATCAACGGTTACTAACGTTAGAAAGGCGATGCTTCTCTTAGATGTAATAGGGAGGCAAATCCGAGGGGAGGTGGAAGATCTGGCCTTGATCACCTTAGACGCTGAAAAAGCATTCGATAATGTGAGGTGGTCTTGGCTGGATCGGGTCTTGGATGCCATAGGATTGGGGGACCCTTTCCGTCAGTTCCTGCGCTCCCTATATGCTAGCCCTAAGGCTTGTGTTAGCTTACCAGGTTTTCTGTCGGACTCATTTTGTCTGGAAAAAGGGACGAGACAGGGGTGTCCTTTATCTCCCCTCCTGTTCAATCTAGCAATAGAACCGTTGGCATTATACCTAGAAACACAACATCACTATGAAGGTCTGAAGGTGGGAACCAGGGAGATAAAATTGTCCATGTTCGCAGATGACATCATTTTGTATGTTCGTAACCCTAGAAGAGATGTCCCTTCCATACTGGATGACATTGACAGATTGAGCAGAATGTCAGGCTTTCGTCTGAATAGAGATAAATGTGAGATTCTCTTTATGAGCGGAAACAGAGGTGATGGCAGACACAAATCATTTTTTGGGATAAAGGTAGCCAGGGAAAGTGTTAAATATTTGGGGATACATCTAGCTAGAACTCCGGGCCAGATCAATGGTTTAAACTTCACGTCGGTTATATCCAAAATTGAGAGAGAATTGGCGGGATGGGGAAATCTACCCCTATCTTTGCTGGGCCGTGCACACCTCATTAAAATGATCAGTTTTGCAAGGCTGCTCTACCCCCTCCAGTCAATTTCCCTATTGCTGAAACATGTGGACGTTAATAGAATAAATCGTGCTTTTTCTAGGTTTCTCTGGAGGGGTAGAAGACCTAGGATAGCCCTTGAAACACTTATGCGGCCGAGAAGGGAGGGAGGTATCCAGCTTCCAGATATCAGGAAATATAATCTAGCATGTTTGTTACGTCATGTTCTCGATTGGATTAAGGATACCAATAATTTCTCAGACATTGAAGTGGAGGGTGAACTGACGAAACCATGGAAATTATCTACGTTACTCCATGCTCCACTCTCCATGTTACCGACTAATATTAAAACCACTGTTATTTGTAGAGACACAATTGCAACTTGGAAAAGTGTTAGGAAAAGCATGAAGCTCTCTTGGCAGATTTCCAGGGTCTTGACCCATGGGCCTTCCCAGCTTTCAGAATGGGCTGTGAGAACCCCCTTTTTGGAGCTTGGAAATTAAAAGGTATTCTCACGATGGGTGATCTAATGCACAGGGGGGAAAGGAGGTGGCTGACATGCGAAGAAATCTTGACAAAATATGAGCTACCTAAATCACATGTTCTACAATACCATCAAATCCGTCACTCTCTAATGTGTCGTTTAAAAGATGTCTCAGCAGAACTGACCCACTCTCATTGGGATGATGTGTTGGGGATGGGAGAGGTGTCCATATCGAGTCTCTACAAAATATTACAAAATTCTATAGGACCAGGTAACACTGAGAAACTTTTTAGTAAATGGAAAAAACACTTTCCGGATCTGGGGTTAACACAAAAAATACTGGAAGGTTGGGAAATCACTAGAAAACATGTCACCAATGAAAGATGGAGGGATACTCAGTTCCGGCTAATGCATTGGGCCATCCAGGGATTTAATATCCCACCCTCTACAGACAACCAGGGACGATGGGTACACTGTCCTAAATGCAAGACGTTCAAAACAGACTTAGAACATGGGATATGGTCCTGCCCGAAATCACGGGCCTTTTGGGATGCAGTGGGGCAGATGACCTCCCAAATATTCAGGATGGAGGTTGTCCTGGACCCACTCCTCTGGTTATTTCACTATAGGAGCGACACAGTCGATTCTTATGGATCACACAGTCTTTTTCACACAATAGCTCTGACAGCTAAGAGATTACTTTTACAGCACTGGCTCAAAAACTGGACGCCGGATGCTGAGTCAATAAGGGACAATCTGAAAAGAGTCCTAATGTTAGAATCTATCGAATCTCTTAGAAATCCAAAAAGATTAGCAAAGAAATTCTTTATCAAATGGAGGCCTTTCATTGAAAATGTTCTAACAGATCCAGAACTTAGAGCGTTTATGATTCCATACAAACAAACAGAATGGTATGCATTGGAGGATCTTGATGGGACATTGGGCAAGCTAAAATGTGATGACCAGCGTGAGACTTAATCAATTAACTTGAGATAATTGACCAATGAGATGGTGGGTTTTTCACTGTGGGTATTTGAAATTTTTGGGGTGAATCTATGTCTCTCTCAGGGAAGGGGTGGGAAGGGTTTGTTAAATTTTATTGAGTTTGATTTTATTTCAAATAATTTGACCGTTGATATTGTTGGGGTGATGTATTTACCAATTATTATGAACAGCGAAGTCATTGTAAAGTCGACTTTTTACTATATTGTCATTTATATTGTCATTTGAGTACTTTTTGTATTTACTAAAAATCGAATAAAAATGATGTTTCAAAAAAAAAAAAAGAAAAGGTATATTATATCTTGCTTTTGTCCATATTTAGCTCTCTGCCACCGATACCAGCATAAAGATGTTCCCCCCAGAAAGTTCACAAGCATTCAGTCCAAAAACCTTAGAAATAGGGGAGAAAAATTTGCAATATATCTGAGCAAAGATCCAAAATCAGAAAAAGAAGAACAAGGAACATCTGGAATGAGAGGAACATCTGGAATGAGCAAAGAACATGAACCAGAAAATGATAAAAAAGGCAAAAAGAGAAAAAGTAAGTGTGAGAATCTCCTACATGTTGTGTGATGTCGGTCAGTGAGAAGAATTCATGTGGAGCAGTACTTGGATTGTCACCTATATGATGGGTGACAATAATCCAACACGTCTGTATGGAGAAGATTCCCCAGCTAAACAGCCACAATGACTGTACAGTAGTATTATGTAATATGTATGGTGTAATATGCATTGCCTCAGTGGTTAGCACTGCAGCGCTGTGGCCCTGGGATCAAATCCCACCATGGACAACACCTGTAAGGAGTTAGTATGTCCTCCCCGTGTTTGTGTGGATTTCTTCTGGGCACTCTGGTTTCCTCCCACACTCCAAAGTCATACTGATAGGATGTTTAGATTGTAAGTAATTGGGACAGTGATGCAAATGTATGTAATACTCTATGGAATTAATAGTACTGTCTTAGTGAATAAATATGATTATTATTATTATTATTATTATTATTATTATGTAGGCCCATCATTTACATTATATTTATTTCTCATAGGTACCATCTACTGCTGGCTGAGAAAAGACAGATCATCCGAAAATAAAATAACATCTGGAAAAGACAAAGAACTAAAAATAAAAAGCAAGGCAAAAAGAGGGGAGGTAAGTGTGAGGATCAGCTCCATGTGTGATGTCGGTCAGGGAAAAGAATTCATGTGGGGCCGGTGTTACCTGTCAGTGCTTGGAGTGTCACATGTATGATGGATAACAATGATCCCACACCTCTGTATGGAGAAGATTCCTTAGCTGTCCAGCCACAGTCACTGTACAGTAGTATCATGTAATATGGAGTCCAATCACATATAATATATTTACTTCTCATAGTTTCCATCTTCTGACGTAACTGATTATCCAAGACGGTTTTAGAACACACCGGAGAACCTGCCTATGCAGAGACTAGAATGCTGGCTATACAGTACCTCACGCTAGGGATGGGCGAGTCTACTCGCTAGGACTCGGGACTCGGCGATTCTGAAGGTACTCGCAGGACTCGTTACTCGGCGAATCTCCCAGCTTGGACTCGCACAGTGACGAGTCCAATGGAATTCAATGGCAATAAACTTGACTCTTCACAGATACCCGCTGTCAGCAGCGAGTCTGAGCGAGTCTACGATTTCGAGTCCTACGAGTCTCAAATTCCGAGTCCTGTATACTGTATTCGGGAGTCGGACTCTCGAATACAGAATCTGTTATGTTCCGAGTCAGCACAGCGTGCGTGTTAGGTCAGAAAACTTGTGAAGATAGCCAATCATAGTCAGTAATGGCATAGCAAAGTTGGTTGTGTCAGGACTATGATTGGCTGCTGTCCATCGTGATGCCTATGTCATGTATGACAGGCAAGGCAGTATATAAGGCTTGTCCCCGCCATTTTGGCCACATTCCTGAGACGATCTGACCTAGTATAGGGAGAGAGAGATATATGCTGGAGCAGATCAAGGATTGTCAGTGTAGGGAAGATTCCTTATATTAACCCAAAAAGCTCTTCTGAGAGCTAGGAGGAGGACAGAGTAGTGCTGTGTAGGCAGGCAGGCAGGCAGGGTGGGAAGGAAGGAGAAGCCTTACAGTGCACACAGGACGGACCTCATAGCTTAGCTTACTCACTCAGCTTTGCTAACAGCTGCAGTCAGAGGCTTAGCTGAGGTGCTGTTTCCTTTTTGTTTTTGCACCAGATCGATTTTTGTTCCTAATAAGCCATAGAGCGTTATTTTTTCTGTGGCAGACCAGTGCGTTGCTGCTCTCCTACCTTTAAATAGCACGTACACCACCTTAGGGAGTGTAGTGTGCGGCTTCACTGCCAAGTGTGAGCGCGCACACTTACCCCGCCAGCAAGTGACGCATACAGCAACACCAAACCACATTTGGGTGGCTGTGCGCACTTAAAACCAATTTTTTTAGGGAGTGTAGTGTGCGGCTTCACTGCCAAGTGTGAGCGCGCACACTTACCCCGCCAGCAAGTGACGCATACAGCAACACCAAACCACATCTGGGTGGCTGTGCGCACTTAAAACCAATTTTTTTAGGGGTGTAGTGTGCGGCTTCACTGCCAAGTGTGAGCGCGCACACTTACCCCACCAGCAAGTGACGCATACAGCAACACCAAACCACATCTGTGTGGCTGTGCGCACTTAAAACCAATTTGTTTAGGGAGTGTAGTGTGCGGCTTCACTGCCAAGTGTGAGCGCGCACACTTACCCCGCCAGCAAGTGACGCATACAGCAACACCAAACCACATCTGGGTGGCTGTGCGCACTTAAAACCAATTTTTTTAGGGAGTGTAGTGTGCGGCTTCACTGCCAAGTGTGAGCGCGCACACTTACCCCGCCAGCAAGTGACGCATACAGCAACACCAAACCACATCTGGGTGGCTGTGCGCACTTAAAACCAATTTTTTTTAGGGAGTGTAGTGTGCGGCTTCACTGCCAAGTGTGAGCGCGCACACTTACCCCGCCAGCAAGTGACGCATACAGCAACACCAAACCACATCTGGGTGGCTGTGCGCACTTAAAACCAATTTTTTTAGGGAGTGTAGTGTGCGGCTTCACTGCCAAGTGTGAGCGCGCACACTTACCCTGCCAGCAAGTGATGCATACAGCAACACCAAACCACATCTGGGTGGCTGTGCGCACTTAAAACCAATTTTTTTAGGGAGTGTAGTGTGCGGCTTCACTGCCAAGTGTGAGCGCGCACACTTACCCCGCCAGCAAGTGACGCATACAGCAACACCAAACCACATCTGGGTGGCTGTGCGCACTTAAAACCAATTTTTTTAGGGAGTGTAGTGTGCGGCTTCACTGCCAAGTGTGAGCGCGCACACTTACCCCGCCAGCAAGTGACGCATACAGCAACACCAAACCACATCTCGGTGGCTGTGCGCACTTAAAACCAATTTTTTTAGGGAGTGTAGTGTGCGGCTTCACTGCCAAGTGTGAGCGCGCACACTTACCCCGCCAGCAAGTGACGCATACAGCAACACCAAACCACATCTGGGTGGCTGTGCGCACTTAAAACCAATTTTTTTAGGGAGTGTAGTGTGCGGCTTCACTGCCAAGTGTGAGCGCGCACACTTACCCCGCCAGCAAGTGACGCATACAGCAACACCAAACCACATCTGGGTGGCTGTGCGCACTTAAAACCAATTTTTTTAGGGAGTGTAGTGTGCGGCTTCACTGCCAAGTGTGAGCGCGCACACTTACCCCGCCAGCAAGTGACGCATACAGCAACACCAAACCACATCTGGGTGGCTGTGCGCACTTAAAACCAAGTTTTTTTAGGGAGTGTAGTGTGCAGCTTCACTGCCAAGTGTGAGCGCGCACACTTACCCCGCCAGCAAGTGACGCATACAGCAACACCAAACCACATCTCGGTGGCTGTGCGCACTTAAAACCAATTTTTTTAGGGAGTGTAGTGTGCGGCTTCACTGCCAAGTGTGAGCGCGCACACTTACCCCGCCAGCAAGTGACGCATACAGCAACACCAAACCACATCTCGGTGGCTGTGCGCACTTAAAACCAATTTTTTTAGGGAGTGTAGTGTGCGGCTTCACTGCCAAGTGTGAGCGTGCACACTTACCCCGCCAGCAAGTGACGCATACAGCAACACCAAACCACATCTCGGTGGCTGTGCGCACTTAAAACCAATTTTTTTAGGGAGTGTAGTGTGCGGCTTCACTGCCAAGTGTGAGCGCGCACACTTACCCCGCCAGCAAGTGACGCATACAGCAACACCAAACCACATCTCGGTGGCTGTGCGCACTTAAAACCAATTTTTTTAGGGAGTGTAGTGTGCGGCTTCACTGCCAAGTGTGAGCGTGCACACTTAACCCGCCAGCAAGTGACGCATACAGCAACACCTAACTCCAACTCGGTGACTGTGCATTCGTCAACAATGTCTCAAAAAAAAACAATTACCAAAAAGGATGTTTCAAAGGGACAGGGACGAGGTCGTGGCCGCAGCAGTCTTGCCCAAGAAGGCACTGGTACAAGTACAAAGCCTAGGATTGATAGAACGTCCTTTTTTCTACCTAGAAATCCCAGTACTCAAAAAAAACGTGTGTTGAGGCCGGATGAGCATCACAAGATAACATCTTGGATGGCTCAGACGCCCTCGACCACTGGTTCTTGCAGTACGCAATCATCCGTGGCAAGACATTCTAGTGTCGCTACAGACAATGCAGCGCCATCCAATCCTCAAAGTCTTCCTATTGCCTCAACCCATCGGCAGCCAGAGGAAAATTTGGATATGGACCTTGGTCACTCCGATTACTTATTCGGTTCTTATCAAGGGGTTTCTTTGTCACTGCCTGACGAGATACTTGAAGTAGACGAAATGTCTACTCATGGCCAAAGTTTGGAAGCACCTCGTCCTGAAGAAAGACACTTTCACGAAATGCAAACAGTATCTCAGGAGGTGGATGATGATGAGGATGATGAGACACACATCTCATCTGGCCAGCCAGCTCAGTCAGTTTATCCAGAATCCTTTGAACTGGAAGGGGTGGATGATGACACCACAGATCCTACCTGGATTGCTGAATTGCATAGCCAAGAGAGCAGCCAGGAGGACGAAAGTGGCTATGTACCACTGGCAAAATCACAAAGGCGTACTGTCTCCAGAACACAAACTGTGAGAACAGTTGCCCAAATAGCATCAACTGTGGCACAAACTGTACCAACTGTTGCACAAACTGCAAACACAGTTGCCCAAAATGTGTCCACAGTTGGTGTTGAACAGAGTCATCCTCCTCTTCCTCCAATTAAAAATAAAGGACGAACAGCCAGTGTGTGGCAATTTTTTAAGGATAGCCCAACAGTACCAAATATGGTTATCTGTAAGATGTGCCAGGCAAGGCTAAGCAGAGGCACGGTAAAAGGAAACCAGAGCACCAGCAGTATGCGCAAGCATATGTCTCTTAAGCACCCAATTCAGTGGGCGCCCTATCAGGGTTCAAAATCAGTGCCTTCTGATCCCAACACTTCCAGGCCACCTCAGATCCATCCTTCACCAGCAAGTGTTCAGGCTTCAGCTCCTGCTCAAGCGTACTCCTCCCAAGGTGCTTTACAAGACAGACATGACAGTAGTCAATCCTCTTGTCAGTCTGGTCCAAACGTGCAGTTGTCTGTGCCACAGCTGTATGAAAGACAGCGGAAGTTCCAACCGACACACCCATATTCCCAAAAAGTGACAGCGAAAATAGCCAAGTTGTTAGCTGTGGAAATGTTGCCGTTTAGGCTTGTGGGTACAGAGTCTTTTCGGGAGTTGATGGCTGAGGCAGCACCACGATACTCTGTACCCAGCCGCTACTTTTTCTCACGTAGTGCCGTTCCCGCCTTACACCAGCACGTGGTTAACAACTTAAAACGTGCTTTAACAAATGCTGTCACCGCAAAAGTCCACTTAACAACGGACACGTGGACAAGTAGTTGTGGACAGGGCAGATACATTTCACTAACGGCTCACTGGGTCAACCTGGTGGAGAGTGTCCCAACTTCTAAAACTGTACCATCTGACATACTACCAACTCCACGAATAGCGGGCCCAACATCATTCCGGGTGTCTGCCTCCTCATATATGTCGAGTGCCCAATCTGCTTCTGCCACTTCCTTGTCCACTGCTGAGCCTCCCGCACCATCACGTCCGAGTTGGGAGCTTTGCAGTACTGCTTCAGCAAGGCGACAACAGGCTCTTCTGAAGCTTATCTGCCTAGGTGACACACGTCACACTGCAACAGAGTTGTGGAAAGGTCTCAAGCAACAGACCGATGAGTGGCTGGCCCCACTGGAACTACAACCAGGTCTAGTTGTGAGCGATAATGGTGCAAACCTTGTGGCGGCAATAAAGCACGGTAAACTTGTACATGTGCCTTGCATGGCTCACGTCCTGAACCTGGTAGTTCAGAAATTCCTCAAAATATACCCAGAGTTATCTGAGCTACTGGATAAGGTGAGGCAAATTTGCGCCCACTTTGGACATTCGTCCACAGCAGCTGCAAGTCTTTCAGCCCTTCAAATCCAATTTAACTTGCCGAAACACAGGCTAATTTGCGACATGCCTACGCGATGGAACTCCACCTTCCATATGTTGGCAAGGTTTAATGAGCAGCAGAAGGCAATAGCGGAATTTCAGCTGCAACATGCCCGTCAACCCGGAAGTCATACAACACACATCAGTACTTTCGAGTGGGTCTGGATCGCTGACCTTTGCGAGTTGCTGGATAACTTCGAATACTGCACCAAACTTGTCAGTGGGGATCAGTCGATTATCAGTCTCACCATCCCCATGCTCTGCCTGCTCCAAGAATCCCTAATGAATCTCAAAACAGATGCTTTGAGAGCACAGCGGATGGCTATGGAGCCAGAATTGAACATCGCTGATCCTAGCCACCCAAGCCAATATCAGCAGGCTACATTGGTTCAGGAAGATGGTGATGAGGGTGATGATGAAGAAGATTTATTTTTCTCTGGTACTGATGTGAACCCTGATGGGACTCCCAACCCTACGTTTATGTCGGTACAGCATGGGTGGGCTGAAGAGGAGGAGGCGGACACCGATTTAGAGGCCACGACGCGTAGTGATCTTCATTCTGTTGTAACCGAGGAGATGAGTCTTTGCAGCTTAGCACACATGGCTGAAGTAATGTGTCAATGTGTCTCCAAAGATCCACGCGTCATACACATCTATGACAG